>CM062817.1:1018452364-1018557364 GCA_031772625.1 Pinus tabuliformis
TTCAACTGTAAATAGTCATGGTGCCATTTTTTAGTGTAACAAATTGCCCCCTAAAGTGCGAAGCCTGGAATAGATTAGGGTTTTGTATTATCTAGGAAGGGTGAAGCGCTTTATCATTTCAAGGATTATCTCGTGGAGAGCCTGGTCAGAACCTGCAATTTTCAACACAAAATACATGTATAAGATTATATCATCACTGAGGTAGGCATTCCCATACTCAGATTAAAACTTTAACTAACAGACTAACTACTCTGATACAGGAATGATCTTGCAGTACATCATAATCATAGACTTTTGTAGACACAGTATGGGCGCAGCCATCTGTTTATGATTAGTCTACTTAGATAATGAATACAAAACTCCTCGCAGCCTGGATGGTAAAGACTCGATCCAGGGTCTTCATTCCTACTTCTCGAATTGGTACGATTCTAGCCATGCGAATAAATGAGTCGATGTCGAACATGGTAGAAACCACTTGATTACCAGTCAATGATGTAAACTGTTAACAAGCGTGAGAGAGACCACCAGTAATGTCAATGGTTCTCAAAGTACCCAGTACAATCCATGAGATGTGAATGAATGAGTTGACGTCGAACATTTCACGGAATCCTTCGATCGAAAGTCAATGATGTAAACTTACGTCAAAGGCGAGAAACCTGCCATTGATGCATGCAGACTTCAAGGTACTGACGATTTCTAAGTCATCTCTCTAGATAATGTGTTGATGTCGATAGAAAGCGACCCGTTGCAGGAAAGCCCACAACACGAAATCATTGTTCAAGTTGAAGAAATGTTGTTGTAAGGACTGACTCAGGGATGGTCAAATGGATGACAAGTATTTTGCAGATGAAAGTTTTGTTTGCAGACCTCTTGAACACATAACGACACGACAGATGGTTTGGTGCTAAATAACTCAAATTTAATCCCCGGAACCCGGTTGAAGACTTTCAAAGTGGTTTGATCAACTGTGAGGTAAAGGATTTCCCAACCCAGGTGAATGAAAAGTGTCGTGTCCAAGAGTGGTAATAAAGTTTCTTCTGAGACAAAAGGTAACAAATAGGCTCATTCTTCTCTCTTTTCACCCACCATTTCTGGCAAGTACCTCTTTATTTTTAACAAGCTTGAGGAGGATAACATATGCTTGATTATAAGCTCATCCTTCGGATGAGTCCAACCTAGTTTTGATTCGAACCCTAGGAAGGAGTGGTTCGTTCCTGTTTGTAATTGAACAGGTCCTTTACTGTGAAATGTTTAACGAGCCCAGTATAGGAGAAACTCGGCGTTTTTCAATTTTAGAGAGTCTGAAAAACTTAAGAAGACTCCAAGTTGAACTTTTTCGTAGATTTGTGTCCCTCAAGCCCGAAAAAGTATAAAATAATACCTGGGGGAACCGCTTGATCTTACGACCAAGGAGTACTTTCATAATTAGTGTCATTGACCTGAAAAGTAAAAAGCGACCAAGGACACGTCGTTTTATTTCCGTATCGAGTTTGAAACGACAAAAACCAGGCAATCTTTTCCTGATTTTACGGTCAGAAAAGAGCTATAAGGGGACCGTCTTTTAATTCAGTTTTAACGAGTGTAAAAGAAACGCTCGGCAATCTTTTCATTTTTTAGGAGTCAGAAAAGGGCTTAAAAGATGACTCTGATATTTTTGTTCGTGAAAAATGACAATTTTCCCTCTAAATCCCTTTGTCCTGCACAAAAACGACACTTTACTCATACCTGTTTAAGATAGGCAAAATTTCATTGAAAAACATCCTTTCTTGGTGAAAAATGAAGAAATTCATCCAAAAAACCTATAAAAAGACTTTTTACAATATCATTTTTACCATTTTACTGTTGAGGTTGAGAAAATGGCTTTTGGCAAAAAACTTCCCGTGGTCGCTGCGGAAAATCCGACCGTCAGAATCGAACGCCGTCTCCTCCAGGTATTTCACAACATCCTCCTTGTCAATTTCATCCGTTTAGAAATTTATTTTAGGTTTCATTTCTTATTTTTGGGGGGTTTTGGGTTTTGAAAACCGCTCCGCGGGGGATGCAAGATCCCTAAAGGCTGTCTTGCGTCCCTCGACTTTTTCCTACACAGGGAAAAGGTTGGGGGACGCAGGCTACCTTCATGCCACCTGCGTCCCAACACACTGTGTGCCAAACGCGGGGTGCGTCCTCAGCAAAACGCGGATTTTGAAACCCCAAGCTCCCAAATTAACCATTGAATTTACCCAAAATTTATTCTAATGCCTGTTTGTTCATGTGTAGGGCACTTATCATGCTGGATTGGAGAGAAAGAGAGGATGAGGAGGTTGATGAAGCTGCAATCAATCATCAACCTTCCCTCGATGCCCTAAGAGGATGTGGATTATACAAATACTGGGCCATACCTGGCATGAGGGCTCAGGTAAGATTCTTGGAGTGGCTGGTCGAGAGATGGAACGTTCAAGAGAAATGCTTTTATATCGGGGGGCAACAACTCGAGATAGAGCCCTCTGATATCTACTTTCTCACTGGCTTGCCGAATAGAGGCGAACAACTCAATCTAGTCGGGACTAGGCCGGGTGGCCAATCCCTTGATAGTCTTCGAGCAGATTGGTGCCTACCTGATCGACACCATGCGAAAGGCATAGAGATCAAATACATCTCTCGGCGTGAACTCATGGTCTTAGCTTTCACTGTGACCAGGATTTGTGGCTCAGCCACTTTACATATTGCCACTGGGTCCCAAATGCGGATGGCAATTGACTGTCTCCAAGGCACCATCTTCAACTGGTGTGATGCGGTGTCGGCTAACTTGAAAGCTCAACTGACCAGGGCAAAGACCGGGAAACTAAAGACCTTTGGATATGGGCCTATAGTCGTGAGCTTTGCCCTAGAGAGAATTCCGATGCTGATCCCTCAGCATCTCACTGTTGATATTTTGGGTCCTCAGGAGCCAAAGCTGGTACGATGGGTTACGGTGATGGCCCGGCATCCAGACGAGGGTGCGGCAGTTTTTTGATTCACTGACAGTTATTTTCACTGGTTAGAGGACCAGGTGTTTGCGATTCAGGACTTTCCGTATGCCGGAGTAGATTTTCGAGGTGATCCGGACATGGTTCTTCCACAGGGAGAACAATGGGACGACAGAGGTACTTTATTTTTCACGAGTTTTCAAATTATGTATTTTTTTGTTTTTTATATATATCGTCTCAAAACTGACAGTAAAATTTTCAAAATGCAGATGTTGGTCCACAGCGTCCAGCCAACCTCCGGCCTTTTGAGAGGAGACATCCAGTTGCACCGGTACCGGCCCCACAGGACACGGCGGCTGCAGAGGTACTAGCTGAGTTGGAGCATGATCTACAGCGTCTGACGGCGGATATACCTGAGACTACTATGGATGATATTCCTATCAGACTTCAGCGCTATGTAGTCGCGGTCCCTGGACCGTTTAGGAGATTTTTGCGCAAGGTAGCCCGTGCAGTGGTGTCGTACAGGGAGCACCACCAGTGATTGGCTAGTCACTTTGTAGACACATGTGACATTTTTTACTTTTTGTACTCTATCATTTTTGCCGATCATAAGGTGTTTTTCAACCTATGATCGAAGACGATGTATATTTTTTGACACACTCTTATCTATATATATATCACTATTACCGGCTTATCTTGTTTAACATGTATGATGAAATGTTTTTAAATTTACTTGCATGATTATTGTAAATGTTTGTCCAACACTCGAGAAGCAATTGCATCTGCTAATGTATTTAAGGACCTTGGAATATGCTGATATTCAATGTAATCAAATTCACGTTCCAAGAGACGCACTCTCAAAAACAACCTTAATAACACAGGATTTCTAATGGCATAAACTCTATTAAGCTGTAATACAACAAGTTCAGAATCTAACCTCACTATCAAACGTCGAATTCCAAATGAAATAGATTCGGATAATAATTCAACCACTGCACTGTATTCTGCAATGTTATTCGTTGTTTGACCGAGGCTTACCCCATGCATAGAAACTAACTCGTCAGAGGGTGAATAGATAACCCAAGCTGCGGAAGAAATATTCCGTGTACTACGACAAGCACCATCAGCAAATCCAATGTATGTTTGGAGAGGCGTCGACATCTGCAATATCAAGAGCAAAACCAAGATAAGCCAGAATAACGACGAAAAAACACACTCGCTAAGCTAAGCACACTGACTAACTAACAATCACACTAGCTAGAAAGAAAACCTAACCTAACTAAAAATCCTCCATACCCACCATTTAAGCATAATACCTCTTTAAGTAAAGTCCATTTCTGGGTTTACCCAAAGAGTCCCCATCAAAATCTACCAGCTCATAAGCCCCTTTTGCTAGCTTTCGCTTTACAATATAGGGTCCATGCCACATAGGAACGAATTTTCCAGCACCTAGCTTATCGTTAGCTTGATCATATAAAAGCACTAGGTCTCCCTCCGAAAAACTTCGAGGGGTCACATTTCTATCATACTGAGCTTTCATTCGCTTCGCGTGAGTCTCGATTGCCAATGCAGCGTCACGTCGAGTCTCATCTAATTTAGCTAAGTACAATAAACGTTTCTCCTCTTCGGAAGTAGCTGGGAGTAATTCGACAGCCATTTGAAGTGATGGGATTTCGCATTCAATGGGTAACACAGCTTCCAAGCCATAAACTAGCTGGAAAGGAGTGAACCCTGTTGAGGTTTTTACTGAGGTTCGGTATGCCCATAGCGCCGAAAATAACATGTTGTGCCAATTCGACCGATGAATACCAATGGTTCGTCGGATCATGATAACCAGAACTTTGTTGATAGACTCAACCAAACCGTTGGCTTGCGGATAATAAGGAGTAGAGCTGTCGTGGCGCAAACCAAGCTGGCTTGTAAGCTCAGTCATCATGACGTTTCGAAAATGGCTCCCATGGTCAGTAATGATTGCTTGTGGGACACCAAACCTAGTTATAATATGATTGAATACGAAAAATGCAGTTGTTTTGCCGCTTGCGTCGAATGTAGGCATCGCCTCGGCCCATTTAGTGAAATAATCAACCGCGAGGATGATATACGCATGCCCCCCGGCCGAGTGAGGGTTACAAGTAATAAAGTCGATACCCCATTTGGCGAATGGACCAACGGAAATTATAGGGTGGAGAGGAGCAGGTGGTGCGCGCATCTTTCGATCAAACACTTGGCAGTTGTGGCACTTCCGAACTGCAATGATACAATCTTTAAACATAGATGGCCAGAAGTAACCAGCGCGCAACACCTTCTGAGCTGTGGCATACCCAGACATATGACCGCCACATGCTCCAGAGTGACAATCATTCAAAACCCTCTCAGCCTCTTCGTGAGTTAGACAACGTCGAAAAACTAAGTCTGCCCCCCGGCGATAAAGTGTATCTCCAATAATTTTGTATTGCTGGGATTGAAACCGAATTTTTCGACGTTCCGCCTTTGAAGCTTCAGGCCGAAAGGTTTGGGTTTGGAGATAGATGATTATATCCCCGTACCACGGATCTAAAGTACTGATAAGAAACAAAGATTCGTCCGCAATGGACTCCTCTGCCACAGTCTCTGTGTCAGTACGCGGGAAATCACACATCAATTCCCAAAAAACTAAGGATTTCTTAGACTTGGACTTCTCGAACTCCAAGTCGAACTCTTGCAGGATAACGATCCATTTAGAGTACTTGCCCCCTAGCAGTTGTTTTGTCAAAATGTAAATCATAGGGTTGCAATCCGAAATAACTGTAGTTTTACGGAGAAGAATGTAGTGACGAAAACGCTGGACAGCTTGAACGGCTGCCAGGGCCAATTTCTCCACATGCGAATATTTTAGCTCAGTGGGATTTAAGGTCCTACTGAGATAATATATCACATGCTCCGCTCCGAATTCATCTTCTTGAACTAACACCATTCCAATGGTGGAATGCGAAGCTGCGAGGTATAAGAAGTAGTCCTGGTTGTAGTTGGGAGGATGCAACAACGGTGCATGGGTCAACGCGTGTTTAAGTGCATCAAAAGATTGTTGGGCAATCTCGTCCCAAAAGAATTGAACGTTCTGTTTCAACAACCGTGTAAAACCTTTAGTGACCTCGGCGTAGTTTGGGATGAATCGGCGTAAAAAATTTGCTTTCCCTTGCAAACTTTGGAGTTGGCGCAAACTCGAAGGAGGAGGCAATTTGATGATAGCCTCGACTTTCGAGGGATCGACGCGAATGCCGGCTTTTGAAACAACAAATCCCAGCAATCGACCTGTTTCTATACAGAAAACACACTTGTGGGGATTCAACCGAATTCGATAATGCCTACACCTCATAAAGATTGCTCGTAGGTGGACAAGGTGATCAGCTCGACGTAAAGAATGAGCAGGCAAATCATCGAGATACGGTTGCACAATGTGCTTGATGTCGTGAAATGCGTAAGACATCGCCCGTTGAAAAGTGGCCCCGGCATTCTTAAGCCCAAAAGGTAATTTGCAATAAGCAAATGTCCCCCATGGACAAATGAATGTCGTTTTTGGTTGGTCGGCAGGTAGAATATTGATTTGATTATAGCCCGAAAAACCATCCATGAAGGAAAACATTTCACTTCCGGCACAATCATCAATAATTTGATCGATATAAGGCGTAGGATAGTTGTCTTTTGGACAAGCTCGATTGATATCCCTATAGTCGATACAGATTCTTATTGTTCCTTGTTTCTTATTGACCGGAACAATATTCGATACCCAATCCGTTAACGGGATCGGATAAATGAAACCTGCTTTCAACAGCTTTTCGACTTCTGCTTTAATCGCAGCCGCTTTTCGAGGGTGAATCTGACGCAACCGTTGCCGGACGGGTTTAGCATCCGGGTAGGTCTTTATTTCATGAACAACAATGGCAGGATCGATTCCCGGCATTTCCTCGTAAGACCAGGCAAACACATCGCGGAATTCTTGGAATAGGGCCTTGTAAGTTTGGATTTCATCTTCTGTACATGCGGCACCTATATGAATGTTCTCCTCAATTCCGGGCTTCACTGAAATATCAATGGGAATAGTACGAGAAATATTCCCTAAATTCAACTCTGAATCAGAATGTTTCGTTGGATCCTGAGCGTCTTTGACATATTCAGCGGTAAAGATAGATGAAAAATCATTTTCAAATGCATCATCCTTAGGTAAAAACGAAGATCTGTGATGGAGATCCTCCCATGGTAGATCGTCTACACTTAGGATTTCGCGAAGTTGTTCGTCAGATGACACGACTTCGGGAAACGCTATCCATTCTAAGGTTGAGGTGAAAAGTGATTCTTCACTGACCACATTCATTTGGTCGATCTCGGTTGAATGAGAGTCGGTAAAAGACAAGAGAGCTTCATAAGCAATTTCATATGGACTCAAGGGCATAGCATCACCGAATGAGTCTATCTCAGAGTCAGATGGGACGATCCAAGGATCATCATAAATAATGTTTTCTGATGTAATCATATGAATTGATGCAAATGAAGGTTCTACGCTTAGTGGAGGGAGAGGAAAAGTTCCCAGTAAACCGGAATCCTTAACTAAACCTACACCAACGTCCCTATAAGGGATTGTCGTCTTACCGACATGCTGGATACTCTCTGAAGAGGCTGGGTCGGATGAAAAGTATGTCAGCTGATCAATAGTCACGATCTTACCGTTATGTGGAAACTTAATTACTCTGAAGACCGATGAAACGACCGCTGTCATAGCATATGACCAACTTCGACCCAAAAGAAGGTTGTAGTCTAGAGGGGCATCAACCACTTCCACATCCAGACTAACGGTTTTACCTTCTACCCCTATAGGCAATTCCTGTAGAATACCAAACGGACGGAACCCACGGCCATCAAAGGCCTTAAGGATGGTGGGGGATTGGTTCAACGAAGGAGAACCAAGGGATCTCCAACATTGAATCGACATAATACACGTAGAAGCTCCCTCATCAATCACAGTCCTATGAATAGGCCTGTTTTTGACTATCACTGGAATTTGGAAAGCCATTTGATGGGGGAGACGCGGTGTACTATTTTCTAGATCGAAGATCATTAGATTCGGATCCTGAACATCAACAGCTCCTATAGCCGACAAAAGCAATTTTCGTTGTGCTGGGCATGATTGCAGCACTTCTAACGCCGACATTGCTGAGGGTGAAAAAGCTAAGTCCTCAACAATGTTGTAATTCTGGGCCGCTCTCGCATGTGGATTGAAAGCAGACCTTCGAAGTACACCCTTGGCGGGCGGTTTAATTACTAAGTCTGGGTTAGGTTTCTCGATCTGTAGTGGATCGGAACCAGGAGCTGAGGTTGATGGGTTAGAGTGAGAAGATTTTGCTTCCTTACCATCAACAGGATTCTTACTACCATAATCTTGCGATCGAGTCGCAATCCTCACATGAGACATCATCAAAATGGGTTCTTCACTGGCATTCGAGGAAGAACCTATCATCTTATTCTCCTGCTCCGGAAATGGATTTTTTAACACAGCAGGAGTGGGAGAACCTTTGACTATTTTCACTACCTCGGCCCGATGAGGGCAATCTCTCGTAAAATGATCCTCTTCACAAATAAGACAAGGATATCGAGGTTTGCGCTTTTCGTCATTGGTTTCCAACTTTTCGGTTTTCTCCTTCGGAGCCTTGTCTGCTTTAGCCTTCTTCTTTCCTTTCTTCTTTCCGTCGTTTTTTGATTTGGCCGTAGATGACTCTACAGCGTGAATATCGGCGGTAAGTTCAGGAGAAGACTCTCCTGTCGGGAATCAGGCAAAGTGATAATAGGAGTAGTTGAAGCCTTGGAAGACTTCTTCTTGCTCTTTGTATTCACGATACCAATCATACCATCAGCGGCATGAGATCCCGAAGGAGCAGCAGCGATTTGATTCGACTTTGGAAGATCCAGAATCTTCTCGTGTAATGTACCCGACTGAGTGTAAACTAAGTCAAGGTATTGTGCCTGAGCAATGACTTGCTCCTCAGTAACTACTCCGGCCTTAGCTACATCTTCAGTAATTCTTGGTAATAATGATTTAACAAACCATTCAGCTAAGATTTGGTCCGGGATAAAAACTTTCACTAGCCTTCTTCGACGTCTCCACTCATGAATGTGATCGGAAATATACGTGGAGGTTGATTGTTTTAGTGAAGTTAATAACTCCGTACCGTTATCGTATCTGACCGGTAACTGAAAGTGAGTTAAGAACGAGGTAGCTAACTGGCTAAAATTGTAAAAAGAGGCCCGTGGTAACTCAATGTACCACTTGGCCGCGAGACCAATGAGTGTACGCTGGAAAAGACGTAAGCGGATCGAATCATCCGAGATAGAATTTGAAGCACACCAGAGGTGGTAAGTCATCACATGATTGGACGGATCCTCTCCAGACTTACCTTCGAACTTGGGTATATCGCTGGGCAACTTATTTGGCATTGGCGGCCAGAACGGAAGATATTGAATTGGATCATTCGTTAGGCGCGTCAAGTCTGGTAAATCCAAAGTTGCGATAAATGGTAACTGCCGGTTAGGATCTCTAAAACTCTGGGTCACAATACCGGCCCCAGGAGGAGGATATCCAGGATAACTAGGAACAGGAGTCGCATTTGGGATATTATATCCTCCTGGAAAACCAGGATTAACCGGACCGTACTGGGGTTGCTGGGGTTGTTGATAAGTGTACCCAGGATACGGTTGATACTGGTAAACCGGTTGTTGGACAGCTTGCCCAGGTTGGTACTGTCCCTGGTACGGAGGTTGAACAAATTGAGGTTGAGTAGTAACAACCGTACTTATACCAGGCTAGCCTACAGGCATCTGGACCGTGGTTTGAATCGTAGATCTGGACAACGGTACAGATGTCTGAGGAGTGGTTACAAGACAGTAGAAACCGGAGCCGTCGATACTCCAGAAGTAAGTATGGTAGATGTGGCGGTAGTTGCAGCAGCCGTTTGAGATGGAGTACTAGGTGCAATTGGCGGCTGAGTAACTACCGAAGTTACAGAGGTTTGAACACTTGACTGGACAGGTTGCGGTTGCTGGGGTGGACCAGAAACTACAGGTTGTCCAGCTTGAGGTACCGACTGTATACTTGGCTGCAACACCTGTTGACCCTGTGATGGATCCCACACTAACATTCTAGGGTATTGACCCATAACAGGTTGAAGATACTGAGATCCATAGCCGGATTGAGGATAGGATTGATAATTGTAAGGTGTAGTTCCCATACCTTGACCATATGATTGACCTTGAGGTGGTTGATAACCTTGACTTGAGTATTGACCTTGAGGTTGATAACCTTGAGGTAAATACGGATACTGGGGTTGACCTTGACCTTGAGGTTGGTATCCTTGAGGTTGATACCCTTGGGGTTGATACCCTTGGGGTTGCCATCCTTGAGGTTGCCATCCTTGAGGTTGATATTGATACTGAGGTTGACCTTGGGGTACATATTGAGGCTGGGGTTGACCTTGAGGTATGTATTGCCCTATAGGAGCGTACTGACCTTGAGGTTGCCCCCCAGACACGAATGAAGTACCTTGAGGTTGCCCCCCAGGCAGTAATTGGCCACCTTGAGGTTGGGAAACGGGAACTGAACCTGACATCATGTAAATATCTCCTACACCCAATGGTACATTACCACTGTTTCCAACTAATAACCCATGATCAACGGGTTGAGGAGATGCTCCCGCAAAGGTACCAGAAAGAGATTGATACCCAGTAGGAACAGAAGGACCGCCATGTAAAAAAGATTCAGGACTTTGTGTAAACACGGATGACTGACCAGACATATTTACAGGAGTATGAATACCTCCAGGTGGAAAAGGAGTACGAGGTGTAGAAAAACCTAGCCCAAAGTTGTCTAAATAATTGGTTAACGAAAGGTACCAAGTAGTACTTCTAGGAGGACTGTAAAAGATAGATTCACGCTCCCTTAGATCAAGGGTAATTTGATCTTCAGGATCAGAGACACCTATTTCTTCCTCTGGAACAAGTTCTTCAATAGCAATCAAACCAACAGGAAGATTTTCGGTGATAATTCTTTCTATTCTCGGTGAATCAGGAACACTAGAAGTCAGAGTAACAGGTTCAGATATTTCTGGTTCTTCGCCTGTATCACTAGCAGACGAAAAACCAACAAGCTCAGAAACTGTAACAGCTTCGGGATTATAACCTGTCTCTAAACTTTGGTAATCTGGATGGACCACCAAGGAAGATTCTCCTTCTTCAGGTGAACCTACTCTACTGCCACTAGGAGGAGTTACAAGGACCTTTAAACCTTCTAGATGACTGGACTCGTCTTGAGGAGGTTCACCCCTAAGTCTACGGGATCTTCTCAACAATTCGGCCACAGAAACAACTTCAGGAGACTGGCCCCGAAGTCTACGGGACTGTCTCGGTAATTCCGCCACAGTTAAAAACTTTTAACTACTACACACGAAAACAAAGTAAAAATTTCAAATCAAACCACCTAAAGTCTCTAAATAACCAAACAAATTTGAATCACACGCCTAAAGAATCTAGGGCGTCAAACCAAACACAAACAGTAGCCTTCCGGACCAAAAGCGCTAGTTGGTGATGAAGCCCAACCTCGCTGGATTCAGTACAGAAGTGGCGGGTGGAACAGTTACCCCGGCAACCTGCTTAATGAATAGACTGGACCAAGTTCCTCCACTTTAACCGTCTCAAGTGAAGTGAACCCCCCAGAAAATCCAAGTGAGTCTAGCCGACGTCTGCTCCAGGTACAGTGGGACCTTCCCTCCACCGTCACCTCGGTAGAATCCTAAAGATAATGGTCACTAAGGTTACCAACCACAACAAATGCACCTGGGGGAACAGTCTAAACTCCGACAGCACGCAAGGGCAGAGTAGCAAGCTCAATCCCCTTACCGGCTCCTTGACAATAATCCAAGGTTTACCGACAAGTGACCCCTGGCTCCTCGACAATGGTTAATCCGAGGTTTACCGTTTGTAATACGTGCGTGTCTGGCGTCGTTCCCAACGAGGGGGGAATGATCCCCTCACTGGTTTGGACACGAGCTCGTGCTTCTCCTTTAAGAGGAGCTTTCCCAGAGTACAAGTGAGACAATTGGATTTATTCTATCACAAGATAAGCTACTTGTTTGGTTTTGTTGTCTTGGAGAGTTAATTACTCACCTACTCCAAGACACTAGCCTGATCTAAATTGGTGTTTCAGAGCCCTAGTAAATAAAAGTTACTACGTCGATTTTACTTTAAGCGTTACTTTTATGGTTTTTATTTAAAGACAAAAGGTAGTGGAAGTGAAACCAATGGTGTGTAGACTCGACTCCAACCACTACAAAGATGTACCTAAGATGATTTACGCTACTTTGCTTTTTCAATGAAATTCTTAACTAAGAGAGTTGAGAGAATGCAAATTTTAAAGAAAACAACTTCCTTAGAAAAGACAATCAAAGAAACAATTCTCTTTTTCTTTTCAAGTATGCAAACACGACCACTCTTTACTTACATGAAAAACTCTTTTCTTTCAAAACTTTCAAAGCTACTTGAAACAAAACTTTTCAAAGGAGATGTTTTTGTATTTTCTCTTTTAAATAAAGCATATAAACCTATCTTAACAAAAAACAATCTCAAAAGCTACAAAAACTATGAAAACTTGACTCACAAGCAATCAAAAGAGAGATTACTCTAAGCAAACCTAACAAGGTGAAAGCTCACAAATCAAATCAGGTTGTTTTACTTGATCAAAATCAAATCAAGGACCAGCTAATGCAGAATCAAAAGACTAGTCAAAACAAAACTCAAATCTTTTTGTTCTTTTTGTAAAATGGAATTCAAGACTTAAACAACAAGCACTTCGAAAATGGCCCAAGAGACAACTCAATGGTAAGTTGCTCTCACAGGTAGACTTTATGACAGGTCTGACTTCTTAGAATGCTGACAAAACCAGAGAGATCTAAGGCTTGACAACTCCTACCGCCAAAGTCACTACAAGACCTACTCAAAATCAAACCCTAGGGCTTATACTTCGATGAAATCCACTAAAACACTCAATGCTATCGAAACAAGTTCAGGTGAAGATTTTTGACAAGGGACTAATGAATCTGGGTAGAAAAAACTAAGAAAAAACAAAATCTAAGAGAAAAAAATGCAAAAAATGGAATTTTTTCAAATTTTAGCAGGGGACGCAGGCAACCCGTCAGCACAGGTGCGGGCCCGCTCTGTGCACACAGCAAAAGTGCATCCAGGGACGCACTGTGCAGCACTCAGAGGGTGCGTCCTACTGAAAAACTCAAGAAAAACCAAAATAAAACTAATCCTAAGCTAACCTACCCAGAGACAAAGTCACAGAGCCAAAACCAGAAAAATAAACCAATTTTCTCAAAGCAAAGTTCACACAAAGGAAAAGACTTTTCTCATCAATGGAATCCCCGGCGGAGTCGCCAATTTGTCACACGGAATCAGTCAAAAGTGCGGACACAACCGACCTTCCTAGAAGTCTAAGACATTCTAATGACAAACAAAACAAACTAGAGCTATCCTTCTCTAAACATGCATTATGATATGAGAAATCAAGTGTTTCATTCTTACCTTTGTCCAAACGCTGTTGTAGACGTCCAAGCTTTGTTGATCTGGATGAGCTCCTCCTTTTCTCCAAAACCTGCAATCACCAACAGTCAAACAATTAAATAGCACCTGATTATAACATAAAACAAAGCATATTCAACATATAGACCAAGGAGTACATGAAATAACTCATAAACAACAAGTTATTGAGAAGAATGGACCAATTTGCATTAAAGGTAATCAAAAGGAACCGTTACAACCTGAGCCTTGGTGTTGTGCAAGCTCCTTCCAGGGTCCACAAGAGTCTTCCTCTACTTTGACAAAGCTCAACCACTTCCAAATAGAACAAGCAAAGATGGCAATCTCTCCTCACAAGCTTCTAAATGGGAGTCCTAATTCCTGCAGCATTTACCCTTAGAAATGTATAGCTTTCAACCTCCCTCCTTCTGGCCCAATGCCTGTATTTATAGTACTCAAGAGGAAGTTAATCAGGTCCAACATCAATGGGATAGTCCCCTCTTTGGGTGGGATAGCTCCCTTATTGATGGGATAAGTTCCTCATTGCTAGGGGTGCATGAACCATCTGGAGGCGCTTCATACACGTCAAACAACCTTCTAGAATGCTCTAGAAATGACCACAAGTAAGTTTTTGAAGATAAAACTTGCGCATTTTAACCTTTTCAGAGGGACACACCTGCCCCTTTAGATACAGAGCGTCCTTGGACGCAGACATCATGAACATTAGGTGCGTACCCACAGGCAAGGTTGAGAGAACCTGCGTACCCAGAGATAAACACATTTAGAAAGACTTTCTCTCTTTTTTGGAGTTTGACATGGATAGCAGAGGCATAAGACTTGCTTAAGAGGGTAGTATGACTCTTGATAGAGTCATTTCAACTGTAAATAGTCATGGTGCCATTTTTTAGTGTAACAGCTGTTAAAAAGAAAAGATAACTCTTCCCGGGGCCCCTGACGACGTCTCCGGATTTCCTAACGTTGCCGCCCGCCGCCATGTCCCGGTTCGGGAATATTAACCCGATTCCCTTTCGATGCTCGTGCAGAGTGAACCCTTGATACAAGGCTTCCCCATCTCTTAGGATCGACTAACCCATGTCCAAGTGCTGTTCACACGGAACCTTTCCCCACTTCAGTCTTCAAAGTTCTCATTTGAATATTTGTTACTACCACCAAGATCTGCACTGGGGGCCGATCCACCCAAGCTCACGCCCGAGGTTTCTCAGCGACCCCCGCGTCCTCCTACTCATCGGAGCCAGGCAATTTCTCCGACGATCGAGTATAGGTTGCGCGCTTCAGCGCCATCCATTTTCGGGGCTATTTCATTCGGCAGGTGAGTTGTTACACACTCCTTAGCGGATTTCGACTTCCATGACCACCGTCCTGCTGTCTTCATCAACCAACACCCTTTGTGGGATCTAGGTTAGTGTGAAATTCGGCACCGTAACTCGACTTTCAGTTCATCCCGCATCGCCAGTTCTGCTTACCAAAAATGGCCCACTTGAAGCTCTCGATTCCACGGCGCGGCTCAATGGAGCAGCCGCACCCTCTTACCTATTTAAAGTTTGAGAATAGGTCGAGGGCATTACGCCCCCGATGCCTCTAATCATTTGCTTTACCCGATAAAACTCATGCGTGAGCTCCAGCTATCCTGAGGGAAACTTCAGAGGAAACCAGCTACTAGATGGTTCGATTAGTCTTTCGCCCCTATACCCAAGTCAGACGAACGATTTGCACGTCAGTATCACTACGAGCCTCCACCAGAGTTTCCTCTGGCTTCGCCCTGCTCAGGCATAGTTCACCATCTTTCGGGTCCCAACAAGTGTGCTTGCACTTGAACCCTTTGCATAAGCTCAAGGTCGGTCGATGATGCACCCCCCCAGAGAGGGGATCTTGCCCGTCAGCTTCCTTGCGCCTCGCAGGTTTTCAAACCCGCCGAGTCGCACACATGTTAGACTCCTTGGTACATGTTTCAAGACGGGTCGAATGGAAAGCCCGCCAACCAACACCTCGAGCACAAAGGTGCACATGGCCCGCCACGAGGGCGCACGCTTCGTTCCTCGACCACCGTAGCGGCAAACCGACAGGCAGTAATCCACCCGCGCTTGTGACGATGCAGCAGCCCGTGTTGGTTTACACCTCAAGTCGAGCGGCGAACCAGCCTGAGCCGTTCCAAATCCGACCGAGACGCATCGACAGCCTCCATCCGCTTCCCTCCCGGTAATTTCAAGCACTCTTTAACTCTCTTTTCAAAGTCCTTTTCATCTTTCCCTTGCGGTACTTGTTCGCTATCGGTCTCTCGCCCGTATTTAGCCTTGGACAGAATTTACCACCCAATTAGGGCTGCATTCCCAAACAACCCGACTCGCCGACAACGCCTCGTGATGTGGCAGGGTCCCGGGCCGACGGGGCTGTCACCCTCTCAGGTGCCCCCTTCCAAGGGACTTGGCCCAGGTCCGCCACTGAGGACGCTTCTACAGACTACAATTCAGGCGGCGCCGCCGCCCGATTTTCATGCTGGGCTCTTCCCGGTTCGCTCGCCGCTACTAGGGGAATCCTTGTAAGTTTCTTTTCCTCTGCTTAATTATATGCTTAAACTCAGTGGGTGTTCTCGCCTGAGCTGAGGTCACAAAGTTGGAGCTAAATCTGCCATACCCCATGGGAGGACAAGAGAGAGCAAAGCAAGTTCGAGCGATGCCACACAATGCCCACATCAGCTAACGTTGACTGCCCATCCAAGGGGACAAGATCACCGCTCGCCAATGCACACCATGAAACATTGCTTGAGGTATTTCAGCCGACCGCACCACATGGGGCACGGACGACCAGCTCCACTACTCCCTAGCATATTGTAGGGAGCACGTTTGAATGGGATGCGATGCCTAGACAGACATGCCCTCGACCGAGGCCTCGAGCGCATATTGCGTTCAAAAACTCGATGATTCATGGGATTATGCAATTCACACTAAGTATCGCATTTCACTATGTTCTTCATCATAACAAGAGCCAAGATATCCGTTTCCGAGAGTCATTTCCACATATTACCGAAAAATCGGCCACAAAACTGAATAGGGGCACCCCCCACAACAAATGTAAGGCCAAGGGGCAAAAGGAGGAAAAACGCATGAGAGAAAGAGAAACAAAGGTGTCTAACCCCCTTACAGGGGGAAGCTCAAACAGAGGACAATCTCCCCCAGCCCCATGCCCTCGCAAAAAGGGGGGAATGCATGGAACAGCGATCGAGAAGGACTAGGGTGGCCACCCCGGGAGCTCGCACTACTTTAGCCCTTCCCCAACACCAGCCCACCACAATTCTCCCTTTTCTCCGTAAAGCTAGGGACCGAAAGGAAGAAAAGGGTAGAAAACAAAGAACAAGCCTCCCAAGCCCTGTGCCTTCGGCAAAAGGGGGGAATTGAAGGGGACGACGATCGAGAAGGACTAGGGTGGCCACCCCGGGAGCTCGCACTGCGTTTTGTCCTTCCGGAACACCAATCCACAATAATCCCACCTTTTCTTCGTAACGCTAGGGGCCACGAGGAAGAAGGGAAGAGAACAACAAGAGAGAAAGGGATATATCAACCGTGGCCACCGGATCACAAGGGGAGGAGGCTTCAAACAGAGAACAAGCTTCCCCAACCCCGTGCCTTCACAAAAAGGGGGGAACTGCAGCGGACGACGATCGAGAAGGACTAGGGTGGCCACCCTGGGAACTCTCACTGCTTTTCGTCCTTCCCGAACACCAATCCACAACAATACCACCTTTTCTCCGTAAAGCTAGGGGCCGAAAGAATGGAAGAAAACAACATGAAAGAAAGAGAGATATCAAACGCGTCCACCGGCTCACTGGGGGAGGCTCAAACAGGGAACAAGCTTCCCCACCCCCGTGCCTTCGCAAAAAGGGGGGGAACTGCAGGGGACGACGATCGAGAAGGACTAGGGTGGCCACCCTCGGAACTCGCACTGCTTTTCGTCCTTCTTGAACACCAATCCACAACAATCCCACCTTTTCTCCGTAAAGCTAAGGGGACAAAAGCAAGAAGGGAAGAAAACAACAGGAAAGCAAGAGATATCAAACGTGGCTACCGGCTCACAAGGGGAGGCTCAAACAGAGAACAAGCTTCCCAAACCCCGTGCCTGCGGAAAAAGGGGGGGGAACTGCAGGGGACGGCGATCGAGAAGGACTAGGGTGGCCACCCTGGGAACTCATACTGCTTTTCGTACTTCCCGAAAACCAATCCACAACAATCCCACCTCTCCTCCGTAAGGCTAGGGGCAAAAGGAAGAAGGAAAAAAAACAACACCAAAGAAACAAAGATCCCAAGAAAAGAGAGAAGCTCAACAACGCGCCGAGCAAGATGTCCGCTAACCAAAAAGAAATCAAACAAGGCACCCAATCAAAAAAGTGTCCCACCTCTTCACACCCTCCCACATGCATTCATCACAACACCCTTTCCAGCTCTACAACATACCAAACAACGAAGCAAATAAATCACAACCCAAAAATTCACCAATAGAAAAGACGAGGGCCACGATGAGACCAGTGTCTGGAGCACGTCACTGAGAGGAAAATAGCCCCCCCAATGCAACGACACAAGGCTTCAAATGACAAATAGACTGCTGCCCATAACACAAACCCACCCTGCTATTGCACCCCTTTGTGTACAAAACACCCGACAAGATTTCCAGCGAGAGAGTCAACGGGGGTCAAAGAATCAAACTCCAAAGAGGAGTTGTCACGGGCCGACACTCAACGCTGGAGAAAGCCGCGAGCCACAAATACATCGATGGTGCAAGGCCACTAGAGAGAGGGACGTTCTCAAAGCGCACACCACAAAACGAAGAAATGACGCGAGTCCCACAAAAAACCCACAATCCAAAGGGAGGAACAAAGACACAACCCGCTACTTCTTTTTCCCTAAGAAGGGGAGTGGCTCACGAGAGGACGAGGAATTCCCTCGACGGCAAAGGCATGAGATAAGATTGTCACCCTCATGCTCGTCGGCGGGGAAAATTGTGATCTTGATGGAGCTCAGACCGAGGGATGGGTTTTTCATTACCTGGACACCCAACCCTTCCACGAGGGCATGTCGAGGAACGATCGGGAGGGACTAGGGTGGCCAGCCCAACGGGTTGATCCGCTCTTCATCCATCCCATACTTGATCGCACCCCGACAATCTTACCTCACGCAAGGTTTGAGCTACCAGGTGCGCGCAACCACTCCCTCGACCCAACCACTAGCAAAAAAGCTCACCCAAGCAACACATCAACCGCCACCGCCTTTTCGAGAGAACCAACTATGGAAGCCCGCACCCTTGGCCCATGCCTTCCAACGAAAAAAAGACCGAGCACCGCCACTACGAATGAGTCCGAATTTATCCATCGTATTTACCAAGCACCTCAACTCTGCAGCAACCATGCCCGGCCGAACAGATCGTCGGAAGGGCTCCCAAGAAACAAGCTTCCGAACCCCCTGCAGAAACACATTGGGGGGAAGAAAAACAAAGGATGGGTGGGACAAGCACAAGCATGGCTTGCAAGCACACACGAAAGAGAAAGCGTTACCTCGAGACAAGCAACCAATGATGTTCCCGCCAAACACCAAACCCGCTCCCCTAGAGATGCACCACAAAGTCCCACATTGCAATCGAAACCCAACCAACCCGAACCAAAAAAGAAAACCCCTGCTATCAATGATCCTACCGCAGGTTCACCTACGGTAACCTTGTTACGACTTCTCCTTCCTCTAAATGATAAGGTTCAATGAACTTCTCACGACGTCGACGGTGGCGAACCACCATCGTCGACGCAATCCGAACACTTCACCGGATCATTCAATTGGTAGGAGCGATGGGCGGTGTGTACAAAGGGCAGGGACGTAGTCAACACGAGTTGATGACACACGCTTACTAGGAATTCCTCGTTGAAGACCAATAATTGCAATGGTCTATCCCCATCATGATGCAATTTGAGAAGATTTCCTGATCCTCTCGAACCAGGAATAAAAACTCGTTGGTTGCATCAGTGTAGCGTGCGTGTGGCCCAGAACATCTAAGGGCATCACAGACCTATTATTGCCTCAAACTTCCATGGCCTAAATGGCCATAGTCCCTCTAAGAAGCTAGCCGCGAAGGGGAACCTCCGCGTAGCTAGTTAGCAGGCTTAGGTCTTGTTCATTATCAGAATTAACTAGACAAATCACTCCACCAACTAAGAACGACCATGCACCACCACCCATAGAATCAAGAAAGAGCTCTCAATCTGTCAATCCTTACTATGTCTAGACCTGGTAAGTTTCCCCGTGTTGAGTCAAATTAAGCCGCATGCTCCACTCCTGGTGGTGCCCTTCTATCAATTCCTTTAAGTTTCAGCCTTGCGTCCATACTCCCCCCGGAACGCAAATACTCTGATTTCTCAAAAGGTGTTGGCGGAGTCCTTAGAGCAACATCCGCCAATCCCTGGTCGGCATCGTTTATGGTTGAGACTAGGACGGTATCTGATCGTCTTCGAGCCCCCAACTTTCATTCTTGATTAATGAAAACATCCTTGGAAAATTCTCTCGCAGTGGTCCGTCTTTCATAAATCCAAGAATTTCACCTCTGAAAATGAAATACGAATGCCCCTGATAGTCCCTATTAATCATTACTCTGGTCCCGAAGGCCAACACAATAGGACCAGACTCCTATCACATTATTCCATGCTAATGTATTCAGAGCATAAGCTTGCTTTGAGCACTCTAATTTTTTCAAAGTAACAACACCGGAACCGCGACCCAGCCAATTAAGGCCAGGAGCACGCCGCCGACAAAAGGGATGGAAGGGCAGGTGTGCGCCTGCTGCCTTCCTTGGATGTGGTAGCCGTTTCTCAGGCTCCCTCTCCGGAATCGAACCCTAATTCTCCGTCACCTGTCACCACCATGGTAGGCCTCTATCCTACCATCGAAAGTTGATAGGGTAGAAATTTGAATGAAGCATCGCCAGCACAAGAAATGTGTGATCCGTCGAGTTATCATGATTCACCGGAGAAGCTGGCAAGCCCGCGCCGGCCTTTTATCTAAAAAATGCATCCCTTCCAAAGAGTCGGGACTTGGTGCACGTATTAGCTCTAGAATTACTACGGTTATCCGAGTAGTATGGTACCATCAAAAAAACTATAAATGATTTAATGAGCCATCCGCAGTTTCACAGTCTGAATTAGTTCATACTTAGACATGCATGGCTTAATCTTTGAGACAAGCATATGACTACTGGCAGGATCAACCAGGTAGCACCCTCCCACTTCAAAGGGCATTCCGGGCGCTCTCTTACCGAGAGCCAACCTGAACACCATCAAGTCAACGAGACGTCAAAATATCATGTAAAACTTTTATGCCTTTCACCTCTTGCATCCCAAGAAGGAAGCACACGCAACATGCCAAGGACATGGCAAACAAATGGGCAGACCTGCCGAGCCACAATGCATGAAGGCCACCCCCCGCCCCGCACCGATGCCACCTAGGAGTCCACCGGGAAAGCAACAATAGTGGACCTCGATCGGATGATTGCGTGCGGCAGTCTCGACATAGAGGCAAGGGGAGGAAATCATACAAGACAAACCGAGCCCGCAACCTCCATTAGAAATACCCCCCAACCCACCCCTCCCCTCCCCGCACAGGGGCCACCTAGGAGTCCACCCGGGCAGCAGCAATGATGGACCTCGATCGCATGATCGCCTGCAGCAGCCTCAATGCAAAGAGGAAACGGAAGGAAACAAAAAAAGACCAACATAGCCCACAACATCTCTTAGAAATGCCCCCCGAACCTCCACACCACGCACCGAGGCCACCTAGGAGTCCACCCGCGCCAGCTGACAGTGGACCTCGATCACTTGGTCACTTGCGGAAACCACGATGCGAAGGCAAAGGAAGGAAGCAAATGCAAATCAAGAGGGTCGCTACACAATACAAGGACACATATCCGAACAGGAGGAGGGATTAGGCAGCTCCGCACCCCACGCACCCTACGTACAGGCAACCTAGGAGATTTCCCACAGCTTTACCGACTGGACGATGAATAACTTTCCCCTACGGCCACCTCCACGCAAAGGAGGGAGGTCGAAGTGTTCCACCTCGAAATCCTTCTTCCAAATAGCCCCCACCATCGATGACTATAGTAGTAGCAAGCCTCCTCCACATTGGACCACAAGCGCATACACAATTGAAACAACAAATGCCCATAAACGTTGTGACTTAACATTTCCAACCACAAAATCCTGCCACACACGCAAGATGCAAGGGAAAAGCCAACCCCTCAATCAAACATATGGGCCAACACATCTATCAAAACCTCAAAGCCAACGCAACCATGAACGATGTGCACTTTGAAAGGAATGCCAACCCTTGACTTTACAACAAGGAGAGCAACACCTCACATCGCCCGATGGAAAAAGCAAGCAAGAGGGAGGGTAGGTCGTTTACAACCAAAACCCTTCCACGTCCCTCTTAAATTTATGCATCTCAATAGACAATGCCAACACGGAAAGAGTACAAGCACAAGACACCTGCACCATAAATAGCTGAACAATGAAGAGGCTAGCCATCACAAGGAGCCACAGCACAACAACCCATACAACTCCCAAAACTTGGAGCAGAAGGGGAATTGTTCACATATGCCTCCAAGGACAAGCATGGCCAACATTACCGCTCATGCGCTACCGAGTGGGTATGGAGAGAAGATGAAAATCGGACACCCTACAAATGACCCAAGGCCATTCTTGAGGCAAACCCGAAAAACCAACTCAATTACCAACCCACCTTTCACACGAAAAGCAAAACCGTCCACACCAAATAGGGAGGAGGTGAACAATATAACGAGGAGTCAATTTCAATGGATCCACAAATGGCTGCCCAGCCCAATCAAAATTCTCTATTCGCAACAACCGACGGGCACGATAGCGACATAGGAAATGACGGAGTTTTGGGGCTTCCATATGGGACCCGCAAAAACAAAGGCTCAAAGGAGCGCCGAGAAATCTTTCAACATTCTTATCATTGGGATGGGAAAGAGGGACGGGGATGAGCATGGACCACATTACCGCTCATGTGCTACCGAGCGGGGATGGAGTGAAGACGAAAATCGGCCGCCCTACAAACGACCCAAGGCCATCATTCAGGCAAACCCAAAAATACAACTCGATCACCAACCCACCTTTCACACGGAAATAAAACCTATTGCTGGTATCATCTGGAGGGGCACGCAGGGACCAGGACGAGCCAGGGAGCCACACCACAACAGCCCATACAACTCCAAGAACTTGGAGAGCGGAAGGGGAATTGTTCACATATGCCTCCCAGGCCGAGCCTGGCCAACATTACCGCTCATGTGCTACCGAGTGGGGATGAAGAGAAGATGCAAATCGGTGCCCTACAAACGACCCAAGGCCATCATTCAGGCAAACCTGAAAAAACAACTCGATCACCAACCCACCTTTCACACGGAAAGAAAACCTGTTGCTGGTATCATCTGGAGGGGCACGCGGGGACCAAGACGAGCCACGGAGCCACACCACAACAGCCCAAACAGCTCCAAGAACTTGGAGAGCGGAAGGGGAATTGTTCACATATGCCTCCCAGGCCAAGCATGGCCAGCATTACCGCTCATACGCTACCGAGTGGGGATGGAGAGAAGATGAAAATCGGCAGCCCTACAAACGACCCAAGGCCATCATTCAGGCAAACACATAAACACAACTCAATTCCCAACCCACCTTTCACACGGAAAAGGAAACCTGTCGCTGGTATCATCTGAAGGGGCACGCAGGGACCAAGACGAGTGAGGGAGCCACACCACAACAGCCCATACAGCTCCAAGAACTTGGAGAGCGGAAGGGGAATTGTTCACATATGCCCCCCAGGCTGAGCCTGGCCAACATTACCACTCATGCGCTACCGAGTGGGGATGGAGAGAAGATGAAAAATCACCCGCCCTACAAATGACCCAAGGCCATCGTTCAGGCAAACGTGAAAACACAACTCAATTACCAACCCACCTTTCACATGGAAAGGAAACCTGTTTCTGGTATCATCTGAAGGGGCACGCCGGGACCAAGATGAGCCAGGGAGCCACACCACAACAACCCATACAACTCCAAGAACTTGGAGAGCGGAAGGGGAATTGTTCACATATGCCTCCCAGGCCGAGCCTGGCCAACATTACCACTCATGTGCTACCGAGTGGGGATGGAGAGAAGATGAAAATCGCCCGCCCTACAAACGACCCAAGGCCATCGCTCAGGCAAACGCGAAAACACAACTCAATTACCAACCCACCTTTCACACAGAAAGGAAACCTGTCACTGGTATCATCTGAAGGGGCACGCAGGGACCAAGACGAGCCAAGGAGCCACACAACAACAGCCCATACAGCTCCAAGAACTTGGAGAGCAGAAGGGGAATTGTTCACATATGCCTCCCGGGCTGAGCCTGGCCAAAATTACAGCTCATGCGCTACCGAGTGGGGATGGAGAGAAGATGAAAATCGCCCGCCCTACAAACGACCCAAGGCCATCGTTCAGGCAAACGTGAAAACACAACTCAATTACCAACCCACCTTTCACACGGAAAGGAAACCTGTCACTGGTATCATCTGAAGGGGCATGCGGGGACCAAGATGAGCCAGGGAGCCACACCACAACAGCCCATACAGCTCCAAGGACTTGGAGAGAGGAAGGGGAATTGTTCACATATGCCTCCCAGGCCGAGCCTGGCCAAAATTACCACTCATGCGCTACCGAGTGGGGATGGAGAGAAGATGAAAACCACCCGCCCTACAAATGACCCAAGGCCATCGTTCAGGCAAAAACGAAAACACAACTCAATTACGAACCCACCTTTCACATGGAAAGGAAAATTTTCGCTCGGATCATCTGGAATTTGAATGGGGCCCCGCATTACCGAAACAAAGCAGCAAGGGAGAGCTAGGCAAAGGAGCAGCAAGAACATGCACAAAGCCAACCTCGGGTCACAACTTAGCATTTTTCATACGGGCTCGTTGGCCCGTGCGCACCCTCGCCCGAACGAATTTGCATGGGCGCCCGAACGACCGAAACGAAGCCATAAGGGAGATCCAGGCAAACGAGCTGCACGAACGTGCACAAAGCCAACCTCGGGTCACAACTTAGCATTTTTGGTATGGGCTAGTTCGCCTGGTCACGCCCTCGCCCGAACGACCCGCCCGAACGAGTTCACACGGGCGCCCTCAAACGACCCGACCGAACGATTTTGCATGGGCGCCCGAACGAACGAAACGAAGCCACAAGGGAGAGCCGGGAAAACGAGCTACACAAACGTGCTCAAAGCCAACCTCGGGTCACAACTTAGCATTTTTGATACGGGCTCGTTCGCCCAGGCGCGCCCTTGCCCGAACGACTCGCCCGAATGAGTTCACACGGGCGCCCTCAAACGACCCGCCCGAAGGACCGAAACGAAGCGACAAGGGAGAGCCAGGCAAACGAGCTACACGAATGTGCACAAAGCCAACCTCGGGTCACAACTTAGAATTTTTGATACGGGCTCGTTCGCCCAGGCGCGCCCTCGCTCGAACGACCCACCCGAACGAGTTCACACCGGCGCCCTCAAACGACCCGCCCGAACGACTGCAACGAAGCGACAAGGGAGAGCCGGGCAAACGCGCTACACGAACATGCAAAAAGCCAAACTCAGGTCACAACTTAGCATTTTTGATACGGGCTCGTTCGCCCAGGCGTGCCCTCGCCCGAACGACCCGCCCGAAGGAGTTCGCACCGACGCCCTCAAACGACCCGCCCGAACGACCGAAACGAAGCGACAAGGGAGAGCCAGGAAAACGAGCTGCATGAACGTGCACAAATCCAACCTCGGGTCACAACTTAGCATTTTTGATATGGGCGCGCCCTCGCCCGAACGACCCGCACGAACGAGTTCACACGAACGCCCTCAAACGACCCACATGAACGAGTTCACACGGGTGCCCTCAAACGACCCGCCCGAACGACCGAAACGAAGCGACAAGGGAGAGCCGGGAAAACGAGCTGCACGAACATGCACAAAGCCAACCTCGGGTCACAACTTAGCATTTTTGATATGGGCTCATTCGCCCGGGCGCGCCCTCGCCCGAACGACCCGCCCGAACGAGTTCACACAGGCGCCCTCAAACGACCCGCCCAAAGGACCCAAACGAAGCGACAAGGGACAGCCGGGCAAACGAGCTACACGAATGTGCACAAAGCCAACCTCGGGTCACAACTTAGCATTTTTGATACGGGCTCGTTCGCCCAGGCGCGCCCTCACCCGAACGAGTTCACACGGGCGCCCTCAAACGACCCGCCCGAACGACCGAAACGAAGCGACAAGGGAGAGTCGGGAAAACGAGTTGCACGAACATACACAAAGCCAACCTTGGGTCACAACTTAGCATTTTTTATTCGGGCGCGCCCTCGCCCAAACAACCCGCACGAACGAGTTCACACAGGCGCCCTCAAACGACCGCCCCAACGACCGAAATGAAGTGACAAGGGACAGCCGGGCAAACGAGTTGAACGAACATGCACAAAGCCAACCTCGGGTCACAACTTAGCATTTTTGATACGGGCTCGTTCGCCTAGGCGCGCCCTCGCCCGAACGACCCGCCCAAACGAGTTCACGCGGGCGCCCTCAAACGACCCGCTCGAATGACCCAAACGAAGCAACAAGGGAGAGCGGGGTAAATGAGCTGCACGAACGTGCACAAAGCCAACGTCGGGTCACAACTTAGCATTTTTGATATGGGCTCGTTCGCCCGAGTGCGAACGACCCGCCCGAACGAGTTCATGCGGGTGCCCTCAAATGACCCACCCGAACGACCCAAACGAAGCGACAAGGGTGAGCCGGGAAAATGAGCTACATGAACGCGCAGAAAGCTAACCTCTGGTCACAAATTAGCATTTTTGATACGGGCTCGTTCGCCCGGGCGCGCCCTCGCCCGAACGAGTTCACGCGGGCGCCCTCAAACGACCCGCCCGAACGACCGAAACGAAGCGACAAGGGAGAGCCGGGCAAAAGAGCTGCACGAACGTGCACAAAGCCAACCTCGGGTCACAACTTAGCATTTTTGATACGGGCTCGTTCGCCCGGGCACGCCCTCGCCCGAATGACCCGCCCGAACGAGTTCACGCGGGCGCCCTCAAACGACCCGCCCGAACGACCCAAACGGAGCGACATGGGAGAGCAGGGCAAACGAGCTGCACGAACGTGCACAAAGGCAACCTCGGGTCACAACTTAGCATTTTTTGATACGGGCTCATTCGCCTGGGCGCGCCCTCGCCCGAACGACCCGCCCGAACGAGTTCACACGGGCGCCCTCAAATGACCCGCCCGAACGATTTTGCATGGGCGCCCGAACGACCGAAACGAAGCGACAAGGGAGAGCTGGGCAAACGAGCTGCATGAACGTGCACAAAGCCAACCTCGAGTCACAACTTAGCATTTTTTATACGGGCTCGTTCGCCCGGGCGTGCCCTCACCCGAACGACCTGCCCGAACGAGTTCACACGGGCGCCCTCAAACGACCCGCCCGAACGATTTTGCATGGGCGCCCGAACGACCGAAACGAACCGACAAGGGAGAGCCGGGCAAACGAGCTGCACGAACGTGCACAAAGCCAACCTCGGGTCACAACTTAGCATTTTTGATACGGGCTCGTTCGCCCGGGCGTGCCCTCGCCCGAACGACCCGCCCGAATGAGTTCACACGGGCGCCCACAAACGACCCGCCGAAACGATTTTGCATGGGCACCCGAATGACTGAAACTGTAAGGCCCTCGAGACCTGGGCAGGCGCGCGGTGGGTGAACATCTCTTCACACGGTGGTTGGACATGGGCACGACCCGGGCGGGCGCCCTTGCACGATGGGCCGGTGCCCCGACGAGTTGATGTGCGACGGGCACGATGAGCCGAGGCGCAGGTGCGGTCACCCGGTGAGCCGACGAGCCGGCGGTTAGGCACGGTGAACCGAGGTGCGGTCACCCGAGCTGGCGAATAGGCACGGCGAATTGAGGTTCAGGTGCGGTCACCCGACGAGCTGCGGAAAGGGCGGCGAGTTGGTATGCGGGTGCGGCCACCCGACGAGCCGGTGCGGTGGATAAATGGGCGACCCGTGGGGGACCCGCGCACGATGGGCGAGCGACCCGTGGGTGACCCGCGCACGATGGGCGAGCGACCCGTGGGCGACCCGCACCCGATGGGCGGACTACCCAAGTGACGGACAGTGCGATGGACAGCACGGTTGTGTGGAGCGCGGGTATGGTTCGACAGCAGGATTCAACATAGGCGGGCGCGGTTCAACAGCAGCGAATGCACAAGTGCGAAGGAAGGGCGACCCGGGCACGACGAGCGGGCGCCCCTTCACACGACGGGCGGCAGCAATGCAACGAATGACAGCGACCGGGCAGCATGCGACGAAGGGATGAGTTGAAGTGCGACGTTTCAAGGATGCATATGAAACTTAAGGAAAATATGTGATGGAGTATGGAGGCTTTATAATGGGCGTAGGGAGGCTTTGCACTTAGGCAAAGGCCGACCTACTAAATAATAAAGCAGGGGCTCCTAAACATGTTTTATGGGGTCGGCCTAAGGGCTTGACACCCCTTCACCAAATGGATAGCCAGCATATATATGGATGGCGCAGAGGCTTCATTTGGCCATAAAGCATTTGCTCTACATCTCTTCTACGACTTGGGAGCAGGGGTAAAAGAGTGCACAGTTTTGGACTGCGCATAGCTCATGCGCTGAGGTAAAATGTGCGCAGTTTTACCGAAGCCTGATGTGGGTTGTACGAAGGTCGATTCTAAGACAGTTTGGTTCAGAACTAAGTTTGAGGAGTTCTGGTGGCTCGGGTGAGCACGCTCCTACCAAGTGAGGTTGGCATGTGATTGTAAAGGCTGTCTTGCCTTATTGTAAACATTTCTAAGTGCTGGCCTTGGATTTTTCCAGGCACGCTTGTATGATGTATTATTGAAGGTTTTCATAATATATTATTATTGGGCAGACTTATTTGGGAGTTTCCCCTCCCTTTATACTTGTGTGCAATTGTGTTTATCTTGGTTAATTACATAATGGTTAATGAATGAGTATGGGCTTCATTAATTATAAAGGTTAATGCTTTTACTTGGTTGAGAAAAACAAACTAAGTATGTTTATGTGAAAGGCGTAGTCCATGTGCATGAGTATTGTTAAAAAGAAAGTGTACGGTGGTGCCGCACCTCGTCGGACACGGTTGGAAGACTACCATAGGCCTGGGGGTGTGACAGGTGGTATCAGAGCAAGGTTGCTCGAACAAGGTTATATTACAAGTGAAGCTGTTGAATGGTTGAAACTAGGTCGCAGAAGGGCAAGAAGTTGTTAGGAATGGCAACTAATTCTCAGGCTGGGTCTAGTCACACGATGAAGGACACAGTGAAGGATACTACTCTTGGGTTCATGGAAAAAGTGATTGAAAGAATGGAAACTTTGGAGACTTCTTGGAACCAGGATGTGGGCTCACTTGCTAAGGAGCGAGAATCCATCTTAAAGGTCAAGGAAGAACTTGAAGAGCTCCGAACACAGCATGATGAGCTCAAGACATAGTATGAGTACACTGATCTTATGTGTACACAACTTGAAGGATGAGTCAAGGAGGTTGAAGAATCAAGGGATCAGGGTCTTGCAGAGATCGTGAACTTGAAGGGAACTCTTGACAAAGTAAACAAAACTCTTGATGAAGCCAAAGATGAGATTGCGGTGTTGAAGAGGGCCGTGAGGCATAACTTGGGTGGATGAGTGCCTCATGTAAAGGTCAAAGAACCGGAATCTTATGATGGTACAAGGAGTGCAAAGACTCTTGGAAACTTTCTATGGGACATGGAACAATACTTGGAACGATTGAGTCTACCCGATGGTGAGACCCAAGTCAAGGTAGCTGCTCAGTTCTTGATAAAGGACGCTAAGGTGTGGTGGCGAAGAAGGGTGGATCATATTATTAATGGCAATGCTGATGACATCACTTTGTGGGATGATATGAAGAAGGCTTTGCAGACCCATTTCAGTCCTCCGGATGAAACATGGGAAGCAAGGACAAAGATCAAGTTCATCAAACAAACCGGAAGCCTACAAGCATATCAGCGAGAGTTTTCAAGTGCAGCTCTGGAACTTCCCGACGTGATAGAAAGGGACAAGGTGTTCAACTTCATTATTGGGTTGAAGCCTTGGGCACGCAATGAGGTGAAAAGGCAGAAGATCAGAACACTTGAAGAGGCTTTTGCTGCGGTTGACAGGTTGGTGGATCACTATGATGAGACTTCTAATGAGAAAAAGAAGTCCGACAAGCCAAAAGAGAAGAAGAAGGATGATGCTTCGAAATCGGATGATAGTCCGAAGGCAAAAAAGCCTTTGAAATGTTGGATTTGTGCAGGACCACACGTGGTGAAGAATTGTCCCTCTAAACCAAAGGTGGCCGCTGCTGCACAATCTGATGATGAGCATGATGATAATGCTTCGGTACGGATGATGCAAATACTTGGTGCCTCTGCTACTACGGAAGTGACTTCTAGAAGAGATCCAGAAAGGAACAGATTGGAGTATGTTTAGATGAAGGTTGGAAGTGCTGATGTACTCACTATGGTGGATAGTGGTGCTTCACACAACTTCATGGGTGAAGATACTGCAAGAAGGATTGGGCTGAAATTTGTACCAGTGAAGGCACAAATGAAGACAGTGAATTCTCCTCCTATGAACATTCTTGGTATAGCTGAGAAGGTGGACACTACTCTTGGTGAATGGACCGGGAAGGTAGACTTCACTATAGTAAGGATTGATGACTATGAGGCTGTATTGGGGATGGCGTTCATGAAACAATATGAGGCTATGGTCATACCACATTTGAGGAAACTCTTCATTTATGATGGAAGGGAAGATGTACCCATTGGTGTGACAAATCCTGATCGTAAATTAGGAGGAATGCAAATGGAAGATAAGGAGAAGGTAAACAAGCGATTGTCCACTGTTGAGGCAAAGCTTGTGGAACAATCATTGGTCATTAGATCACTTTCAGATAGCATCTTGGACTTATCAAGAAGACTAGAGTTAGTGGAGGACGATGACGATGACGCTGATGAGGTGTATGTGAGGCCGAATATCCAGAAGGAAGATCGGGAGGCATATCTACAAAGGATGGAGGTTGAGGATCCTGACAGATGGATTGAGATGATTAGTGAGAGAGAGTCTCCTGGCTCTTCTCCCTCCACATCTTCTTAGGTGACATAGAAGATGGGGCTCATTGTTAGCTGCTCATGGAAGTGGGCCCTTAAACATGTTTGAGCAGGTATGATGATCGGGACATGCTGCAGAAAGATGGGGTTTCCATGGACCTGAGCATGGGATCATAGAGATAAGTGTTGACACATGACTGGGATGTGTAGCACTTATACATGGGCAGTTTTCACATGGAGATAACCTGATGGAGACGAGACCTTATATATGTTGCAGTGATGTTTGCCTTATATGGAGGAGTCTACATCATGGTTGATGATAGTCTTGGTGGAGAGCTACTGGGATGGTGTGTTGTCGAGGACGACAACGATTTTAGGTGGAGGAGGATGTAAGGCCCTCGAGACCTCGGCAGGTGCGCGGTGGGCGAACATCTCTTCACACGGCGGTTGGACGTGGGCACGACCCAGGTAGGCGCCCTTGCACGATGGGCGGGCGGCCCGACGAGTTGATGTGCGACGGGCACGACGAGCCGAGGCACATGTGCAGTCACCCAGCGAGCCGATGAGCCAGTGGTTAGGCATGGCGAACTGAGGTTTGGTCACCCGACGAGCTGCGGAAAGGGCGGCGAGTTGGTATGCGGGTGCGGCCACCCGACGAGCCGGTGCGGTGGATAAACGAGCGACCCATGGGTGACCCGCACACGATGGGCGGGCGACCGATGGGTGGACGACCTGAGCGACGGACAGTGCGATGGACAGCATGATTGTGTGGAGCGCGAGTATGGTTCGACAACAGGATTCAACATAGGCGGGCGCGGTTCCACAGCAGCAAATGCGCAAGTGCGAAGGAAGGGCGACCCGGGCACGACGGGCGGGCGCCCCTTCACACGAGGGGTGGCAGCAATGCGACGAATGACAGCAACCGGGCAGCATGTGATGAAGGGACGAGCTGAAGTGCGATGTTTCAAGGACACATATGAAACTTAAGGAAAATATGCGATGGAGTATGGAGGCTTTATAATGGGCATAGGGAGGCTTTGCACTTGGGAAAAGGCCGACCTACTAAATAATAAAGCAGGGGCTCCTAAACATGTTTTATGGGGTCGGCCTAAGGGCTTGACACCCCTTCACCAAATGGATAGCCAACGTATATATGGATGGCGCAGAGGCTTCATTTGGCCATCAAGCATTCGCTCTACATCTCTTCTACGACTTGGGAGCAGGGGTAAAAGAGTGCGCAGTTTTGGACTGCGCATAGCTCATGCGCTGAGGTAAAAGGTGCGCAGTTTTACCGGAGCCTGACGTGGGTTGTACGAAGGTCAATTCTAAGACAGTTTGGTGCAGAACCGAGTTGGAGGAGTTCTGGTGGCTCGGGTGAGCACGCTCCTACCAAGTGAGGTTGGCATATGATTGTAAAGGCTGTCTTGCCTTATTGTAAACATTTCTAAGTGTTGGCCTTGGATTTTGTCGGGCACGCTTGTATGATGTATTATTGAAGATTTTCATAATATATTATTATCGGGCAGACTTATTCGGGAGCTGCCCGTCCCTTTATACTTGTGTGCAATTGTGTTTATCTTGGTTAATTGCATAATGGTTAATGAATGAGTATGGGCTTCATTAAGTATAAAGGTTAATGCTTTTACTTGGTTGAGAAAAACAAACTAAGTATGATTATGTGAAAGGCGTAGTCCATGTGCATGAGTATTGTTAAAAAGAAAGTGTACGGTGGTGCCGCACCTCGTTGGACACGGTTGGAAGACTATCGTAGGCCTGGGGGCGTGACAGAAACGAACCATCAAGGGAGAGCCGGGCAAACGAGCTGCACGAACGTGCACAAAGCCAACCTCGGGTCACAACTTAGCATTTTTTATACGGCCCTCGCCCGAACGACCCGCCCGAACGAGTTCACACGGGCATCCTCAAACGACCCGCCCGAACGAGTTCACACGGGCGCCCTCAAACTACCCGCCCGAACGGTTTTGCATGGGCGCCCGAACGACCGAAACGAACCGACAAGGGAGAGCCGGGCAAACGAGCTGCACGAAGGTGCATAAAGCCAACCTCGGGTCATAACTTAGCATTTTTGATACGGCCCTCGCCCAAACAACCCACCGAACGAGTTCACACGGGCGCCCTCAAACGACCCGCCTAAACGACCCACCCGAACGACCTGCTCGAACGAGTTCACACGGGCACCCTCAAACGACCCGCTCGAACGAGTTCACACGGGCGCCCTCAAACGACCCGCCCGAATGATTTTTCATGGGCGCCTGAACGACCAAAACGAACCGACAAGGGAGAGCCGGGCAAACGAGCTGCACGAACGTGCACAAAGCCAACCTCGGGTCACAACTTAGCATTTTTGATACGGCCCTTGCCCGAATGACCCGCCCGAACAAGTTCACACAGGCGCCCCCAAACGACCCGCCCGAACGACCCACCCGAACGACCCGCCCGAACGAGCTCACACGGGCGCCCTCAAACGACCCACCCGAACGAGCTCACACGGGCGCCCTCAAACGACCTGCTTGAACGACCCGCCCGAACGAGTTCACATGGGCGCCCTCAAACGACCCGCTCGAACGATTTTGCATGGGCGCCCGAATGACTGAAACAAACTGAAAAGGGAGAGCCGGGAAAACGAGTTGCACGAAGGTGCACAAAGCCAACCTCAGGTCACAACTTAGCATTTTTGATACGGCCCTCGCTTGAACAACCCGCCGAACGAGTTCACACGGGTGCCCTCAAATGACCCGCCCGAACGACCCACCCTGTTGTGGGGAAAAATGCCTATGCAGGACGATCCTATCCACCTAAGGTGTGACAGTGCCTTAGCAACAAACAGAGACAGCTATTCTAGTATTTTTCCTTTATGAATTAAGAATGAAGAGAGATAGATGGACTAACTGGTGTCTTCCGTTTGTCCCTCGATCCGGTTCCTCTTCTCTTGGAGAGTTCCCAGCTACTTGCCTTCTCGCTTGCCCAGCTTCAAGAGGTTTCTACAAGATCACAAGAAGAGAACACTACACAAGACATGGATTCATATTCATAACTAGTTCAGGATTAGAAATAAACTAAACATACTAATGCAATCATACATCAAAAATACATCAGTATATAGGAGAAACCAAGATAGCTTTATTGATGAATAACAAGGTTCAGGAAGAGATACAACCCAGAGGGCTCCAATACAGCATCTCCTTCCCAGCAAATGGAATTCCTATCTTCACCCCCTTCAAAGCATTAAGCACCCAATGATTCCAATCTCAAATCAACAACAATTCTTTGCAATAACAAAATTCCAGCCCCTAGATCTCATGGAGGAGAGATCCATATATAGATGTTTGGAGAGAGGATGAGTCAGCTTGAGATCTGACTAGTGTCCTCTCCCTCTGTCAGTTCTTGATTCCACTTGGAGGTTCTTGCTTCCACTTGGAGATTTGGAACCTCTTACTCATCATAGTCGAATTCCCTGAGGCAAGTGTCATTTTGGAAGCTTCCTGGGTTTTGACACCTTGAGAAATGAACTTGCCACATGTCCACTCTCGCTCAGCGCAGGTAGCCAGTGTTGGCTTTGACATTCAGCGCAGGTAGCCAGTGTTGGCTTTGACATTCAGTGCAGACAGCTAATGGAGCCACTGAAATGATCCTGAATTGACTTGTTTTTGAGCAGTTTCTGGTGGAGAACTTCTGTGAATTGCTGTGGTTTGTTAGCCTTGTTCCTCTAGGGGTAGGAACAACATGTTTAGGGACTTTGGATCCCTTAGATTATGGACATTTCATGCTCAATGCTGTAAGGCACAAAAATGTCTATAACAGTTGCCCCCTAAAGTATGAGGCTGTTTATCGGGTGAAATGCTTTATCAGGGGGATCCGAAGTTCATCCAATGCTGGGGGGAGACCTGTAATAAGATACAATACAATACATTATTTTTCATACTGCTTTCATGATCTAGCTGAGGCGGGCATTCCCATGCTCAGCTTTATAAATTCATTTTTCTGTACATAGAACAGACAATCGTCTGATGGTAGACTGATAATTTTGATGAAATTATCATCCTTTGAGTAGGATGATTATCTGCTGCAATGATGTACATGTCAATGTCTTTATCTTTCCTGAATATATCTCGCAGCCCGGATGGATGAAACTAGATCTAGGGTCTTCAAACTCGTTCGATCTTCACTCTAAGTACAAGTCGATCCATGTGAGAAATGTTCTGAAGTCGAACATGGAAAGACATCGCTTGATTACCGGTCAATGAGGTAAACCGTTAACAAGCGCGAGAGGAATCACCGATAATGATAATGACCCTCAAGGTACTGTAGTACAATTCACGTGGTGTGAATAAAGGACTTGGCGTCGAACACCACGCAAAATCTTTCGGTCGAAGGTCATTGATGTATACCTGTCGCCGGAAGTGAGAAACTTGCCATTGAGGCATGCAAGCTTCAAAGTACTGAAGGGGTTGTTCCTAGATCAACTTCTTGGATAATGAGCTGATGTCGACAAGAAGCGATCCGTCAAAGGAGGGCCTTAATGAATCCCACATCAGTGACACGGAACGGAGCTAATGATTTTGATGGAGGTGAAAACGACCTGTGACATATGATTCAGGGTGGCGGTCATGAAAGGATGAAGGATAATGTATGGCAGTGGATGGGACACGGTTGACTTTTCTGAACGACTTCTCTTGAACATATGGCGACACTGATGCGATGGATTGGTAGCATTACCCCAAATATGGATGGTATGGCGAGACCATGGATGCGACCGGTGAATGAAACAACCCAACCCGATTGTGGTACGGAGGAAAAGTGTCATGTTCAAGAGCGACTTGCTACCATCAAAGTTTTCTTGAGTTTCTCCCAATTTTTCCCCAGTCATTGCTGACCAGTACCTCTTTATTTTTTCAAGCTTGAGGAGGATAACATATGCTTGTTCTATAACCTGCCCTTCGGGCAAGCCCATCGCTATGTTTTAACGAGCCTAGCGATAGTGAAACTCGTTCTCGTCTAAAGACAAGTTTGTCGCTATTTAATGATTTTAACGAGTCTAACGACAAAGATAACTCGATCCTTTTCATTTTTAGAGAGTCTGAAAAGGTACATAAAGTTAACTCCAAAAGTCCTTTTTCGTCATCTAATCCATTAAGTCCGAAAAAGTATAAAACAATACAGAAGGGATGAGTTTTCGATAGTTTTAACGAGCCGAATAAAACAAGCGCTCAATCTTTTTGTGCAATAATCCCTCAGGTCCAAAAAGATTAAAATCTAGAGGAGGGATAGCTCTTCCAGTCGCTTTAACGAGCTGGAAGGCCAAAACTCAACAATCTTTTCATATTTTACGAGTCAGATGAAAAGAGCTTAAAGAAGACTCGTCTTTTGAGGAACGAGTGATAAAACAGGTTAGCAGCTGATTCCAGGTACAGGTTGGAATTTTCCAATCACGACAGTGTCACAAGGATGGCTAGTGCAATCACTCTTCGTAGCTGTTCCTCAAAATGGGTAAACAAACATATGGAGGTGAACGATTGGCCAATGGAAAAGTGGAGGTGACGGTGCAAACACGACCAAGGCTTTAATGGCTGATAAGGTTACATTCACAGTGGTTATTTACCGGGTAGGTTCATTTTTTATTTTAAAATGAGCTTAAACGCTGGTGGAAACACTTGCTCATTGCTTATGTTTATTTTTTAACGAGCATGAAGTCCGCGTTAAAACTGCTCGGATCTTGCGTTTATTTTTTAACGAGCATGAACTGTGTGCTAAAACTGCTCGAATATACCAGTCATATGATAAGAGTGTCTCATTGAGATTCTATTTTTTATGGAGCTTCATCTCATGAAGCTTTGCCCCGGATCCTTTCGTTATGCAAGTTCGAAAACGACTAATCCTACGAGTTTAAAGGGTTAGACCTACAGGTTTAAAGGGAGGACCTAAAAATTTAAAAAATAAATAGCTGCTGCTTGCTTGCACTCCAAAAGGTTTGCATGCCCCCAGGTATAAAGTACGATTTCAAGGTTACCTCTACTTCATTTCCATCAAAACATTTGTTTCACCGAGAGAGGCCTACCTCTTTCAGGTTACCCAAAGATTGTCTCGTTAATCTTTCAAACAAAACACTTCCTCGGCAATGTCTACCGAAGTAGACAAAGGTGAGCGACGTAGCCCGCCAACTCACATAACTTTGACAAAAGAATCTTATTCTAGAATAACCCTCTTCCTAGACGGACGGGGTACAGACTAGTGATATTCTCCCGCGGAAACCTACTCTATACCCAAAGTTTTCCTGCCGAAGCAGACCAGGACGCATGCCCCCTGAGTTCTAGTCATATCCTCCCAGATTACTCGTGCTCATCAGGAGGACGGACCGTGGGTTGAGACACTTCTTGCGTGAATAGACCATTTAGGGATGGTATATGACTATTTGCGATGTGTGATCCGAGAAATGAAAGTTCGTCCACGAGCTTGACCACTCTTCCTTCATGTGGAAAACACATTACTCTAAAGAGTGAGGAGACGATGGCTCCCATGCAATATATATAGTCTCATCCAAGGAGTAGGTTATAATCCAAGGGTCCTTGAACGACCATCACGTTCATTTGAACGGTCTTCCCTTTCAATGTTATGGGCACATTGGGGAGGATCCCTAAAGGTCGACTGGTTCCTTTATCAAAGCCTGATAGATTTCTCATTTCAGGCAAAAGCGTTGGCGAACCAAGCGATTTCCAAGCAATAGAGGAAAGGATACTCACAGATGCCCCCTCATCAATGATAGTGCCAGCCATTACCATTCTGTATATTTGAACGATAATTCTGAATGGTATGCTTGCTGGCAACCGGCGTCTGCCTATTTGGTTCCAGTCGAACGAGACAACTAGGTTGCTTGGTGGTGGGACCGAGTAGACGGCCAGGTATCGCTCTGACGAACTTCCTTCCTGCGATAAAGGAATGGGTGCATTGCCCCCGTGTTCGTCGGAGTCAGTGTTGATGAAGAGAATTTGGACGGTGTTGTCTTTATTATCCTCTGTGATGGTATCATTCGAAGATAGAGCCCCTGAAGGCAAAACCAGGTCAACTGCCGCCTCAACCTTTTGACTTTTGTCAGGTATGGATTCAGACGGTTCATCTTCAATGATAGGTGTTTCGACTGACCACCTGGGCGGGCCAGTCGGGTTCTCAACTAGTGAAGGACTTGGTAGGAGTTTTTGATATCCAGGAGGAAGTTGCGCTCGTAAAATTGGGCGATCTTCCAAAACTCTTTTAGCCTCGTCTAAGAAGGGACAACGGTGGATGGCATGGTCGCCTTCACACAGTTTGCAGGGAAATCTAGCTTTCCCTCTCTATCCTGTGGCTTCGCTTTCACTAGTTGACGGTGAGCAGTCAACATGGCTATTAGAGGTTGACGCTACCGAATTGTGCAAACGGGGAGACCAGTCCCTTAGTATTTGAGGGATGCAGGGACAATCTCTGTGGAAGTGGTCTCCCTTGCATATGACACATGGCGATTTAGGCCTAGTCAGTGCTGTGTGTGGATTTTTGTCAGACGACACTTGTTTGCCCCCAGTCGCTTTTGGCTCCTTCTTCTTCTTCTCTTTCTTCTTCTTTTCCTTCTTCTCCTTAGGAACTTGGTTTTTTGTTTTACCAGTTCCGTCAAGCGAAGAGGAAGGAGGAGAGGAGGAGTTAGATGAAGTAGAAGGCTGGTGGGAAATTCTGGTCTGGTCTAACTGTTGACTCGACTGTTCAGGAATAGTGGTGTTCTGAACGACATTGGTTGAAAAGAGCCAGACCGACAAGCCAATTGTCAGTCCTGGAAGCGACAATGTGGCCATATGGGGCGCACCAACATCTCCCCAAGAGGAGAAGGGACTAGGATTCCCACCAAGGGGGATTCCTTGGTTGGTGTGCTCCATTTTTCAACCTAAAGATCAATGTGGGAATAGGGGTGATTGTTCTGTTTAAAATAAATTTTAATGACGCTTTAGACACAACTTGCTTTTTCAATTTTAAAGAGTCGAGAAAAAGCTAAAGATGACTCTAGTCTCCTTCGATGTTTTAACGAGCCCGAAGTGACAAATGCTCGGATGGAATTTTTCTGTTATAGAGTCTGAAAAAGGACAAAAGGAACTGCTCTGGAGTTCTAGGCAGAGGGTGTGCCAAATGTTTTGCAAAACCGCAAAATACTTTTTAGGGTACGGGCGGTCGATCTTCCTGAATGCTGTGTTCAGTGCATTGCGATCAGTAGGGCGGCCGACACGGCTTCCTAAGGATAAAGGTTTTATGCCTATATGGGTCTCCCAATATATACGCGACGGTACGTGGGAGCAAAATCCATACTGGCGCTATCGTCCCTCAGGAGGAATCACCCACCATCCACGAGATCGACAGTCACCAGGCTTTACGACGCCGGAACACGTCTCTAGCCTAGACCTCTATGTTGTGCGTTATGTTGCAAAGCGTTGTTAAGTTCATTCAATTTATTTTAAGTTGATCTTTTTAGAAGTTTGCCTTTTGAGGTTCACCACGAGATGTATGATACAATTCCTAAATGCAGTCTAAAGATGATAAGCAAGCTTTATATCTTTTCAACTTTGAAAATCCTAGCTACTAAGGGAAAAGAAAGACACCATCTTTTCTCAAAGAGAAATCAGCACACTCTAATGCACTTTTCCTAAATCAGACATGCAAACTATCAAGATGCAAATGCACAATGCAGGTGTTTGTTTTCTGCTTTCTTAGTATTGATGCCTACAAAGAAAGCTTCTTGTACAACTTTGAATTTGCTTTTAAATGACAAGTACAAACAAGTTTACTTTTTCGAAATCAGAGAGGGTAGAAGAGATTACAACACTTAATGATTTTCGAAATGAATACTTGTTTCGACACTTAAAAGAGACAAACTCAAACCAATAAGCAAGAGTAAACGTATAATCAACTGCAAACAGCCAATGAACTCTCTCCTAAGATCACAATCAACAGATCTGAATCAAGGGCTACAGGATGATTATTTCACTCATGCAAAGGAAAACTGTAAATGATGCCACAAACACATAAAAACACTCACAGTCTTTTTGTACAAAAGGAGGCGGAATTTAAGCAGAGAAAAGGAGTTATCAGACTGGTACCTATGCTGGTTACAGGCTGCAAAAATCAGAGATCAAAACAAGGAAAAACAGAGCAGAGAACCCCAGCTGCACAAGGGCAAACTGGTTCAGCGCAACCTCAACACAGGGGTTTTGACATTCAGCGCAGGTAGCCTTCACGGGACCTGCGTTGAAATGCAAAATCCCTTCACAGGATCTGCGCTGAAGGAGAAACTCTCGTTTCTCACTGGTTCTGGGTCACAGATTGCTATTTAATCTACTGTTTCAGGCCAAATAAAAGCAACAAACAAGGTACAATCAAAGGGATGCTTTGAAGGAGTACTAAGATCTATCACAAAGGATCATCAAATCATTTATGAGTCCATTGTTCAGATCATAGACAAGTCCAGTGATTGGATCAAAGCAGCAACTATCTACTTTGCAACCGGGAATAGCAGATGCAGTTCGATTGTTGTTGTCGAGTCTATGAAACAAACAATGATAGAAACACAAATAAAATGACTAAACAGATCTCCCCAGTGAAGTCGCCAATTTTTTGTGGGGAAAAATGCCTATGCAGGACGATCCTATCCACCTAAGGTGTGACAGTGCCTTAGCAACAAACAGAGACAGCTATTCTAGTATTCTTCCTTTATGAATTAACAATTAAGAGAGATAAATGGACTAACCGGTGTCTTCCGTTTGTCCCTCGATCCGGTTCCTCTTCTCTTGGAGAGTTCCCAGCTACTTGCCTTCTCGCTCACCCAGCTTCAAGAGGTTTCTGCAAGATCACAAGAAGAGAACACTACACAAGACATGGATTCATATTCATAACTAGTTCAGGATTAGAAATAAACTAAACATACTAATGCAATCATACATCAAAAATACATCAGTATATAGGAGAAAGCAAGATAGCTTTATTGATGAATAACAAGGTTCAGGAAGAGATACAACCCAGAGGGCTCCAATCCAGCATCTCCTTCCCAGCAAATGTAATTCCTATCTTCACCCCCTTCAAAGCATTAAGCACCCAATGATTCCAATCTCAAACTAACAACAATTCTTTGCAATAATAAAATTCCAGCCCCTAGATCTCATGGAGGAGAGATCCATATATAGATGTTTGGAGAGAGGATGAGTCAGCTTGAGATCTGACTAGTTTCTTCTCCCTCTGTCAGTTCTTGATTCCACTTGGAGGTTCTTGCTTCCACTTGGAGATTTGGAACCTCTTACTCATCATAGTCGAATTCCCTGAGGCAAGTGTCATTTTGGAAGCTTCCTGGGTTTTGACACCTTGAGAAATGAACTTGCCACATGTCCACTCTCGCTCAGTGCAGGTAGCCAGTGTTGGCTTTGACATTCAGCGCAGGTAGCCAGTGTTGGCTTTGACATTCAGCGCAGACAGCTAATGGAGCCACTGAAATGATCCTGAATTGAATTTTTTTTTAGCAGTTTCTGGTGGAGAACTTCTGTGAATTGCTGTGGTTTGTTAGCCTTGTTCCTCTAGGGGTAGGAACAACATGTTTAGGGACTTTGGATCCCTTAGATTATGGAAATTTCATGCTCAATGCTGTAAGGCACAAAAATGTCTATAACACACCCGAACGACCTTGTGACGACCTGCGGCTGTGCACGGGCGTGCGATGTAGCGGCCTGCGGCTCCGCCCGGCGCGCGCCCCTCCGACACATAAAAAGACAGCGAACTGCGAGTGAACCATGAAGTGTGATGTAAAATACGCAAAGTAATGGGGAGCTCGCTCATTTATAAGGCAGCTTGCCTTATGTTTAGGCCGACCATTGGAATAAATCGTTGTTGGATGGGCCGACGATGGATTAGAATGAATGGTGGCGAGTTGTCATATTTTACAGCGTTGGCCAGGATTAGATACACTCACCTTAGAGGCGTATAAATTCAAACAACCTATGATTCATTTGGGACATCGCTCAATCGATCATACATCAATCTCAATGCACAAGGAACAGTGCGCATTCGAGGTAAAGGTGCAGTCAATCGAGGAGTTGGCGGGTGAGCCCGCGAGCCGGGCAAAGGTGAGACATGTTCGGGTGTTGGTTACCGGCGGTACGCTCAGTGCCGCGGACTATAGCATTGGTAACCAGGTTGGAGTCAGGTCTGGGTCGTGCACGGTGTGCCCACCCGCCCAAAGCCGGGTCAGTGTAAACGCGGTGGTAAACTCCGGGTGTGTTGGCGGTGGGTCGAGGTACGCCCGCCCGCCCAACGTCGGGCTCGCATGATGATATAACACGGTTGTATGCTATTAGTTCGCACATAGTCTTGGGTTAAGACGGAGGTGAGGTCGTGCACGAGGTGCGCTCGCCCGCCTAACGCCGGATTCGTGTATTAACTCATTGTGTGTATTAGTGGTGGGAGTGCTGCCCGACGACACAAGGGTTAAACATTGTATATTGTAAATTGGTTTTCGGTGGAGTCTTGACGGACCGCCGTGCGGTTGTGCACGGGCAATCGCCCTCCCGATTTGTAAACACTACAATATAATAAAAGAAGTTTATTATCATTACCGTGTTGATTATTCTTGTTGGTGTATTGATTTATTATTATGCAATATTAATGGTTTCGTATGTTAATTCATAATGGTTATGAATTGTTAAGGCGTAGTCCACAAAATTTATTAAAGATGAAACCTCTTAATAACTTAGGCAGTGCCGCACCCGCCCAATTAGAAAAAAAAAGAATTGGGGGCGTGATAGGTGGTATCAGAGCAAAGGTTGCTCATGACTAAGATGATATGATGAAGCTTGATAGAGCAGGGTTGCTCATGGCAGGTGAAGCTGATAAGGTTATGGAAAAATCATGGATGAACCGTCTAGGGTTCGTAGACTTGATGGTTCATGGCAAGACCATACAAGCTTTGGTGGACACAGGTGCCACACATAACTTTATGACGACACGGTTAGCAAAAGAGGCTGGGCTGACGATCACCCCATCGAATATGGAGGTCAAGGCAGTGAAATCTAGAGCTAAAGTGGCGGGTTTGGTACACGATGTACCTGTACAGATAAAAGACTGGAAAGGTCAATTGGGCTTCACGGTGATGGAGATGAATGACTTTGACATGATACTCGGACAAGATTTCTTGAAAGGCAACAAGGCTATTGTTGTCCCTTTCTGTGATGAGGTGGTGCTAGTTGGACAATCACAAACTTGGACTTTACCCACTCACGGGCAAAGGAAGGAAGTCAAGGTGCAGCATGTTTTGGCACTGAGTTTGGAGAAGGCTATGAAGGATTCAAATATGGAGACGTATGCGGTGATGTTCAAGGATGTTGAAGGTGATGGAGTAGGGACACCTGTTCCAGCAGAAATATCTGATGTGCTTACCAAGTATGCGGATTTGATGCCTGATGAGCTTCCAAATAAACTTCCACCAAGGCGTGCAGTGGACCACAGTATTGAGCTTGAGCCAGGAAAGCAACCCCCAGCTAAAGCACCTTATCGATTGTCAGGGCCTGAATTGGAGGAATTGAAGCGCCAGTTAAAGGAGTTAAATGAGGCAGGTTTCATTAGGCCTTCAAGGTCCCCTTATGGAGCTCCGATATTGTTCCAGCGAAAGAAGGATTCAAACGAACTATGGATGTGCTGTGATTACCGTGCACTGAATAAGCAGACGGTAAGGAACAGATATCCTTTGCCATTGGCTGCTGATTTCTTTGACAAGCTTGCGAAATCCCGAGTGTTTTCCAAGCTGGACTTGAGGCATGGGTATTATCAGGTGCGGATAGCTGAGGGAGACGAGAAGAAGTCCGCGATAGTAACAAGGTATGGTAGCTTTGAGTTCCTTGTTATGCCATTCGGGTTATGCAATGCTCCTGCTACATTTTGCACTTTGATGAATGATGTCCTACGACCATACTTGGATTCGTTCGTAGTAGTATACTTGGACGATATAGTGGTGTTCAGTGACAACATGGAGGATCATAAGAAACACTTGGCGATGGTATTTGAGGCATTGATGGCAAATCAGTTTTTCTTGAAAAATTCTAAGTGTGTGTTCGCTCAGACCGAGATTCTGTTCCTTGGACATATTGTTGGTTAAGGGTACATATGGATGGAGCCAAGAAGAGTGAAGGCGATTGAGGACTGGGTTGAACCAAAGAATGTCCATGAGATGAGGGTGTTCTTGGGCATGAACAACTACCAACAGAAGTTCGTAGAGGGGTACTCCAAGGTGACATCGGCACTGACAGACTTATTGAAAAAAGACAAGAGGTGGAATTGGATGAGCAAATTCCAAGAGGTATTTGATGACTTGAAGAAGAGGATGGTTACAACACCGATACTGAAGTTGCCTGACTTCGAGAGACCATTTGAGGTACACACTGATGCTTCGGATTTTGCCATAGGAGGGGTTCTTATGCAGGATGGGCATCCGGTGGCATGTGAGAGTCGGATGTTGCAGGATAGAGAACAGAGGTATCCGGTCCATGAGAAGGAGATGACTGCCATCATCCATTGTCTTCATGTGTGGAGGCATTACCTGATTGGGAAGCCGTTTGTTGTCAAGACTGACAACGTTGCAGCGAGTTATTTTGAATCACAACCAAAGATTTCTGCGAAGCAAGCTCGGTGGCAAGACTTCTTGGCAGAATTCGACATGACTATCGAGTATAGACCGGGGAGACACAATGCGGTAGCAGATGCCCTTAGCAGAAAAGGACAACTGGCAGCATTGGAGGAAGAAGAGGGCCGGGCAACTAGGGGTAGAAGTCGAGTTCAGATGTCAGAGGAGATGCAGAATAAGATCAAGGAAAGCATTGAAACCGATACTTTGGCGCAGAATATAGTGAAGCAGGTAAAGGAGGGGAAGACACAGAAATTCTTCCTACGAGATGGGTTCTTGTTCTTTGGAAACCAACTCTATGTTCCAAAGTCATCTGGACTCAGGAGACACCTTTTGAAGGAGTGCCACGATTCTCCATGGGCTGGACACCCAGGGCAGCGTCGTTCTTTGGCATTGCTGGAGAGGGGGTTCTTTTGGGAGAAGATGAGAGAGGATGTGGAGGAGTATGTACATACGTGCATCATTTGTCAGCAGGACAAATCAGATAATCAGAGATCAGGGGGACTGTTGCAGCCTTTGCCGATTCCAGAGAGGCCATGGATGAGTGTCTCAATGGACTTCATCACTCAGTTACCACAGGTTCAGGGGTATAATGGGATTATGGTTGTGGTTGACTGTTTTTCCAAGTATGCCGTCTTTGTTCCTACAAAGATACCTTGTGGAGCCGAGCGGACAGCAGAGTTGTTCTTTAAGAACATAGTGAAGTATTGGGGAATGCCGTTGAGTATTGTGTCAGATAGAGATCCACGATTTACAGGGAGATTTTGGACAACATTGTTCAAGTTGGTCAGGACAGAGTTGTTGATGAGTTCGAGTTACCATCCATAGACAGATGGACAGACCGAGAGGATCAACGCATTACTGGAGGACTACTTGCGACACTATGTGACAGCTGATCAGAAGAATTGGCCTGAACTCTTGGATATTGCTCAGTTTAGCTATAATATTCAAAAGAGTTCAGCGACGGGGTATAGTCCATTTGAATTGGTAAATGGACAGATGCTGGTTGCACCACATATCGTAGTGAAAGGAGGATTCTTGAGGAGTCCTCATGCGAAGAGATTCATGAAGGCTTGGGAGGAGACCTTGGAGTTAGCACGGTTGCACTTGCATGATGCTGCAAGGAGGATGAAAAAGTATGCTGACCGTGGGAGACGGGAAGCACACTTTGGTGAGGAGGACATGGTGTTTCTCAGGATTACCGGGGAGCAGTTTTAGCCAGCCAAAGGGACGACGAGCAAACTGACACGGAAGTATGAGGGACCATTCTGAGTAAAAAGGAAAGTGGGGGAAGTCGCTTACGAGCTGGAGCTCCCACACCATATGAACATGAAACACCCAGTTTTTCATGTGAGATAGTTGAAGAGATGTCGACTTGATTCAGACCATCCAGAGAGAGTCAAACCAACGAGAGGATCAGCTGGGATTGTGGACAGACCAGGACTAGAGTTGGAGAAGATTGTGAGTCTCAGAACTACTGGTGTTGGTTGCCACCGACGACGAGAATTTCTTTGCATATGGAAGGATGCACCGGAGGAGGAGAGCTGGGAGACGGAGGATTCACTTTGGAGATGGAAGGACAAGATTGCGAGGTATGACAGGAAATTGAGGAGGAGAGCAGGAATTGTCGGGACGACAATGACTTCTGGTGGGGGAGAGTGTGACGACCTGCGGCTCTGCACGGGCGTGCGATGTGGCGACCTGCGGCTCCGCCCGGGCGCGCGCCCCTCCGACACATAAAAAAACAGTGAACTGCGAGCGAACCATGAAGTGCGATGTAAAATACGCAAAGTAATGGGGAGCTCGCTCATTTATAAGGCAGCTTGCCTTATGTTCAGGCCGACCATTGGAATAAATCGTTGTTGGATGGGCCGATGATGGATTAGAATGAATGGTGGCAAGTTGTCATATTTTACAGCATCGGCCAGGAGGAGATATGCTCATCTTAGAGGCGTATAAATTCATACGACCTGTGATTCATTTGGGACATTGCTCAATCGATCATACATCAATCTCAACGCACAAGGAACAGTGTGCATTTGGGGTAAAGGTGCAGTCGATCAAGGAGTTGGCGGATGAGCCCGCCGAGCCGAGCAAAGGCGAGACAGGTTCGGGTGTTGGTTACTGGCGGTATGCTTGGTGCCGCGGACTGTAGCATTGGTAACCGAGTTGGAGTTGGGTCTGGGTCGTGCACGGTGTGCCCGCCCGCCCAACGCCGGGTCAGTGTAAACACGGTGGTAAACTCCGGGTGTGTTGGCAGTGGGTCGAGGTACGCCTGCCCGCCCAACGTCGGCCTCGGATGATGATATAACACGGTTGTATGCTATTGGTTCGCACATAGTCTTGGGTTAAGAAAGAGGTGAGGTTGTGGACGAGGTGCGCCTGCCCGCCTAATGCCAGATTCGTGTATTAACTCGTTGTGTGTATTAGTGGTGGGAGTGACGCCCGACGACACAAGGGTTAAATGTTGTCTATTGTACATTGGTTTTCGGTGGAGTCTCAGCGGACCACCGTGCGGTTGTGCACGGGCGGTCTCCCTCCCGATTTGTAAACATTACAATATAATAAAAGAAGTTTATTATCATTACTGTGTTGATTATTCTTGTTGGTGTATTGATTTATTATTATGCAATATTAATGGTTTCACATGTTAATTCATAATGGTTATGAATTTTTAAGGCGTAGTCCGCAAAATTTATTAAAGATGAAACCTCTTAATAACTTAGGCGGTGCCGCACCCGCCCAATTAGAAAAAAAAAGAATTGGGGGCGTGACAGACCCGCCCGAACGAGTTCACACCGGCGCCCTCAAACGACCCGCCTAAACGAGTTCACACGGGCGCCCTCAAACGACCCGCCCGAACGACCCACCCGAACGACCTGCCTGAACGAGTTCACACGGGCGCCCTCAAATGACCCGCCCGAACGATTTTTCATGGGTGCCCGAACGACCGAAACGAATCGACAAGGGAGAGCCGGGCAAATGAGCTGCACGAACGTGCACAAAGCCAACCTCGGGTCACACCTTAGCATTTTTGATACGGCCCTCGCCCGAACGATCTGCCCGAACGAGTTCACACGGGTGCCCTCAAACGACCCGCCCGAACGACCCACCCGAACGACCCGCCCGAACGAGCTCACACGGGCGCCCTCAAACGACCCGCCCGAACGACCCTGTAAGGACCTCGCAAACCGGGCAGGAGTGCGACGGGAAAACACCCCTTCACACGGCGGTTGGACGGTGGGCGTGAGCCGGGTAGGCACACACGACAGTGGGCGGGCGCCCTTGCACGATGGGCGGGCGCCCCGTGGACGACGGGCGCAGTTATACACGGGTAGACCACCTGACGAGTTAACAAACGGGTGAGTCACCCGGCGGGGCGACGAGTTGATGAGCGCGGGTCTGCACGGGTGAGTCACCCGGCGGTGCGACGAGTTGACAGGCGCGGGTCTACACGGGTGAGTCACCCGGCGGTGCGACAAGTCGATGAGCACGGGTCTGCACGGGCGAGTCACCCGGCGGTGCGACGAGTTGACAGGCGCGAGTATACACGGGCGAGTCACCCGGCGGTGCGACGAGCTGACGAGCGCGGGTCTACACGGGCAAGTCACCTGGCGGTGCGACGAGCTGATGGACGCGGGTCTGCGGTACGGGCGAGTCACCCGACGGTGCGATGAGCTGGAGAGCGCAGACAAGCGTGGATATAACGGTGCCAGGTGCGAGCGGGCACGGTGGAACGATGGGAGGGCGCACCGGCGGACGACCCGTGAACGATGGGCGGGCGCCCTCACGGACGACTCGTGAACGATGGGCGGGTGCCCCGGGCGGGAGACCCATGAACGATGGGTGGACGCCCCGGCGGGCGACCCGTGCACGATGGGTGGGCGACCCGGGCAGGCGACCCAACAATGCGACAAACAACCGAGATATTTGCAACGAACAGCCGATCTGCAATTTTACACTTAGTGCGAAATGGGAAAATGGCCGAAGCCTTATACCTTTGCGTTGGAGGCTTTGCCAAAGGAAAAAGCCGACTTGCAAATAAGTTAAGGCAGGGGCTTGTACATGAGTTTTGTGGGGTCGGCCTAATGGCTTGACACCCCTTCACCAAAGGCAAGCAAGCGTATATATTTGAGGACGCAAGGCTTCATTTGGACAAGCAAGCACAACGCACTTATATCTCTCTCTCATAACTGCAAAGGGGTAAAACAGGGCGCAGAAAGGGAAGTGCGCATAGCTCATGCGCTTCTCTTGAAGGTGCAGTCTTTACTGGAGGTCGAAGTTTGGCAGAGGTATGAGTTGGGTTGAATTGTGTGCGGAGCCGAATTGGAGGAGTTCTGGTGTCTCGGGTGAGCACCCTCCTACCGTGTGCGGTTGCACATGATTGTAAAAGACTGATTGTAAATATTTCTAAGTGTTGGCCTTGGATTTTGCTAGGAACACTTGTATGATGTATTATTGAAGATTCTCATAATATATTGTTATCGAGCAGACTTGTTCGGGAGTTTCCCCTCCCTTTATACTTGTGTGCAATTGTTATGTTCTCGGTTTAATTGCATATTGGTTAATGAATGTGTATGGGCTTCATTAAGTATAAAGGTTAATGCATTTTACTTGGTTGAGAAAAACAAACTAAGTATGTTAATGTGGAAAGGCGTAGTCCATGTGCACGAGTATTGTTAAAAAGAAAGTGTACGGTGGTGCCGCACCTCGCCGGACACGGTTGGAAGACTACCGTAGGCCTGGGGGTGTGACAGGTGGTATCAGAGCAGGGTTGCTCGTGGAGACTTGAACAAGGTTCAGGTGTTGAAGCATATCAAAGGTGACTTGGAAAATATGGAGAAGGCCGATAAAGTAGTAATGGCGGATGATGGTGAATCCAACCATAGTGCGGTTAAGGCTATCCGGTACGAAGTATTGGAACACATGAGTCGATGGAGTTCTAACTGGGTTGCGATGCAAGCTGAGAACACAAAGATTCGAGAAAGTTGTTCGGAACTAAGAAGAGAACTTGAAGAACTCATAAGCCAATGCGAAAGTACGACAGATATTGAACTCAATGAGTTTGATGAGGAAATCCAACAAAGTAGACTTGGTCTTCAAGAGCTCTTTGATGAAAGAGCCCGGTTGAGGAAGGAAAGTGCTAGGGTGGAAGCCGAAGTCAAGCAAATTGAGGAAGAAATAAAGAAGAAGCTTCTTGGCAAAAAGATCGTTGTGATCGAACAGGAAGAACTTGATTACATTGATAGGTTGTGTTAGTGTCGGTCTTGAGCCCTCCATCAGTGATCAATAACTCTTTGCATATGCATATATAGGTGTCTCATCAGTGTCAGTTTTGCATCCCACTAGGCATGCCATAACACTGAATGGAGGAGCTGGTCTTTGTTCCCTTCTTGGCTTTGCTGCATCAGGTCATACAACAATGTAATTGAGTCATACTTGTTTTTGTTTTTGTCTTGAGGTCCCATGGTCTTAGGTCTAGGGTTTTGAGTCAAAATCTTTTCAAGGTCATGAGTCATGGTTAGCAAGTGCCCAGCAAGCCGGAAGGAGTTTTGTACATATGTTTCATTATCATTTTCTTCAGCTACAGTTCATTTTATGCCTTGGATTTAAAAACCCTTTTTTTAAGTCCAAGGCCATGTGGAATTTGAAAAAATAAAGAAATTCTCAAAAATTTGTAAAAGTGCCGGCAATAACCCTGGTTCCTTCACTACAGTCCCTCAGGCGGTCAACCTGCAAAAAGAACGGAGTCAAACGCATCAAGAGAGCTCATTTCAGGACAAAAAGACTCTAAACAGTGTTAAATAGCAAAGCAAGTTGAAAACATTAGAAAGTGGGTTCTAAAGTTAAATTTTTTTTAAAGTGACCCTATAAAAGCTAATTTCCCTCTCAATTCACTCTTATTGTGCATTTGAAAGTCAAAAAATTTGTGTTAGAGGCAAAAGGAGGCAATTCGGGCAAGTTTCTGCAAGTTCCAAGGTTAGAAGTGGTGCGCGACCATTCTGGACAGGTGCGCGACCACCTGGGTGCGCGCGACCAAACGGAGGCCAAAGCGCAGTGTTAAATAACACGGGTGCGACCAAACGAAGGGGCGCGACCATTCTGAGGGCGTGCGCGACCAAAAAGTCTGCCCGCCTTGAAACTCTCCCAAACACTCAAATTCACTCAAATTCACTCAAATTTGTAAAGGCAACTTTTTCCTAGTCCCTCCATTCATTTTCCCAAAGTTAAATTACATATGTTAACATGTCATTTTCATTAATCTTATTTGCAAGAAAAGCTCAAACCTTACCCCCAATCCTATGAAACCCTAACCCCTTCTAAACCATTTCAAAACCCTAGTTTCCCCCCATGTCTCATGTTCAAACCCTACACTAGTATATAAAACAAATTTACATATGTAAATACACAGCAGAATGAAAAGAAACAATATAAAAACAAAAAGAAAAAATGATAGCAAGGCATGCTTATGAATATCACACAAAAAATAGTGAAAAATGTAACTTGCATAGCCTTATAAAAACAAAAGAAAAATGACCTCTTGTTGTGTAAATGTCAAACATTAGTAGCTGTATGGTGCTCATGACAAAAATTCATTAAATATATAGCTGCATAGTTATCAAAAGAGTAGTTTTGCTGTGCTAGGGTTTGCAAAGTGACATGGTATTTATCTCCCTATCCCTAAACTCTGTTTTCCCTTACCTTTCCCCTCATAAAAACCTTGATTCAATTGCTCATTAGTCCCCTAAAATCCCTATGCAATTGATACCCTTCCCTTTTGACAAAGTATGTAATTGAAGACCCTAATTCACATATGACAAAAGTATGAAAGCTGCCAGCATTGTAAAGGACTGCTGTTATGAAATATGGTTGGCAGCATTGTTGATGGGTTCCTACTCCCTAACCCTAATTCCCATATCCCTCCATCTCCCTAATTCCCTTGATACAGTCCCTTTCCCATTTCCTTTTCAAATTGTCATAAAAACCCTTCTCTTCCCCTTGTAATCAAAATAACAAAATCCTGTTTCCCATTTAGTATCAATGACCATTTCAAAAGCTATGAAAAAACAGAGTATGCTCTTAAAAGACATTCAAAGTCAAAATTTAAGGAGAGCGGCCTGTTAATGGTTTATAAATGATGCTGCCCTATTCCCCTATGCCCATGACATCATTCCCTCCATGATGAAGATTTTCATTGTCCTTTCCCTTGGTGCTTAAAAAACACAAATTTTCCCTAATAAAGTATTAATTCCCAAATGACGAAAGATGGAATGACATGTTTAGCATTGGGTGATGATTTCCTTCAGAATTCCCTGCTTATATATATATATTTCCCTTTCCAATATGTAAATTCCCTCCCCTAACATGTCCCTCATGATGTTTCCCCTTGAAAACAGCATACTTCACAGCATTTTGCAGGCAGGGCAGCGGTCATCTTGACTTGTTTATTCCACCTTGCTCAATAACACCATGTCAACCACTGAGACTAATGAGCAAGGTGATGACCGGTCTTCTTCTACAGAGGTTGAGACACAGCAGAGGCCTCGTAAGGGTGGCAAAGGTGGTCATCATAGTGGTTACATGTTTGCAAGGCTAAAATGAAAATTCTCCAAAGGAAGCTGTCTGAGGCCCGGAAGAGGAAGAAAAGGACAAACCCACTCCATATCTTGGCTGAAGCCTCCCTCACTCATCATGGTACTGATCAGCCTTGATCTAGCATCAAAATGTGAAAATTTTGAGAATTTTGGAGCATTTTGGAAATTTTTGGTAAAATTACAGGTTTTGCCCACGGTTTGGTCTCACCCCGGGTGAGACCATTTTGGAGGACTACTCGGAATTTTGAAAACTTGGCATTTTTGGAAAGGGCATGCAAAAAGAAAAATTACCAATGCTTGGGAGAAACCTGGTTTTGAGTTTTGAGCCTCCAAAAGCTCAAAATACATCAAAAAAATGACTTTTTGCCCACTTTTTGAGTTGCAGAAAGTGACCTTGGGAGCAATGGTTTTTGAGGGGGCAAAACAACTCCAAATTCATAAATTCCACTTGGGATGGAAAGTAGACAGGCCAAGCTTTCCAATGAGCCATCTTGCACCTGATTTGGACCAGTGGAACCCACTCAAAAATAGCTGTGAAGGGGCGCGACCAGAACTTCCAGGGGCGCGACCAGAACTTCCAGATTTGCCAGAATTCACATTTTCGGTCAAAAAACACTGTTTTGACTATGGTTGACTATTATTACTTGTAGATGATGGATAAATGTAATATTTTCATGGCACTTTGGTAGATTTTATCTTTCTTTACCCTTCTAGAAGCTTCCATGATGTAAAAAGTGAAAAATTAATGCATGGATGAGTTAGCTAAGTAATAGAGGCAAGTTGTTTGGCTGCCTATTTTCTAGTTCTTAGTTTAGAATTTGTTCAAACTGCTCCTAGAAAGCTGAGCTCGACCCCTAGAGGTGGGGAAAGGAGTTAGATGGTCTAGATGGTCTATATTATGCTCTCTCCTTCTCATTTTGGTGGTTGGACTCTTGTGTAAGGAAGCTTTATTGTATATTGTGCATCTATTTCTGCAATTGAAGGCAAGGAAAGCCAGGGTTTTACAGACATCTTTGAGGATTCTTGTGGATCTGATTGTTGATGGTGTGTTCTCTACATTTTCTTGTAAGTTTTTTTATGTGTTTCACATCTCTCTTATGCTTCTAAATTGGACAGATGAAGTGGTAAAGTTTGAACTCATGTTTTGACATGCTCAGCTTTTTAGTTTGTTCAATTTTAATGTTTTCTACTGTCTAGAGAGGATTCGAATTGTGTGTTTGCCCTCTTTAGCTTCTCCTCTATCATCTCTGATCATCCATCTCAGATTAAGGCATCAACACTCATTCCTACCTTGCCCCTTAGATCCCCCTGTGAAAACTGTGCTCAATCCCCGCACCTTGAATTGCACTTCCACCAATTGCCACCAAAAACCCCAAAAATCATTAAATCAACCCCCTTATCAATTTACTAGCCTAAAATCTTTATTATTAATTGGTCAGCCTAATCATATTGAAAGATCTATCGAATCTGACCCGAGAGAGCCTTCTCATACCTCGTAGGGCTAGCTACGAGGTGAAATGGTTTGATGTAGCCTTGAGAGTTTGTCTATCTCAGCCTAGGTGAATTCCAAGCGCTAACATATTGGCGACCATACTGGGGAGAACAAACTTGTCTGTGAATTGATGTGTTTGTTTCATAAGTCTTAGACGGAGCCTGAAGTTACGCCAGAAGCCTTCGAAAACGCTCTTGTTTTACATCAGCGTTAGTAGATAAACGCTGCTTCAGTCAATCTCCGTGAGCTTGTGAATACAACACTTCATTTTCATTTTACCCCAGTACATGTATCAAGTTCAGATCTGATTGTTGATGGTGAACAACGATCAGACACTTGAAACGCTGAAATCATTCACTTGGCGACTCTAAATCAGTTTTGAAGATCAGATCCAAAGACTCCACTGGAGGATCATCCCGACCAGCAGAAACATGAAAGGAGAATATAGCAAGATCAGGTACTCAAGTTGGAATTTCATCCAGGACATTTTGTTCTTTGTTGTAAATTATTTCTTCTCTTTTCCCGAGAATGTCAAGACTGTTTTGCAAAGCATATTGTATTTGAGAAGAGATCCTCGGCCTGCAGTTGATTCTTTCCCTTTGAAAAGTGTGAATACCAAAGATTTGCATGATCAAGATCCTTTTTCCGAATTTTGTAATGACCATCTTCAGATTGATGAATCTCAAGAAACCAAGACTGATCCTATACCTGCTGTACATACCCCTATACCTTGTAAAATTCCAGATCGGTATAAACCTCTTGTTTTACCTTCTTTTCTTCATCCTTTCCCCAAAAATTATGATCTATACTTGCCGAGGTTTGACGATGAATGTAAGAATGTCAACGCTGAGCAACATGTGCAGAATTTTGAGTTATTTCTTGACCTTTTTGAAGTTGATGATGAAGATGTTAGTATGAGGCTTTTTGCTCTTTCTTTGCAAGCTGAAGTTAAGAGTTGGTTCAAAACCCTGCCTGATGCAAGCATCTCAGATTTTCAGCAGTTCGTCAAAGTTTTTCTCGATAGGTGGATGATCGGGCAGAACCTTTTCTTGATTGTAGAAGAGTATAACCAGCTGAAAAGATTGCCAGGTGAGACAGTACAACAATTTTCGGCCAGATTTAATCAAGTTTATTATTCGATGCCAGTTGATATAAGACCTTCTTCTAGATCTTCTCTCTTGCACTATCCGGGTGCCTTTGATCTGGAGATGGAGTTTCAGCTGAGAGAAAAGAATATTGCAACACTTCACGAGATGCAAAACAGTGCAGTGAGTGTAGAGGCTCATTTGCTGATCCGAAGGGCAAGGTTGAAAGAAGAAGAGATGAAAAACATAGATCCGGCCGAATCAACATCTCTAGAGGTAAAGCTTGACATTTTGGTAAGTGCAGTGGAAAAGATGATGGACAAGATCAACTCAAGGAATGATTATGATGTTCATGGCTCGCTGATTGAAGAAGAACAAGTTGCTGATTCAAATCATTTTCTTTTTTATGCCAATTGTTATGGATCTGATAATGATTGTCTTATTAATCATCTTGGAGAAGAGAGATCTATTGATATGACATGCATGCTTGATGATGTGTTTTATAGTGATGATTTGCCTCGTTATGATCAGTATGATGATGATTATGTTCTCCAAACAAAAGCTAATCTTGCAGACGAATCAGCAGCTGGTTTGTGGGAGGAAAAAGTTCATTTTCAGCGGCTTGAATACAATGTTCAGCCATCATATATCAGCTATGACAGTGACGAGGAAAGTGCAACAAATTTTGAAATAAGTGAAGGATCTTTGCCTTTTTGTTTTGATTCATGTCAGTTCATCAGAGATAACTACCATGCAATCAGAAATCAAATGTCAACAAGTCTTGATTTAGATCATCTTGAGGGCAATGAAAATTTTGTTCAAGACTTCTCATATTCAGATTTGCAACCCCCGAAAGCCATTGATTGTCAAATTGCAGCTGATTTAATGATTCAAGGTGACTCTGTACCATTCTGTTTTGAATCAATTCAGTTTTTGAAGGGTCGATTGCATAGTACATCTTCAAATGAAAAGCCTATAAAAAATCAACAGTCACTCAGTCTTAATGTTGAGGATGAAGGTCAGATTATAGATGAAGTTGTGGAAGATGAAATACATGATGTGATGATGCAGGAAGATTCTATACCTTTTTGTTTCGAGGCATTTCAGTTTATAAGGCAGAATTTTCATATTGTCCCTAAAGAACAGAATGAGCAGCATGTAGGAAATCATGTAGTCACATTGGAACCAATAGAAAATGGGTTGCAGCAGTCTTTTCAAGTTTTTCATGATCCAATAGCTGATGTTTTGGATGAGTTTTGCAGTCAAAGTCTTTCTCCATTTACTATGTGTGAGCTTGAAAAATGTGCTGATATGAATTTGATCCGGCAGCCAGTTTCTTCATCATTTTCAGCAGGGGTCTCGTCACAAGGCTCAGATCAAAGTTTGCATGCATGGTATGAGGAAAAGAGAAGTAATCCATTGGATGAGCTAAGTTCCAGTGAGCTTGAATTTCAAGATCTTTATGCAGTGTTTTTGGAGGCGGATAGAGAGTTCATATCATTCAACGGATCTGTTTCTCAGTTGCCATCAGAGTTGCCTTTCAGTAGTTCTCTCTTGTTGCTCATAAACAAACATGTGTGGAGGTTTCAAACAGCAGACAAGATACTTACTTGGTTGCACTGGTTGTTTCATTTCACTTGATCCGCTGATGAATGAAACTGTTAGGGTAGGTTGTGTTGAATAAGCTCCACTTTGAGCATCATTTTCAGTTTGTCGGTTGTGTTTAAGTATCGAGTCAGTTTTTAGTTGAGTCATGAGTCCTTTATGAGTCAATTTTTAGTCTTGTTGTTAAGTTAGTTTGTGTCAGTTTTCAGTCATGCATTTCAGCTTGAGTTTATGACTCCATTGCCCAATGAATAAAGCACTGGTCTGCTCTCCCAAGAGGTCTGAGGTTCTTGGAACCTCCAAGGAGCTGCCATCCCCATTGGAGCCAATGTTAGTGTCGGTCTTGAGCCCTCCATCAGTGATCAATAACTCTTTGCATATGCATTTATAGGTGTCTCATCAGTGTCAGTTTTTCATCCCACTAGGCATGCCATAACACTGAATGGAGGAGCTGGTCTTTGTTCCCTTCTTGGCTTTGCTGCATCAGGTCATACAACAATGTAATTGAGTCATACTTGTTTTTGTTTTTGTCTTGAGGTCCCATGGTCTTAGGTCTAGGGTTTTGAGTCAAAATCTTTTCAAGGTCATGAGTCATGGTCAGCAAGTGCCCAGCAAGCCGGAAGGAGTTTTGTACATATGTTTCATTATCATTTTCTTCAGCTACAGTTCATTTTATGCCTTGGATTTAAAAACCCTGTTTTTAAGTCCAAGGCCATGTGGAATTTGAAAAAATAAAGAAATTCTCAAAAATTTGTAAAAGTGTCGGCAATAACCCTGGTTCCTTTACTATAGTCCCCCAGGCAGTCAACCTGCAAAAAGAACGGAGTCAAACGCATCAAGAGAGCTCATTTCAGGACAAAAAGACTCTAAACAGTGTTAAATAGCAAAGCAAGTTGAAAACATTAGAAAGTGGGTTCTAAAGTTAAATTTTTTTTAAAGTGACCCTATAAAAGCTAATTTCCCTCTCAATTCACTCTTATTGTGCATTTGAAAGTCAAAAAATTTGTGTTAGAGGCAAAAGGAGGCAATTCGGGCAAGTTTCTGCAAGTTCCAAGGTTAGAAGTGGTGCGCGACCATTCTGGACAGGTGCGCGACCACCTGGGTGCGCGCGACCAAACGGAGGCCAAAGCGCAGTGTTAAATAACACGGGCGCGACCAAACGAAGGGGCGCGACCATTCTGAGGGCGTGCGCGACCAAAAAGTCTGCCCGCCTTGAAACTCTCCCAAACGCTCAAATTCACTCAAATTTTTAAAGGCAACTTTTTCCTAGTCCCTCCATTCATTTTCCCAAAGTTAAATTACATATGTTAACATGTCATTTTCATTAATCTCATTTGCAAGAAAAGCTCAAACCCTACCCCCAATCCTATGAAACCCTAACCCCTTCTAAACCATTTCAAAACCCTAGTTTCCCCCCATGTGTCATGTTCAAACCCTACACTAGTATATACAGCAAATTTACATATGTAAATACACAGCAGAATGAAAAGAAACAATATAAAAACAAAAAGAAAAAATGATAGCAAGGCATGCTTATGAATATCACACAAAAAACAGTGAAAAATGTAACTTGCATAGCCTTATAAAAACAAAAGAAAAATGAGCTCTTGCTGTGTAAATGTCAAAGATTAGTAGCTGTATGGTGCTCATGACAAAAATTCATTAAATATACAACTGCATAGTTATCAAAAGAGCAGTTTTGCTGTGCTAGGGTTTGCAAAGTGACATGGTATTTATCTCCCTATCCCTAAACTCTGTTTTCCCTTACCTTTCCCCTCATAAAAACCTTGATTCAATTGCTCATTAGTCCCCTAAAATCCCTATGCAATTGATACCCTTCCCTTTTGACAAAGTATGTAATTGAAGACCCTAATTCACATATGAAAAAAGTATGAAAGCTGCCAGCATTGTAAAGGACTGCTGTTATGAAATATGGTTGGCAGCATTGTTGATGGGTTCCTACTCCCTAACCCTAATTCCCATATCCCTCCATCTCCCTAATTCCCTTGATATAGTCCCTTTCCCATTTCCTTTTCAAATTGTCATAAAAACCCTTCTCTTCCCCTTGTAATCAAAATAACAAAATCCTGTTTCCCATTTAGTATCAATGACCATTTCAAAAGCTATGAAAAAACAGAGTATGCTCTTAAAAGACATTCAAAGTCAAAATTTAAGGAGAGAGGCCTGTTAATGGTTTATAAATGATGCTGCCCTATTCCCCTATGCCCATGACATCATTCCCTCCATGATGAAGATTTTCATTGTCCTTTCCCTTGGTGCTTAAAAAACACAAATTTTCCCTAATAAAGTATTAATTCGCAAATGACGAAAGATGGAATGACATGTTTAGCATTGGGTGATGATTTCCTTCAGAATTCCCTGCTTATATATATTTTTTTCCCTTTCCAATATGTAAATTCCCTCCCCTAACATGTCCCTCATGATGTTTCCCCTTGAAAACAACATACTTCACAGCATTTTGCAGGCAGGGCAGCGGTCATCTTGACTTGTTTATTCCACCTTGCTCAATAACACCATGTCAACCACTGAGACTAATGAGCAAGGTGATGACCGGTCTTCTTCTACAGAGGTTGAGACACAGCAGAGGCCTCGTAAGGGTGGCAAAGGTGGTCATCATAGTGGTTACATGTTTGCAAGGCTAAAATGAAAATTCTCCAAAGGAAGTTGTCTGAGGCCCGGAAGAGGAAGAAAAGGACAAACCCACTCTGTATCTTGGCTGAAGCCTCCCTCACTCATCATGGTACTGATCAGCCTTGATCTAGCATCAAAATGTGAAAATTTTGAGAATTTTGGAGCATTTTGGAATTTTTTGGTAAAATTACAGGTTTTGCCCACGGTTTGTCTCACCCCGGGTGAGACCATTTTGGAGGACTGCTCGGAATTTTGAAAACTTGGCATTTTTGGAAAGGGCATGCAAAACGAAAAATTACCAATGCTTGGGAGAAGCCTGGTTTTGAGTTTTGGGCCTCCAAAAGCTCAAAATACATCAAAAAAATGACTTTCTGCCCACTTTTTGAGTTGCAGAAAGTGACCTTGGGAGAAATGGTTTTTGATGGGGTAAAACAACTCCAAATTCAGAAATTCCACTTGGGATAGAAAGTAGACAGGCCAATCTTTCCAATGAGCCATCTTGCACCTGATGTGGATCAGTGGAACCCACTCAAAAATATCTGTGAAGGGGCGCGACCAGAACTTCCAGATTTGCCAGAATTCACATTTTCGGTCAAAAAACACTGTTTTGACTATGGTTGACTATTATTACTTGTAGATGATGGATAAATGTAATATTTTCATGGAACTTTGGTAGATTTTATCTTTCTTTACCCTTCTAGAAGCTTCCATGATGTAAAAAGTGAAAAATTAATGCATGGATGAGTTAGCTAAGTAATAGAGGCAAGTTGTTTGGCTGCCTATTTTCTAGTTCTTAGTTTAGAATTTGTTCAAACTGCTCCTAGAAAGCTGAGCTCGACCCCTAGAGGTGGGGAAAGGAGTTAGATGGTCTAGATGGTCTATATTATGCTCTCTCCTTCTCATTTTGGTGGTTGGACTCTTGTGTAAGGAAGCTTTATTGTATATTGTGCATCTATTTCTGCAATTGAAGGCAAGGAAAGCCAGGGTTTTACAGAAATCTTTGAGGATTCTTGTGGATCTGATTGTTGATGGTGTGTTCTCTACATTTTCTTGTAAGTTTGTTTATGTGTTTCACATCTCTCTTATGCTTCTAAATTGGACAAATGAAGTGGTAAAGTTTGAACTCATGTTTTGACATGCTCAACTTTTTAGTTTGTTCAATTTTAATGTTTTCTACTGTCTAGAGAGGATTCAAATTGTGTGTTTGCCCTCTTTAGCTTCTCCTCTATCATCTCTGATCATCCATCTCAGATTAAGGCATCAGCACTCATTCCTACCTTGCCCCTTAGATCCCCCTGTGAAAACTGTGCTCAATCCCCGCACCTTGAATTGCACTTCCACCAATTGCCACCAAAAACCCCAAAAATCATTAAATCAACCCCCTTATCAATTTACTAGCCTAAAATATTTATTATTAATTGGTCAGCCTAATCATATTGAAAGATCTATCGAATCTGACCCGAGAGAGCCTTCTCATACCTCGTAGGGCTAGCTACGAGGTGAAATGGTTTGATGTAGCCTTGATAGTTTGTCTATCTCAGCCTAGGTGAATTCCAAGCGCTAACAGGTTGGAGACTCTTTGCCGGGAGCATCCAGAGGACATACAGAAGTTTAGTTCCATGGACTTGGTCAATGGACACTTGGTTGGTACACTTGAGCAGAACACGGTGGAAGGAAAGCTTGAGGAATGGAGAGTTCCCTAGGAGAGCCAAGCAAGGGAGTAAGGTATCTTAAGAGGAATGTCAAAATGGAACATAAGCCTATTGACACCTCTAAGGCCGAATTCTTGAAACAGGTTGCTGAGATAAGGTGCAAGACAAAGCCGATAGAGGAAGATGGTTCCTTGAAGTTAAGTTTTGTGCAGGCGACCGTAAAGGGCAAGAGATTTGTAGCTTTGATCGACACGGGAGCTACCCATAGCTTCGTGAGCAGGAAGGGAGCAAGGTATTTTGGAAAGAAGGCAAAGATGGAGAGAGAATGTAGTGCTTTCAAAGCAGTTAACTCTTCCATTAGAGCTGTTGATGGTGTATTAAAAAACACTCAGGTAAGGGTAGGATCATGGTTCGGGAAGTTGGATTTGAGAGTTTTGGATATGGATGATCATTCTATGGTGTTGGGGCTGGACTTTATGAGGCTTGCACAAGCCATACCAATGATGACCTGAGATCTTCTCTTGATCACAGCTGAAGGAAAGAACATGATGGTACCAATGAATAGAAGGAGTTGCTTGGGATATAGACCAAGGATGGCTTCTATGACTTTGTATCCAAAGATCCAAATGTGAAGCATGAGGATGTGGAGCAAAGAGGACTTGGGAGTGTGGTTCAAACAACGAAGGAAAGGAAGCTTGTTGACTTTGTTGCGAGAGCTAGGAAGAGAAATGGACAAGGTGAGAAGAAGACCTCACAAACATGGAAACACTTGTTAGGAACATCTTCTACTGATGATCTTCACGATGGAGTTGAAAATGAAGCAAGCCCGAGTGCTACTTTAGAAGCAGTGGTTGACGAAGGTTATGAGGGTAGAGATCCTGCTGGGATAGTGGACTTTTGCAGATATGCTATGGGCATCTATGACTTTCAGTTGACAAAGGAAAAGCTAGGTGAGCTTGGATGTACATGTGAAGAGATTGAAGCTGTTCACAACTACTTGAGGACACAACATCAATCTGACACATGGGTAGATGAGAGTCAGGGAGGAAACTTCCTGGCCCTTTTATCTTCTTAGATGACATAGAAGATGGGGCTCATTGTTAAGCTGCTCATGGCAGTGAGCCCTTAAACATGTATGAACAGGTATGATGGTGCAGGGATGGCTTGTCATCAAGCATCATGACATGCGGCAGAAAGATGGGGTTTCCATGGATCTGAGCATGGGATTATGGAGACAAATGTTGACACATGGTTGAGGTGTGTAGCACTTGTTGGTATAGCATGGGCAGTTTTGCACATGGAGTTGATGACCTGATGGAGATGGAGCCTTATATATGTTGCAGTGATGTTTGACTTATATAGAGAGGTCTTCATCATGGTTGATAACGGTCTTGGTAGAGAGCTACTAGGATGGTGTGTTGTTGAGGTCGATAACGATTTCGGGTGGAGGAGGATATAAGGACCTCGCAAACCGGGTAGGAGTGCGACGGGCAAACACCCCTTCACACGGCGGTTGGACGGTGGGCGCGACCCGGGTAGGCACACACGACAGTGGCTGGGCACCCTTGCACGATGGGAGGGCGCCCCATGCATGACGGGCGTAGGTCTACACGGGCGGACCACACGACGAGTTAACAAACGGGAGAGTCACCCGGCGGGGCGACGAGTTGATGAGCGCGAGTCTGCACGGGCAAGTCACCAGGCAGTGCGACGAGTTGACATGCGTGGGTCTACATGGGCGAGTAACCCGGCAGTACGACGAGCCGATGAGCGCGGGTCTGCATAGGCGAGTCACCCGGTGGTGTGACGAGTTGACAGGCGCGGGTCTACACGGGCGAGTCACCCGGCGGTGTGACGAGCCGACGAGCGCGGGTCTGCACGGGCGAGTCACCCAGCGGTGCGACGAGCTGATTGACGCGGGTTTGCAGTGCGGGAGAGTCACTCGACGGTGCGACGAGCTGGAGAGCGCGGACAAGCGTGGATATAACGGCGGCAGGTGCGAGTAGGCACGGCGGAACGATGGGCGGGTGCCCCGCTGGACGACCCGTGAACGATGGGTGGGCGCCCTGGCAGACGACCCGTGAACGATGAGCGGGCGCCTCGGGCGGGCAACCTGTGAACGATGGGCGGATGCCCCAGCGGGTGACCCGTGCACGATGGGCGGGCGACCCGACAATGCGACAAACAGCCGAGCTATTTGCGACGAACAACCGAGCTGCAATTTTACACTTAGTGCGAAATGGGAAAAGGGCCGAAGCCTTATACCTTTGCGTTGGAGGCTTTGCCAAAGGAAAAAGCCGACTTGCAAATAAGTTAAGGCAGGGGCTTGTACATGAGTTTTGTGGGGTCGGCCTAATTGTTTGACACCCCTTCACCAAAGGCAAGCAAGCGTATATATTTGAGGACGCAAGACTTCATTTGGACAAGCAAGCACAACGCACTTATATCTCTCTCTCATAACTGCGAAGGGGTAAAACAGGGCGCAGAAAGGGAAGTGCGCATAGCTCATGCGCTTCTCTTGAAGGTGCAATCTTTACCGGAGGTCGAAGTTTGGCAGAGGTACGCGTTGAGTTGAATTGTGTGCGGAGCCGAATTGGAGGAGTTTTGGTGTCTCGGGTGAGCACCCTCCTACCGTGTGCGGTTGCACATGATTGTAAAAGAATGATTGTAAATATTTCTAAGTGTTGGCCTTAGATTTTGCCAGGCACACTTGTATGATGTATTATTGAAGATTCTCATAATATATTGTTATCGGGCAGACTTGTTCGGGAGTTGCCCCTCCCTTTATACTTGTGTGCAATTGTTATGTTCTCGGTTTAATTGCATATTGGTTAATGAATGTGTATGGGCTTCATTAAGTATAAAGGTTAATGCATTTTACTTGGCTGAGAAAAACAAACTAAGTATGTTAATGTGGAAAGGCGTAGTCCATGTGCACGAGTATTATTAAAAAGAAAGTGTACGGTGGTGCCGCACCTCGCCAGACATGGTTGGAAGACTACCGTAGGCCTGGGGGCATGACAGACCCACCCGAACGACCCGCCCGAACAGGTTCACACGGGCGCCCTCAAACGACCCTCCCGAATGATTTTTCATGGGCGCCCGAACGACCGAAACGAACCGACAAGGGAGAGCCGGGCAAACGAGCGGCACGAACGTGCACAAAGCCAACCTCGGGTCACAACTTAGCATTTTTGATACGGCCCTCGCCCGAACGACCCGCCTGAACGAGTTCACACGGGCGCCCTCAAACGACCCGCCCGAACGAGTTCACATGGGCGCCCTCAAACGACCCGCCCGAACGATTTTGCATGGGCGCCCGAACGACCAAAACGAACCGACAAGGGAGAGCCGGGCAAACGAGTTGCACGAACGTGCACAAAGCCAACCTCGGGTCACAACTTAGCATTTTTGATACGACCCTCGCCCGAACGACCCACCCGAACGACCCGCCTGAACGAGTTCACACAGGCGCCCTCAAATGACCCGCCCGAACGAGTTCACACGGGCACCCTCAAACGACCCACCCGAACGAGTTCACACGGGCACCCTCAAATGACCCGCCCGAATGACCCACCCGAACGACCCGCCCAAATGAGTTCACACGGGTGCCCTGAAAGGACCCGCCCGAATGATTTTTCATGGGCGCCCGAACGACCGAAACGAACCGACAAGGGAGAGCTGGGCAAACGAGCTGCACGAACATGCAAAACGCCAACCTCGGGTCACAACTTATCATTTCTGATATGGCCCTCGTCCGAACGACCCGCCCAAACAAGTTCACACGGGCGCCCTCAAGCGACCCGCTCGAACGACCCACTCGAACGACCCGCCCGAACGAGTTCACACGGGCGCCCTCAAACGACCCGCCCGAACGACCCACCCAAACGACCCGCCCGAACAACCCACCCAAATGACCTGCCCGAACGAGTTCACACGGGTGCCCTCAAACGACCCGCCCGAACGATTTTCATGGGCGCCCGAACGACCGAAACTGTCACGCCCCCAGACCTACTTTAGTCTTCCAACCGTGTCCGGCGAGGTGCGGCACCACCGTACACTTTCTTTTTAACAATACTCGTGCACATGGACTATGCCTTTCCACATTAACATACTTAGTTTGTTTTTCTCAACCAAGTAAAATGCATTAACCTTTATACTTAATGAAGCCCATACACATTCATTAACCAATATGCAATTAAACCGAGAACATAAAAATTGCACACAAGTATAAAGGGAGGGGAAACTCCCGAACAAGTCTGCCGATAAAAATATATTATGAAAATCTTCAATAATACATCATACAAGTGTGCCTGGCAAAATCCAAGGCCAACACTTAGAAATATTTACAATCATGTGCAACCGCACACGGTAGGAGGGTGCTCACCCGAGACACCAGAACTCCTCCAATTCGGCTCCGCACACAATTCAACCCAACTCATACCTCTGCCAAACTTCGACCTCCGGTAAAGATTGCACCTTCAAGAGAAGCGCATGAGCTATGCGCACTTCCCTTTCTGCGCCCTGTTTCACCCCTTCGCAGTTATGAGAGAGAGATATAAGTGTGTTGTTCTTGCTTGTCCAAATGAAGCCTTGCGTCCTCAAATATATACGCTTGCTTGCCTTTGGTGAAGGGGTGTCAAGCCATTAGGCCGACCCCACAAAACTCATGTACAAGCCCCTGCCTTAACTTATTTGCAAGTCGGCCTTTGCCTTTGGCAAAGCCTCCAACGCAAAGGTATAAGGCTTCGGCCCTTTTCCCATTTCGCACTAAGTGTAAAATTGCAGCTCGGCTGTTCGTCGCAAATATCTCGGTTGTTTGTTGCATTGTTGGGTCGCCTGCCCGGGTCGCCCGCCCATCGTGCATGGGTCGCCTGCCGGGGCATCTGCCCATCGTTCACGGGTCGCCCGCCCATCGTTCACGGGTCGTCCGCCGGGGAGCCCGCCATCATTCCGCCGTTCCCGCTCGCACCTACCGCCGTTATATCCACGCTTGTCCGCGCTCTGTAGCTCGTCGCACCGTCGGGTGACTCACCCTCACCGCAGACCCGCGTCCATCAGCTCGTCGCACCACCGGGTGACTCGCCCGTGCAGACCCGTGCTCGTCGGCTCGTCGCACCACTAGGTGACTTGCCCGTGTAGACCCGCGCCTGTCAACTCGTCGCACCGCCGGGTGACTCGCCCGTGCAGACGCGCGCTCATCGGCTCGTCGCACCGCCGGGTGACTCTCCCATGTAGACCCGCACCTGTCAACTCGTCGCATCGCTGGGTGACTCACCCATGCAGACCCGCGCTCATCAACTCGTCGTCCCGCCGGGTGACTCGTCTGTTTTTTAACTCATCGTGTGGTCCACCCGTGTAGACCTGCGCCCATCATGCACGGGGCGCCCGCCCATCGTGCAAGGGTGCCCGCCCACTATCGTGTGTGCCTACCTGGGTCGCGCCCACCATCCAACCACCATGTGAAGGGGTGTTTTCCCATCGCACTCCTACCCGGTTTGCGAGGTCCTTACATCCTCCTCCACCGGAAATCGTTGTCGACCTTGACAACACACCATCCTAGTAGCTCTCTACCAAGACCATTATCAACCATGATGAAGACCTCTCTATATAAGGCAAACATCACTGCAACATATATAAGGCTCCATCTCCATCAGGTCATCAACTCCATGTGCAAAACTGCCCATGCTATACCAACAAGTGCTACACACCTCAACCATGTGTCAACATTTGTCTCCATAATCCCATGCTCAGATCCATGGAAACCCCATCTTTCTGCCGCATGTCATGATGCTTGATGACAAGCCATCCCTGCACCATCATACCTGCTCATACATGTTTAAGGGCTCACTGCCATGAGCAGCTTAACAATGAGCCCCATCTTCTATGTCATCTAAAAAGATAGAAGGGCCAGGAAGTTTCCTCCCTGACTCTCATCTACCCATGTGTCAGATTGATGTTGTGTCCTCAAGTAGTTGTGCACAACTTCAATCTCTTCACATGTACATCCAAGCTCACCTAGCTTGTCCTTTGTCAACTGAAAGTCATAGATGCCCATAGCATATCTGCAAAAGTCCACTATCCCAGCAGGATCTCTACCCTCATAACCTTCGTCAACCACTACTTCCGAAGTAGCAATCGGTCTTGCTTCATTTGCAACTCCATTGTGAAGATCATCAGTAGAAGATGTTCCTAACAAGTGTTTCCATGTTCGTGAGGTCTTCTTCTCACCTTGTCCATTTCTCTTCCCAGCTCTTGCAACGAAGTCAACAAGCTTTCTTTCCTTCGTTGTTTGAACCACACTCCCAAGTCCTCTTTGCTCCACATCCTCATGCTTCACATTTGGATCTTTGGGATACAAAGTCATAGAAGCCATCCTTGGTCTATATCCCAAGCAAATCCTTCTATTCATTGGTACCATCATGTTCTTTCCTTCAGCTGTGATCAAGAGAAGATCTTGGGTCATCATTGGTATGGCTTGTGCAAGCCTCATAAAGTCCAGCCCCAACACCATAGAATGATCATCCATATCCACAACTATCAAATCCAACTTCCCGAACCATGATCCTACCCTTACCTGAGTGTTTTTCAATACACCATCAACAACTCTAATGGAAGAGTTAACTGCTTTGAAAGCACTACATTCTCTCTCCATCTTTGCCTTCTTTCCAAAAGACCTTGCTACCTTCCTACTCACGAAGCTATGGGTAGCTCCCGTGTCGATCAGAGCTGCAAATCTCTTGCCCTTTACGGTCACCTACACAAAACTTAACTTCAAGGAACCATCTTCCTCTATCGGCTTTGTCTTGCGCCTTATATCAGCAACTTGTTTCAAGAATTTGGCCTCAGAGGTGTCAATAGGCTTATGTTCCTTTTCAACATTCCTCTTAAGATACCTTACTCCCTTGCTTGGATCTCCTAGGGAACTCGGCCCTGGTTCACCTTGAATTGCTTCAAGATTTCCTTTCACCGTGTTCTACTCAAGTCTACCAACCAAGTGTCCATTGACCAAGTCCATGGAACTAAACTTCCGGATGTCCTCTGGATGCTCCCAGTAATGAGTCTCCAACCTGTCAATGTAATCAAGTTCTTCCTGTTCGATCACAACGATCTTTTTGCCAAGAAGCTTCTTCTTTATTTCTTCCTCAATTTGCTTGACTTCGGCTTCCACCCTAGCACTTTCCTTCCTCAATCGGGCTCTTTCATCAAAGAGCTCTTAAAGACCAAGTCTACTTTGTTGGATTTCCTCATCAAACTCATTGAGTTCAATATCTGTCGTACTTTCGCATTGGCTTTTGAGTTCTTCAAGTTCTCTTCTTAGTTCCGAACAACTTTCTCGAATCTTTGTGTTCTCAGCTTGCATCGCAACCCAGTTAAAACTCCATCGACTCATGTGTTCCAATACTTCGTACCGGAGAGCCTTAACCGCACTATGGCTGGATTCACCATCATCCGCCATTACTGCTTTATCCGCCTTCTCCATATTTGCCAAGTCACCTTTGATATGCTTCAACACCTGAACCTTGTTCAAGTCTCCACGAGCAACCCTGCTCTGATACCACCTGTCATGCCCCCAGGCCTACGGCAGTCTTCCAACCGTGTCCGGCGAGGTGCGGCACCACCGTACACTTTCTTTTTAACAATACTCGTGCACATGGACTACGCCTTTCCACATTAACATACTTAGTTTGTTTTTCTCAACCAAGTAAAATGCATTAACCTTTATACTTAATGAAGCCCATACACATTCATTAACCAATATGCAATTAAACCGAGAACATAACAATTGCACACAAGTATAAAGGGAGGGGAAACTCCCGAACAAGTCTGCCCGATAACAATATATTATGAAAATCTTCAATAATACATCATACAAGTGTGCCTGGCAAAATCCAAGGCCAACACTTAGAAATATTTAAAATCAGTCTTTTACAATCATGTGCAACCGCACACGGTAGGAGGGTGCTCACCCGAGACACCAGAACTCCTCCAATTCGGCTCCGCACACAATTCAACCCAACTCATACCTCTGCCAAACTTCGACCTCCGGTAAAGACTGCACCTTCAAGAGAAGCGCATGAGCTATGCGCACTTCCCTTTCTGCGCCCTGTTTTACCCCTTCCCAGTTATGAGAGAGAGATATAAGTGCGTTGTGCTTGCTTGTCTAAATGAAGCCTTGCGTCCTCAAATATATACGCTTGCTTGCCTTTGGTGAAGGGGTGTCAAGCCATTAGGCCGACCCCACAAAACTCATGTACAAGCCCCTGCCTTAACTTATTTGCAAGTCGGCCTTTGTCTTTGGCAAAGCCTCCAACGCAAAGGTATAAGGCTTCGGCCCTTTTCCCATTTCGCACTAAGTGTGAAATTGCAGCTCGGTTGTTCGTCGCAAATAGCTCGGCTGTTTGTCACATTGTCGGGTCGCCCGCCCGGGTCGCCCACCCATCGTGCACGGGTCGCCCGCCGGGGCGTCCGCCCATCGTTCACGGGTCGCCCACCCGGGGCACCCGCCCATCGTTCACGGGTCGTCCGCCGGAGCGCCCACCCATCGTTCCACCATGCCCGCTCACACCTGCCGCCGTTATATCCACGCTTGTCCGCGCTCTCCAGCTCGTTGCACTGTTGGGTGACTCGCCCGCACCACAGACTCGCGTCCATCAGCTCGTCGCACTGCCGGGTGGCTCGCCCGTGCAGACCCACGCTCGTCAGCTCGTCGCACCGCCGGGTGACTTGCCTGTGTAGACCCGCGCCTGTCAACTCGTCGCACCGCCGGGTGACTCGCTCGTGCAGACCCGCGCTCATCGGCTCGTCGCACCGCCGGGTGACTCACCCGTGTAGACCCGCGCCTGTCAACTCGTCGCGCCACCGGGTGACTCGCCCATGCAGACCCGCGCTCATCAACTCGTCGCCCCGCCGGGTGACTCGTCCATTTGTTAACTCGTCGGGTGGTCCGCCCGTGTAGACCTGCGCCCGTCGTGCACGGGGCGCCCGCCCATCGTGCAAGAGCACCCGCCCACTGTTGTGTGTGCCTACCCGGGTCGCGCCCACCGTCCAACCGCTGTGTGAAGGGGTGTTTTTCCGTCGCACTCCTGCCCAGTTTGCAAGGTCCTTACAGAAACGAACCGACAAGGGAGAGCTGGGCAAACAAGCTGCACGAAGGTGCACAAAGCCAACCTCGGGTCACAACTTAGCATTTTTGATACGACCCTCGCCCGAACGACCCGCCGAACGAGTTCACACGGGCGCCCTCAAATGACCCGCCCGAACGACCCACCCGAACGACCCGCCCGAATGACCCACCCGAACGACCCACCCGAACGACCCGCCCGAACGAGTTCACATGGGCGCCCTCAAATGACCCGCCCGAACGATTTCACACGGGCGCCCTCAAACGACCTGCCCGAACGATTTCACACGGGTGCCCTCAAACGACCCGCCTGAACGACCCACCCGAACGACCCGCCCGAACAAGTTCACACGGGCGCCCACAAATGACCCGCCCAAACGACCCACCCGAACGTCCCGGCCGAACGAGTTCACACGGGGGCCCTCAAACGACCCGCCCTGTCACGTCCCCAGGCCTATGGTAGTCTTCCAACCATGTCCGGCGAGGTGCGGCACCACCGTACACTTTCTTTTTAACAATACTCGTGCACATGGACTACGCCTTTCCACATTAACATACTTAGTTTGTTTTTCTCAACCAAGTAAAATGCATTAACCTTTATACTTAATGAAGCCCATACACATTCATTAACCAATATGCAATTAAACCGAGAACATAACAATTGCACACAAGTATAAAGGGAGGGGCAACTCCTGAACAAGTCTGCTCGATAACAATATATTATGAGAATCTTCAATAATACATCATACAAGTGTGCCTGGAAAAATCCAAGGCCAACACTTAGAAATATTTACAATCAGTCTTTTACAATCATGTGCAACCGCACACGGTAGGAGGGTGCTCACCCGAGACACCAGAACTCCTCCAATTCGGCTCCGCACACAATTCAACCCAACTCGTACCTCTACCAAACTTCGTCCTCTGGTAAAGACTGCACCTTTAAGAGAAGCGCATGAGCTATGCGCACTTCCCTTTCTGCGCCTTGTTTTACCCCTTCATAGTTATGAGAGAGAGATATAAGTGCGTTGTGCTTGCTTGTCCAAATGAAGCCTTGCATCCTCAAATATATACGCTTGCTTGCCTTTGGTGAAGGGGTGTCAAGCCATTAGGCCGACCCCACAAAACTCATGTACAAGCCCCTGCCTTAACTTATTTGCAAGTCGGCCTTTGCCTTTGGCAAAGCATCCAACGCAAAGGTAGAAGGCTTCGGCCCTTTTCCCATTTCACACTAAGTGTAAAATTGCAGCTCGGCTGTTCGTCGCAAATAGCTCGGCTGTTTGTCACATTGTCGGGTTGCCCGCCTGGGTCGCCCGCCCATCATGCACGGGTCGCCCGCTAGGACGTCTGCCCATCGTTCATGGGTCGCCCGCCCATCGTTCACGGGTCGTCCGCCGGGGCACCCGCCCATCGTTCCGCCGTGCCCGCTCGCACCTGTTGCCGTTATATCCATGCTTGTCCACGCTCTCCAGCTCGTCGCACTGTCGGGTGACTCGCCCGCACCGCAGACCCGCGTCCATCAGCCCGTCGCACCGCCGGGTGACTCTCCTGTGCAGACCCGCACTCGTCGGCTCGTCGCACCGCCGGGTGACTCGCCCGTGTAGACCTGTGCCTGTCAACTCGTCGCACCGCCGAGTGACTCGCCCGTGCAGACCCACGCTCATCGGCTCGTCGCACCGCCGGGTGAATCGCCCATGCAGACCTGCGCCTGTCAACTCGTCGCACCGCCGGGTGACTCGCTCGTGCAGACCCGCGCTCATCAACTCGTCGCCCCGCCGGGTGACTCGTCCGTTTGTTAACTCGTCGGGTGGTCCGCCTGTGTAGACCTGCGCCCGTCATGCACGGGGTGCCCGCCCATCGTGCAAGGGTGCCCGCCCTCTGTCGTGTGTGCCTACCCAGGTCGCGCCCATCGTCCAACCGCCGTGTGAAGGGGTGTTTTCCCGTCGCACTCCTGCCCGGTTTGCGAGGTCCTTACATCCTCCTCCACCCGAAATCGTTGTCGACCTCGACAACACACCATCCTAGTAGCTCTCTACCAAGACTGTTATCATCCATGATGAAGACCTCTCTATATAAGGCAAACATCACTGCAACATATATAAGGCTCCATCTCCATCAGGTCATCAACTCCATGTGCAAAACTGCCCATGCTATACCAACAAGTGCTACACACCTCAACCATGTGTCAACATTTGTCTCCATAATCCCATGCTCAGATCCATGGAAACCCCATCTTTCTGCCGCATGTCATGATGCTTGATGACAAGCCATCCCTGCACCATCATACCTGCTCATACATGTTTAAGGGCTCACTGCCATGAGCAACTTAACAATGAGCCCTATCTTCTATGTCATCTAAGAAGATGTAGAGGGAGAAGAGCCTGAAGGCTCTCCCTCACTAATCAGCTCAATCCATCTATCAGGATTCTCAACCTCCATCCTTTGTAGATATGCCTCCTGATCTTCCTTCTGGATATTCGGCCTCACATACACCTCATCAACATCATCATCATCGTCCTCCACTAACTCTAGCCTTCTTGATAAGTCCAAGATGCCATCTGAAAGTGATCTGATGACCAATGACTGTTCCCCAAACTTTGCCTCAACAGTAGACAACCGCTTGCTCATCTTTTCCATGTCGTCCATTTGCATTCCTCCTAACTTATGATCAGGTTTTGTTACACCAATGGTTGGAACACCAATGGGTACATCTTCCCTTCCATCATAAATGAAGAGTTTCCTCAAATGTGGTACCACCATAGCTTCAAACTGTTTCATGAATTCCATCCCCAATACAGATTCATAGTCATCAATCCACACTATAGTGAATTCCACCTTTCTGGTCCATTCACCAAGTGTAGTGTCCACCTTTTCAGCTATACCAAGAATTCCCATAGGAGGAGAATTCATTGTCTTCATTTGTGCCTTCACTGGTACAAATTTCAGCCTAATTCTTCTCGCAGTATCTTCACTCATGAAGTTGTGTGAAGCCCCACTATCCACCATAGTGAGTACATCAGCTCCTCCAACCTTCATCTGAACATACTCTAAGCTGTTTCTTTCCGGGTCCCTTCTAGAAGTCACTTTTGTAGTAGCAGAGGCACCAAGTATCTGCATCATCCCTACCGAAGCATTATCATCATGCTCATCATCAGATTGTACAGCAGCGGCCACCTTTGGTTTAGAGGGACAATTCTTCACCACATGTGGTCCTACACATATCCAACACTTCAAAGGTTTCTTTGCTTTCGGACTATCACCCGATTTCGAAGCATCATCCTTCTTCTTTTCTTTTGGCTTGTCGGACTTCTTTTTCTCATTAGAAGTCTCATCGTAATGGTCCACCAATCTGTCAACCGCAGCAAAAGCCTCCTCAAGTGTTCTAATCTTCTGCCTCTTCACCTCATTGCGTGCCCAAGGCTTCAACCCAATAATAAATTTGAATACCTTGTCTCTTTCCGCCATGTCAGGAAGTTCCAGAGCTGCACTTGAAAACTCTCGCTGGTATGCTCGTAGGCTCTCGGTTTGCTTGATGAACTTAATTTTTGTCCTTGCCTCCCATGTTTCATCTTGAGGACTGAAATGGGTCTGCAAGGCCTTCTTCATATCATCCCACGAGGTGATGTCATTAGCATTACCATTGATAATCTGATCCACCCTCCTTCACCACCACATCTTAGCATCTTTTGTCAGGAATTGAGCAGCCACCTTGACTTGTGTCTCTCCATTAGGTAGACTCAATCGTTCCAAGTACTGTTCCATATCCCATAGAAAGTTGCCAAGTGTTGCTTCACTCCTTATACCATCATAAGATTCCGGTTCTTTGACCTTCACATGAGGTACTCCTCCACCTGAGTTATGTCTCACGACCTTCTTCAATACCGCAATCTCATCTTTGGCATCATCAAGAGTCTTATTTACTTTGTCAAGAGTTCCCTTCAAGTTCACAATCTCTGCAAGACCTTGATCCCTTGATCCTTCAACCTCCTTGACCCTTTCTTCAAGTCGTGTACACATAAGTTCAGTGTACTCATACTGTGTCTTGAGCTCATCATGCTCTGTTCAGAGTTCTTCAAGTTCTTCCTTGACCTTCAAGATGGCTTCTCGCTCTTTAGCAAGTGAATCCACATATTGATTCCAAGAAGTCTCCAAAGTTTCCATTCTTTCAATCACTTTTTCCATGAACCCAAGAGTAGTATCCTTCACGGTGTCCTTCATTGTATGACTAGACCCAGCATGAGAATTAGTTGCCATTCCCAACAACTTCTTGCCCTTCTGCGACCTAGTTTCAACCATTCAACAACTTCACCTGTAAGAACCTTGTTCCACGAGCAACCCTGCTCTGATACCACCTGTCACGCCCCCAGGCCTACGGTAGTCTTCCAACCGTGTCCGACGAGGTGCGGCACCAATGTACACTTTCTTTTTAACAATACTCGTGCACATGGACTACGCCTTTCCACATTAACATACTTAGTTTGTTTTTCTCAACCAAGTAAAATGCATTAACCTTTATACTTAATGAAGCCCATACACATTCATTAACCAATATGCAATTAAACCGAGAACATAACAATTGCACACAAGTATAAAGGGAGGGGCAACTCCCGAACAAGTCTGCCCGATAACAATATATTATGAGAATCTTCAATAATACATCATACAAGTGTGCCTGGCAAAATACAAGGCCAACACTTAGAAATATTTACAATCAGTCTTTTACAATCATGTGCAACCGCACACGATAGGAGGGTGCTCACCCGAGACACCAGAACTCCTCCAATTCAGCTCCGCACACAATTCAACCCAACTCGTACCTCTGCCAAACTTCGACCTCCAATAAAGACTGCACCTTCAAGAGAAGCGCATGAGCTATGCGCACTTCCCTTTCTGCACCCTGTTTTACCCCTTCGCAGTTATGAGAGAGAGATATAAGTGCATTGTGCTTGCTTGTCCAAATGAAGCCTTGCGTCCTCAAATATATACGCTTGCTTGCCTTTGGTGAAGGGGTGTCAAGCCATTAGGCCGACCCCACAAAACTCATGTACACGCCCCTGCCTTAACTTATTTGCAAGTCGGCCTTTGCCTTTGGCAAAGCCTCCAACGCAAAGGTATAAGGCTTCGGCCCTTTTCCCATTTCGCACTAAGTGTAAAATTGCAGCTCGGCTGTTCGTCGCAAATAGCTCGGCTATTTGTCGCATTGTCAGGTCGCCCGCCCATCGTGCACGGGTCGCCCACCGGGGCGTCCGCCCATCTTTCACGGGTCGCCTGCCCGGGGCGCCCGCCCATCGTTCACGGGTCGTCTGCCGGGGTGCCTGCCCATCGTTCCGCCGTGCCCGCTCGCACCTGTCGCCGTTATATCCACGCTTGTCTGTGCTCTCCAGCTCGTCGCACCGTCGGGTGACTCGCCCGCACCATAGACCCGCGTCCATCAGCTCGTCGCACCGCCGGGTGACTCGCCCGTGCAGACCCGGCTCATCGGCTCGTCGCACCGCCGGGTGACTCGCCTGTGTAGACCCGCACCTATCAACGCGTCGCACCGCCGGGTGACTCGCCCGTACAAACCCACGCTCATCGGCTCGTCGCACCGCCGGGTGACTCGCTCGTGTAGACCCACGCCCGTCAACTCGTCGCACCGCCGGGTGACTACCCCGTGCAGACCCGCGCTCATAACTCGTCGCCCCGTCGGGTGACTCGTCGGTTTGTTAACTCATCGGGTGGTCCGCCCGTGTAGACTTGTGCCCGTCGTGCAAGGGGCGCCCACCCACTGTCCTGTGTGCCTACCCGGGTCGCGCCCATCGTCCAATCGCCGTGTGAAGGGGTGTTTTCCCGTCGCACTCCTGCCTGGTTTGCTAGGTCCTTACATTACCGAACGAGTTCAGACGGGCGCCCTCAAACGACCCACCCGAATGAGTTCACAAGGGCGCCCTCAAACGACCCGCCCGAATGATTTTTCATGGGTGCTCGAACGACCGAAACGAACCGACAAGGGAGAGTCGGGCAAACGAGCTGCACGAACATGCACAAAGCCAACCTCGGGTCACAACTTAGCATTTTTGATACGGCCCTCGCCCGAACGACCCGCTCGAACGAGTTCACACGGGCGCCCTCAAACGACCCGCCCGAACGACCCACCCGAACGACCCGCCTGAACGAGCTCACACGGGCACCCTCAAACGACCCGCCCGAACGACCCACCCGAACGACCCGCTCGAACGAGTTCACACGGGCGCCCTCAAACGACCCTCCCGAACGATTTTTCATGGGCGCCCGAACGACCGAAACGAACCGACAAGGGAGAGCTGGGTAAACGAGCTGCACAAACGTGCACAAAGCCAACCTCGGGTCACAACTTAGCATTTTCGATACGGCCCTCGCCCGAACGACCCGCCCAAATGAGCTCACACAGGCGCCCTCAAACGACCCGCCCGAACGAGTTCACATGGGCGCCCTCAAACAACCTGCCCGAACGATTTTGCATGGGCGCCCGAACGACCGAAACGAACCGACAAGGGAGAGCTGGGCAAACGAGCTGCGCGAACGTGCACAAAGCCAACCTCAGGTCACAACTTAGCATTTTTGATACCCGAACGACCCACCCGAACGACCCGCCCGAACGAGTTCACACGGGCGCCCTCAAACGACCCGCCCGAACGAGTTCACACGGGCGCCCTCAAACGACCCGCCCGAATGACCCACCCGAACGACCCGCCCGAACGAGTTCACACGGGCGCCCTCAAACAACCCGCCCTATCACGCCCCTAGGCCTACGGTAGTCTTCCAACCGTGTCCGGCGAGGTGCGGCACCACCGTACACTTTCTTTTTAACAATACACGTGCACATGGATTATGCCTTTCCACATTAACATACTTAGTTTGTTTTTCTCAACCAAGTAAAATGCATTAACCTTTATACTTAATGAAGCCCATACACATTCATTAACCAATATGTAATTAAACCGAGAACATAACAATTGCACACAAGTATAAAGGGAGGGGCAACTCCCGAACAAGTCTGCCCGATAACAATATATTATGAAAATATTCAATAATACATCATACAAGTGTGCTTGGAAAAATCCAAGGCCAACACTTAGAAATATTTACAATCACTCTTTTACAATCATGTGCAACCGCACACGGTACGAGGGTGCTCACCCGAGACACCAGAACTCCTCCAATTCGGCTCCGCACACAATTCAACCCAACTCGTACCTCTGCCAAACTTCGACCTCCGGTAAAGACTCCACCTTCAAGAGAAGCGCATGAGCTATGCGCACTTCCCTTTCTGCGCCCTGTTTTACCCCTTCGCAGTTATGAGAGAGAGATATAAGCGCGTTGTGCCTACTTGTCCAAATGAAGCCTTGCGTCCTCAAATATATACGCTTGCTTGCCTTTGGTGAAGGGGTGTCAAGCCATTAGGCCGAACCCACAAAAATCATGTACAAGCCCCTGCCTTAACTTATTTGCAAGTCGGCCTTTGCCTTTGGCAAAGCCTCCAACGCAAAGGCATAAGGCTTCGGCCCTTTTCCCATTTCGCACTAAGTGTAAAATTGCAGCTCGGCTGTTCGTCGCAAATAGCTCGGCTGTTTGTCGCATTGTCGGGTCGCCCGCCCGTGTCGCCCACCCATCGTGCACGAGTCGCCCGCCGGGGCGTCCGCCCATCGTTCACGGGTCGCCCGCCCGGGGCGCCCGCCCACCGTTCACAGGTCGCCCGCCGGGGCGCCCGCCCATCGTTCACGGGTCGTCTGCCGGGGCGCCCGCCCATCATTCCACCGTGCCCGTTTGCACCTGCTGCCATTATACCCATGCTTGTGTACGCTCTCCAACTCGTCGCACAGTCGGGTGACTCGCCCGCACCGCAGACCCGTGTCCATCAACTCGTCGCACCGCCGGGTGACTCGCCCGTGCAGACCCTCGCTTGTCGGCTCGTCCCACCGCCGGGTCACTTGCCCCTGTAGACCCGTGCCTGTCAACTCGTCGCACCACCGGGTGACTTGCCCGTGCAGACCCGCGCTCATCGACTCGTCGCACCGCCGGGTGACTCGCCCGTGTAGACCCGCGCCTGTCAACTCGTCGCACCGCCGGGTGACTCGCCCGTGCAGACCCGCGCTCATCAACTCCTCGCCCTGCCGGGTGACTCGCCCGTGCAGACCCGCGCCCATCAACTCGTCACGCCGCCGGGTGACTCGCCCGTTTGTTAACTTGTCGGGTGGTCCGCCCGTGTAGACCTGCGCCAATCGTGCACGGGGCACCCACCCATCGTGCAAGCGAGCCCGCCCACTGTCGTGTGTGCCTACCCGGGTCACACCCACCATCCAACCGCCGTGTGAAGGGGTGTTTGCCCATCGCACACATCCCCAGTTTGCGAGGTCCTTACACGCCCGAACGACCCGCCTGAACGAGTTCACACGGGCGCCCTCAAACGACCCGCCCGAACGATTTTTCATGGGCGCCCGAACGACCGAAACGAACCGACAAGGGAGAACCGGGCAAACGAGCTACACGAACGTGCACAAAGCCAACCTCGGGTCACAACTTAGCATTTTTGATACGGCCCTCGTCCGAACGACCCATCCGAATGAGTTCACATGGGTGCCCTCAAACGACCCGCCCGAACGACCCACCCGAACGACCCGCCCGAACGAGTTCACACGGGCGCCCTCAAACGACCCGCACAAACGAGTTCACATGGGCGCCCTAAAACGACCCGCCCAAACGATTTTTCGTGGGCGCCCGAACGACCGAAACGAACCGACAAGGGAGAGTCGGGCAAACGAGCTGCACGAACGTGCACAAAGCCAACCTCGGGTCACAACTTAGCATTTTTGATACGGCCCTCGCCCGAATGACCCACCCTAACGAGTTCACACGGGCGCCCTCAAACGACCCGCCCGAATGAGTTCACACGGGCGCCCTCAAACGACCCTCCCGAACGACCCACACGAACGACCCGCCCGAACGAATTCACACGGGCGCCCTCAAACGACCCGCCTGAACGATTTTTCATGGGCACCCGAACGAACAAAACGAACCGACAAGGGAGAGCCGGGCAAACGAGCTGCACGAACATGCACAAAGCCAACCTCGGGTCACAACTTAGCATTTTTGATATGGCCCTCGTCCGAACGACCCGCCCGAACGAGTTCACACGGGCGCAATCAAACGACCCGCCCGAACAACCCACCCGAACGACCCGCCCGAACGAGTTCACACGCGCGCCCTCAAACGACCCTCCCGAACGATCTTTCATGGGTGCCCGAACCACTGAAACGAACCGACAAGGGAGAGCCGGTCAAACGAGCTGCACGAACGTGCACAAAGCCAACCTCGGGTCACAACTTAGCATTTTTGATACGGCCCTCGCCCGAATGAGCCACCCGAACGAGTTCACACAGGCGCCCTCAAACGACCCGCCCGAACGACCCACCCGAACGACCCGCCCGAATGACCCACCCGAACGACCCGCCCGAACGAGTTCACACGGGAGCCCTCAAACGACCCGCCCGAACGACCCACCCGAATGACCCGCCCGAACGAGTTCTGATCCAGGTGGATATTGGTGGCCACCTGCCAAGTTCACCTGGACCCCCACCATTGTCTTTCTCAGCATTTTCAGTTTCCTTAATTGTAGCACAACTTACTATTTTTAGCAGTTTTTCGGGTCCTGAACTTCCGGAGCCGTTTTGAGGCCCTAAACGACGTTTTTTGGGAAATCTACCGCCAGCGATTTTTTTGATAAAAATTGTCTTTTCTGTCGTAGTCCTCGGAGAGATCTTTCCAACGGGCTATCATGCACGTCAAACAGAGATAGTATGACCAATTCGCGACCCCGGGAAGTTGATGTACCAACTTACCCAAAAACGGGGCCCACAATTTGGCGTTTCATCTTCTAGGGTTAGGTTTTGGAATGTGAAGGGTTTTCTATTGTTTCTCAACAATAAATAGGCCTCCGAGCCTCATTGTAAGACAGTTCAGAGGCATGTAGCCATCACATCTCTTCTCAGAGATAAGCTACCATCGCCCTAGCTAGTTTATTTCCATTTCTGTTGTAAGCATATTTGAGTATTTTCCATTAATGAAATGAAGTATTATTTCCGCTGCATCTTTGTGTATATGGTTATCTCTGTAATTTGTTGCGTTCCTGTTTAAATCCGGATCAGTGGTATCAGAGCGGTCTGCTTTTTCTCTGTTTTTCTTTGCATGTCCCCAACAAGGTCGGGATATAAGGAGTTAGGGCTTGAACTGGTTGAACCTTTGCAAGACCAGCCTCGCAAATCCCGACGGCCTCCCATGGCGGACGAGAAGAAAGACGAGGGGGCAGGAGATCCCATCAAAATCTTGCTCGAAGAAGCCCTCGAGCGACAACGGAACGCGATGATGGACAGTTTTGCCCAGATCCTTCAGCGGCTACCCAGAAGCAACGCATCGGCTTCCAGCAGCTACTCTGGAAACGCCACACCCTTTAAGGTACAAGTTAATTTTGAAATCCCCATATTCGAAGGTCAGATAGACGCAGATGCCGTAGATAAATGGTTAAATCTGCTAGAGGGTTATTTTTCTGTTCATGAATTTTCGAGTCGGGAAAAGATTGTTTTTGCTCTCCTCAAAGCAGCCCCCCACGTCAAGGACTGGTGGGAAACCTACTGCGAGCAGAAGGATGAAAGTACTGGCTCACTATTTTCAGCCGCACCCACCTGGGATTCGTTCCGGGATGCCATCAAGGAGCAGTACTACCCTGTCGGAAGCTATGAGGATGAATACATAAAGTGGACCACGCTGCGGCAGGGAAGGGACCAAGACGTGCCGGAGTTCACCAATCTTTTCCATACCCTTCGCACAAAGTTGGGTATCAAGGATTCGGAGCAACATTTGATACTCAAATACCGTGGCTGCCTGCACAAGTACATCCAGGAAGAAATACAATTCCTAAACATCCCCTCGCTCGGCGCAGCATACCGGTATGCCGTCAAGGTCGAGCAGAAGTTTAAACAAAAGAAGCGAGACTTTGGATCTGCGAATCCAAAGCAGGGGAAAGGTGCCCCTAAACCACAGAACAAAGGACAAAGCCAAGGCGGGACAGCCCAAGACAACCAGCCGAAGCTGCAAGCAAAGAACAGCGCCGCGAAGCCGAGAAAGGACACTGGAAAATGGTGCGAGTTCCATAAGAGCTCCACTCACAACACAAGTGAGTGTCGGGCCAAGCAGTCACTGGTGGCTGAGCTAAAGGTTTCAGAATCAGATGCATGTTCCGACTCTGAGTCAGAACCCGATAAGGGGTATGAAAAAGGGAAGCAGATCATTGATGCGGATCCCAGCGCCACTGTTGCTACCGCAAAGATCCAGAAAAATGAACCCGAAGATCCAGAGGAGGAGGAGCGTCTCTTCCACTCCCAGATGTGGGTAAAGGGCTCCCCGATACAGTTCATTGTTGATAGCGGGAGTCAAAAGAACCTCATTTCGGCAGAGGTCGTGAAGCGGTTGGGCTTACCGACCACAGCACATCCACAACCATACACCATTGGGTGGCTTCACCAAGGACGAGATCTTCGCGTGAGCCAGCAGTGTCGCCTTCCATACAACATCAAGCCCTTCACGGATGAGGTATTGTGTGACATTGCTCCCCTTGAAGTTTGTGATGTATTACTAGGACAACCATACTTGTGGAAGCGACATGCTGTGTATGAATCAAGGCCCCGTGCTGTTATTATTACATTGGGAAATAAGTTGTTCAGGATACCAGAGGTAGCACCACCTGCCGCCATCTCTTTGATTACTGCAAAACAATGCAGTAAGATCATTTCCAAAACCAGGAAATTTGTTTTCCTGATGATACGCCCTCAAGGAAAGAAGAAGACAGTGGCCGCGGCCTCCAAACGGGGCCCCTCTGCACGACAACTACAGATGGACAAGATTGTGGAGGAGTACGAGGACATCTTCACCTCCCCGGCAGGGGTTCCTCTGCACTGTCAAGTCAAGCACTCCATCGATCTGACCCCAGGTGCGCCGCTACCCAATGGACCAATTTATCGGCGCTCCGTTCTGGAGAACAATGAAATCAAGAGGCAGATTCAGGAGCTCCTGCAGAAAGGTCACATCCGTCCGAGTTCATCGCCCTGTGGGAGCCCGATCGTGTTGGTACAGAAGAAGGATGGGACGTGGAGACTCTGTATTGACTATCGGGCGCTGAACAAGATCACTGTCCGTAATAGGTACCCGATCCCGCGGATTGATGACCTCCTAGACCAACTAAAGGGGGCGAAATATTTCAGCAAGATCGATCTGAAGTCAGGATATCACCAGGTACCAATCGAACCCTCAGATGTGTGGAAGACTGCCTTCAAATCCAAGGAGGGCCTCTTCGAATGGTTGGTCATGCCTTTCGGATTGACGAATGCTCCTGCAACCTTTATGAGGCTAATGGATGACATCTTGCGGCCATTCACCAACTCCTTTGTAGTAGTATACTTGGATGACATTCTGATCTTCAGCCAGAGTTGGGAAGAGCACCTCCACCACATCCGACAGGTTCTCCAAACACTGCGGCAACACAAGCTATGTGCCAATTTGGAGAAATGCACTTTTGGCATGACCGAGGTTCAGTATCTGGGATACATCATTGATGAACAGGGGGTGCATGTCGATCCAGCCAAGGTCCAAGTCATTCGGGATTGGCCAACCACTCTAACAGAGCTCCGCAGCTTTCTAGGTCTTGCCAACTTCTACCGCAGGTTTGTGTTGGGGTTTTCTCATATTTCTTGGCCCTTGAGTCAAGTCACCAAGGGCGGGGCGAAAGCAAAATTCTTTTGGTCTGAATCTCAACAGAAGGCATTCAGGGAGTTGAAGGATCGCCTCTGCACGGCACCAGTGCTCGCGTTACCAGATTTACAACAACCATTTGAGGTCGAGACAGATGCCTCTGACTATGCTATTGGGGCAGTCCTTACTCAACATGGACATCCAGTGGCATATCACAGTGAAACACTTTCAGACACAGTCCGGAAGTACCCCACTTATGATAAAGAGATGTATTCCATTGTACAGGCCTGCCGACAATGGAAGCATTACATTTTGGGGAAGGAAACGGTCATCCACACAGACCACCGACCTCTGCAGTTCATACAGACCCAAGGGAAATTGCAGAATGATCGCCATCAGAAGTGGTCTACATACCTGCAACAGTTTCACTTGAATATCAAGTATAAAAAGGGCAGCACCAATAATGTTGCAGATTGCCTCAGTCGACCACCGATCATGGCGCTAACCACCGTGCTCAACTCTTGCGGGCACGAGACTTCTGATTGGCCACTTCTCTACAAAAGCGACCCAGAATTCGGCCACACATACCAGACACTCTTGGAGGGTCGGCAGGTTGCAGATTTTCACCTCCAGGATGCCCTATTATGCCACCTCGGTCACCTTTGTGTTCCTTCAAGCGAGCGTGCCAAGATGATTTGGGAAGCACACTACAGTCGGGCTGCTGGGCATTTCGGGGTCGAGAAAACAGTGGCAGTACTGCAAAATTATTTCTATTGGCCGAATCTTCGACAGGATGTTGGGAAGTACATCCGATCATGTACTGCCTGTGCCATTGCCAAACCGACCATTAAGAAGCAAGGCCTCTATACCCCGTTGCCTACCCCTAGTCGACCTTGGGAATCCATCTCCATGGATTACATGTCAGGCCTTCCTTCCACTAAGCATGGAAATGACTGTGTTTTTGTGGTCGTCGACAGGTTCTCAAAGATGGCCATTATGATGGCCTGCAAGAAGAATATCACAGCAGAAGCCACTGCTAAACTCTTCTTTGAACGAGTGTGGGTGCACTTTGGGATCCCACAGTCTATCATCTCAGATCGGGACAGTCGGTTTCTCAGCACATTTTGGTCCAGTCTCTGGTCAATGCTGGACACCAAACTCACGAAGTCCACAGCCTTCCATCCTCAAACTGATGGCCAGACAGAGGTTGTCAATAGGATGATTGTGCACATTCTGCGCATGTATAACTCAAAGCATCCACGCACATGGGACGAGAGCCTCCCCTATGTTCAGCACAGCTACAACCGAGCTCTTCACAGCTCCACTGGCCATAGCCCTTTTCAGGTGGGTTTGGGATTCCAGCCACTATGCCCCATTGATGTGGCCATGCCACTTGCAGCTACTCACATGAATTCAGCTCATGTCCAGTCCGAAACAGATAAGGCCACCAGCTTCATTGAGCGCATCCAACATATTCGCCAGCAGGTCCATGACATTCTTGAGAAATCAAATGCCAAGTACAAGCAGCGACATGATCAACATCGGGTGCCACACAAGTTTCAGGTGGGCGACAAAGTCTGGTTGCATTTGCAAAAGGAACGCCTTACTGGAGCCTATCGGAAATTGAGACCACTCCGATATGGTCCTTACACCATTACTAAGGCTATGGGAGACAATGCATTTGAGCTCAGCATTCCCCCATTCCTTGGCCTGCACCCAGTGTTCAATGTGGACCGCCTTCGGCCATACTTTCCACCATTGCTAGACACATCCGACATTGCAGAACAGCTCAAACCCACAGAATTAAATCCAGATTGCATGGAACAAGCTGCAACTGATCGGATCATGGACACACAGATCAAGAACACTCGCCAACAGAATATCCAACTGTATCGAGTTGTCAAAGCAGGCCAACTCCTTCAGCAGGGCAAGTGGCTCACCAGGGAACAAGTTCAGCAGAAGTTTCCTCATCTCATGGAGGAGCTCAACGCAATGGGGACCATTGCTTCCTAAGGGGGGAGGAATGATCCAGGTGGATATTGGTGGCCACCTGCCAAGTCCACCTGGACCCCCACCATTGTCTTTCTCAGCATTTTCAGTTTCCTTAATTGTAGCACAACTTACTATTTTTAGCAGTTTTTCGGGTCCTGAACTTCCGGAGCCGTTTTGAGGCCCTAAACGACGTTTTTTGGGAAATCTACCGCCAACGATTTTTTTTGATAAAAATCATCTTTTCCGTCGTAGTCCTCGGATAGATCTTTCTAACGAGCTATCATGCACGTCAAACGGAGATAGTATGCCAATTACGACCCCGGGAAGTTGATGTACCAACTTACCCAAAAACGGGGCCCACAATTTGGCGTTTCATCTTCTAGGGTTAGGTTTTGGAATGTGAAGGGTTTTCTATTGTTTCTCAACAATAAATAGGCCTCCGAGCCTCATTGTAAGACAGTTCAGAGGCATGTAGCCATCAAATCTCTTCTCAGAGATAAGCTACCATCGCCCTAGCTAGTTTATTTCCATTTCTGTTGTAAGCATATTTGAGTATTTTCCATTAATGAAATGAAGTATTATTTCCGCTGCATCTTTGTGTATATGGTTATCTCTGTAATTTGTTGCGTTCCTGTTTAAATCCGGATCAAGTTCACACGGGAGCCCTCAAACGACTCGCCCGAACGACCGAAACGAACCGACAAGGGAGAGCCGGGCAAACTAGCTGCACGAACGTGCACAAATCCAACCTCTGGTCACAACTTAGAATTTTTGATATGGCCCTCGCCCAAACGACCCGCCCAAACGAGTTCACACAGGCACCCTCGAACGACCCGCCCGAACGAGTTCGCACGGGTGCCCTCAAATGACCCGCCCGAACGAGTTCACACGGGCACCCTCAAACGACCCGCCCGAACGATTTTGCATGGGCGCTCGAACGACCGAAACGAACCGACAACGGAGAGCCGGGCAAACGACCCACCTGAATGAGTGTTTACACGGCAAATGAGCCACTCAAACGAGTTTACATGGGCTTCGACACACGACCAAAACGAAGTCACATGGGAGATTCGGGCAAACGGACGGCACGATCGTTCACGAGGCCCACCCCCCTTCACAACTTAGCATTTTATATACGGCCGCGTGTACCCTGGGTGCCCTCACACGACACGACATGACACGACCCGACCCGTTTGCACAGGCACCCACACACGACACGTCCCGACCCGCCCGAACGAAATTTGGGGTTTCGATGGGCGCACGACCCGAACGAAATTTCGGGGTTTTCGTGGGCGCACGACCCGAACGAAGCCACGAGGGAGCATCAGGCAAACGGGCCACACGAACATGTAGAAGACACACGGGCGGCCACGACTTAGCATTTTTTGCATGCCCACGTGTGCCCGGGCCCCACACACAGCACGACACAGCCCGACCGAGCTTGTGCGAGCCGACCCGACCCGCCCGAACGCGTTTGCACGGGCACCCACACACAACACGACACGACCCTACCCGAACAAAATTTGGGGTTTCCTTATATGCACGACCGGAACAAAATTTGGGGTTAGATAGAGGAGGAAATTTGGGGTTTCCATGGGTGCGCGACTCGAACGAAGGCACAAGGCAGTGTCTGGAAAACGGGCCGCACGAACGTGTAGAAGGCACACGGGGGGTCATGACTTAGCATTTTTGGCACTGCCACGTGTGCCCGAGCACCCACTCACAGCATGACCCGACCCGCCCGAACAAAGGCACGACGGAGCGTTGGGCAAACAGGTCGCGCGAACGTGCAGGAGGCACACGGGTGGTCACGCCCTAACATTTTTTGCACGGCCACATGTTCCCGAGCACCCACGCGCGGCACAGCATGACCCGACCCCACTCGACTCGCACGAACGCGTTTGCATGGGCACCCACACACGACACGACCTAACCCACCCGAACGGAATTTGGGGTTTCCATGTGTGCACGCCCTGAACGAAATTTGGGGTTTCCATGGGTGCACGACCCGAACGAAGGCCCGAGGGAGCATCGGGCAAACGGGCCGCACGAATGTACAGAAGGCACACGGGCGGTGACGACTTAGAATTTTTGGCACGGCCATGTGTGCCGGGGCACCCACACACGGCATGGCACGACCCGACCCACCCTGGGCGAGCCGACCCGAATCGCTCGAACGAAATTTGGGGTTTCCGTGGGTGTACGACCCGAACAAAGAAGGCACATGGGCGGTCATGGCTTGGCATTTTCGGCACGCCCACGTGTGCCCGCGCACCCCCACACACGGCATGGCACGGGATGACCCGGCATGCCCGAAGGAAATTTGGGGTTTGAACGGGCGCACGACCTGAACGAAGGCACGAGGGTAGGAATATCTTTGACTCTAATACATAAATATACCTGGGGTAACATGCCCTTAATATCTTCAACATTTTCTTTTGACTCTTTATAACACTTTAACATGTGCTAGGCCTATTTCAATGAGAAAGAAACTCAATGACAAATATATATATATATATATATATATATATATATATATATATATATATATATATATATATATATTTATATATTTATTTATTTATTTATTTATTTATTTTCTTGAATAAATACAAATATCAAAAGTACATTTATGAAGACCGAACCCAGTTACACTTTCTTCAACACCCCCTCTCAACTAGGGAGGTATTCATAAATCATTACAAGGTGTTTGGCTATTTTTCAATCTTGAATAATTCACATAAGAGAAACTGGATTGGCAACCCATCTGTTATAGCATCATATTAGCCAACATTTTTCATAGCAAGGCCTTGACTAACAGCTTTATCTGTCATAATACCAGAGCACAATGTTGGCGAGGTCAATGGCTTATAAACACCTTGGTCATTGTCTCTAAAGGTACATACCCACCCAGGTGTTCCCTGAGTATGACCTTCCAGGACAATTCTTGTCTTGGGTTCCCATCCCTCAAAGAATATCGCTCCTCTTGCCTACTCTTGTCTTGGGTGCCCTACACATCCTCAAAGAGCATCAGATGCCAAATGATTGCCCAATCCTCCCATTATTTCTTGCCAAGTTAAGACAAGAATGTTGTGTCTATCTCTTCCCCTTGATTGGGGAAGACATGCCCAAGTTTCCTCTGACAAGGAACTTGCCCAAGCTCCTTTGTATTTGGGAACTTGTTAGAACTCCCTCTTAGCTAGGGCTTTTCCATTCATCAAAAACATCTTCTTCGTGGGTCCTTCAGTCGCTTGATCTCCTTCTTTCCTTCGATGTCATGAAGTCTTTGTTTGAACTTCTTCTTGGCAGGGTACCGGCCATCGATCACTTTCCCCCCTGGTTTGTCATGTCATTTCTCCCTTCGTGGAAAGTGGCCTTCTTGATATATATCAGGGCCTTTTTGTCACCTAACTACTCCTTTGTCACCTTGTCTATCCTTCATAACACTTATCACATGGATGCTTAGTTGTACTCGCTTGTTCCCGTACTTTGATTTAGTGGCCCTTCATGTCTTCATCGTGAAATTGCTCTTCATCATGACATATTTGTAGAGTTGAATTGGTTATCTGCACCTTACTATCTCCAAGGCCTTCGTAGGTGTCAAGGGTCCTTTATCTTTTTCTTCCTTTGTCAGAGTTGTCGTGCCTTCTTTCGAGAGATGTTGAGGAATCTTGTCAAATAGTTATTCTTTGTGACCGCGATGTTCTTCATTTGCTTCTTATTGGATTGATTGGTCAACCACCTTATACTCCTTATGAGAGCACTTCTTCATGTTTACCTTTACTCCACTGTAGCACATGCCTCCGAGCATGTCGTTGGTGAAAGAGATCCTTTTATTCTTGATCGTGATTCTAGAACTTTTCCCATGACCCAATCAATATATATGGCGACATGACTTAAACTTTGATGCATACATACCTCACCTTGATTATGCTTTTATCATCGCGGCTTTATTTGATTGTTCTCCTCGATTGGTGTAGCCTTTCTTGCTTCATCTGCTCTCGCCTTTATATCATCCTCTCTTGAATCCCATAAATGGGACCCCCAATGAGACCTCTACCAATTTGAAAGAAGACTTTAAGCAAAGAGGTTGACTTAGTCCTAGGAGGATCTTCCTTCTTTTGCTTCTTGTCGTCTTCTTTCACTTCTTGAGTTACATGAGCTTCTTCCCTTTTTCTCTTGTTGTTGTTGTCCTTCTTAAGTTTAGGAAAATCCCTTTTGTAGCATCCATACTCTTGGCATCCAAACCATTCGACTTTGGACATGTAGTGGCCCCAACCAATTTGTTACTTTCCTTGCAAAAAGACACTGAGGTATACTCAGAAGAGGACATATACTTACTTGATAGAGTTTGAGATGTAGTGAACTTGCTTTCTTCTTGAAGACTTGATGGCTTGCCTTCCTTAGATCTTGATGTTGTTCAAGTTGCTTTCTTCAAATGGACTTTCTTGATGACTTGACTCGTAGTGCCTTTCATTCTTCAAGATGGTGTAGCTTGATGTAGGTCCCTCTTTGATTTGTTCTTCTTGTAGGTGCGTTTATACAAGGCGTTTCTTCTTGCTTTGTAGTCTTCCATGAGGAATGATAGATGGTAGAACTTCTTTTCCTTGATGTGATTGAGACTTCTTGGCTTGACGCTTCAACCTTGCGGATGTTCTTGAGATTCCCTTTCCTTGATGTGTCACCTTAGCTCCGATACCACGTTGAAGAATCTAGGGCAATGGGGTATAGCGTGATTCTTCTAGACTTGATAAAAATTTGTGAAGCTCTTTTGCAATTTATCATGTTATCTTAATCTTCTTCTCTTCTTATTAATGCATGTGTGTTTACTTTCATCAAACTGGTGCCAAAAACATAAGAACAAGAACACAAGATGTTGGCTCTCTGCCAGGGAAAAACCTCTCTCTCTCTCTCTCAGAGAGGAAAACCCTTTCGTAAATTTCCCTCATTGAAGCTTCTTATTGGTCATTGCGAAGCCCTAGACCCTTGACAATAATATCCCCCAAGCACAAGTCAAGTCCTTCCTCCTCTCTGCACTTTGTTTCTTCGGCGCTTCGTTCCCCGGCACTCTGTCCTTCTTTCAACTTTTGATAGTCCATGGTGGACTAGCTCTAGAAGAGACTCCAACCTTTGATCCTTAGCGAGGTCCTTTACCAATGAAGAAACCTTCATTCTCTTGACCAATCGAGCCTTTTTCTTGATGTGAGGTTGCAGGCTCGATGTACACCAAGTTTACTGCACCTGGGGCGATTTCCATCGCGACGAGACATGCAAACCCCAAATTTCCCGCACTTGGGATGCTTTCGACAAGGCGGGACATGGAATCCCTGGCTACCCCGCAATTTGGCGACCTTTGTCGAGGAGGGACTGCGAGACCCCATGTCACGGTCCTATCCTAGTGGTAGTATTTCAACCATGCATAAGCGGGTGCGGCACCGCCGTACTTTTTCTTTTTACCAATACTTGAGTACACGGTCTGCACCTACTCCAACACTCGGTCAATTTTCCAGTAAGTCTTCTTAACAATGCAGCAAATATAACTTACCATAAATTTATCTTCTTCAATTATTCTTTCAACCTGCCGTGTCATGTGGTCGTGCTACACTGGCCTGCGCCCTGCACGACACAACTCCACACCTGAACTGCGAGCTTGTCCGCCCGAATTTCCCTTCCGCGGCGCCCAAACTCTGCCCGTCGGTGCGGTCCATAGTGAGGGCGCATGGCCCGCATGCAGTTCGGCCTGCCTGCCCGGACGGTAACCCGCCCCGCTCTGCCTGTCCATGCTACCAAGCCCGACCCGCCCTCTGTAATTTGCCCACCGGTGCGGCCCTCTTACCCGCATCCTTCTCTTCCTTCCGCTTTCGCCCAACTCCTTCCTTTGCACTTGTTCTGCGATGCGGAAGTCTGGGTTCGACGTCCCTTCGTCGAATGCCATCCTCCTTACTTATACTCATCCTTTCGCCCAAGGGTCATGTCTCTTGAGGATAACAAGGGTTGGCTCCATCAACATGCATGCCCGACTGACCGCCACATAACCTCGACACGCCCCATTCCAACGAACTGCCGCGTCCCTTCATGTGCACCGTTGCACCCATGGGTCAGCTCCAACACCTCACCGATTACACCCGTCGCCGCACGTCGCACACCTGCCCGCATCCTGACTCATCCGCATATGGTCACCTCTTTCTTCCGGGCACACAACAAGGGTCGCCCGCGCACCTTCCGTCGGTGGCTCGCCCATCGTGCAGGTATCAAGGGGCGTGCGCCATCCCCAACACGACGCGAGTGACATGGGAACCTCACGTGTCATGCCCCCAGGCCTACAGTACTCTTTCAGCCGTACTTGGCGAGGTGCGGCACCACCGAACACTTTCTTTTCACCAATACTTATGTTCATGGACTACGCCTAACCATCAGTCTACTTAGTTTGTTTTTCGTAACCAAGTATTATTATGTTTCCTTTATGCCAATGAACACCCATATGCATAGGCAATTATCATCAGCGATTATACATGAAGAACACAATTGCACAGTGTAAAGGGAGGGGCAACTCCCTGAACAATGAGTCTGCCCAAATACAATATATTATTCAACTCTACAATGTTTACGGGGCTTTACAAGTATACTTGGGAAACACCAAGTTTCATACTTAGCCAATTTTACAAATAGGCAACACCTCCGTGTGTCAACCGAGTTCCTTGCACGAGCTGGGCGGGCGCGCCCTCACACGAGCTTCCAACCGTACTCGTCGACCGAACCTCGTTTACTGCTGCACGACGGGCAGGTGACCTCACCCGAGTCACCCAGTGTTTCTTGTTGCACGACGGGCGGGCGACTTACCCGAGTCACCCGAGACACCTCCGCGTTTCTTCTTCCACGATGGGCGGGCAACCTACCCGAGGCACCCCGTGTCACACCGAACGGTGGGTGCCTTCCTTACCCGCGCCCTCACCTGAGAACCGAACCCTGTGCGTATCGTGTGTGCTTGCCCAAGAGCTGGTGCATATATGCCCGCGCCTCTTTTGCGACCTACTCCACTACTTCGCACTTTTTTCTTGATCACCAAATGCTCATGTTTGAATGTCCATCTTCGAATGAATGCCAAATGCTCCAATGCCTTGCCATATTTATACGAGTGGTTGGGCGAGTCGCTGCCCAGGCCGAATCGACCATCGCGTGCCAAAACACCCTTACACGTCGCAAACTTGCCATCCGATTGCTGGTCCGCAAACAATCCTTCGTTCAAGTCGCCTTAACATGTGATTCGGCCCGTGGGTTATGCCAAACGCAGTATATTCACTCATGAAGTTGTGTGAAGCCCCACTATCCACCATAGTGAGTACATCAGCTCCTCCAACCTTCATCTGAACATACTCTAAGCTGTTTCTTTCCGGGTCCCTTCTAGAAGTCACTTTTGTAGTAGCAGAGGCACCAAGTATCTGCATCATCCCTACCGAAGCATTATCATCATGCTCATCATCAGATTGTGCAGCAGCGGCCACCTTTGGTTTAGAGGGACAATTCTTCACCACATGTGGTCCTGCACATATCCAACAATTCAAAGGTTTCTTTGCTTTCGGACTATCACCCGATTTCGAAGCATCATCCTTCTTCTTTTCTTTTGGCTTGTCGGACTTCTTTTTCTCATTAGAAGTCTCATCGTAATGGTCCACCAATCTGTCAACCGCAGAAAAATCCTCCTCAAGTGTTCTAATCTTCTGCCTCTTCACCTCATTGCATGCCCAAGGCTTCAACCCAATAATAAATTTGAATACCTTGTATCTTTCCGCCATGTCGGGAAGTTCCAGAGCTGCACTTGAAAACTCTCGCTGGTATGCTCGTAGGCTCTCGGTTTGCTTGATGAACTTAATTTTTGTCCTTGCCTCCCATGTTTCATCTTGAGGACTGAAATGGGTCTGCAAGGCCTTCTTCATATCATCCCACGAGGTGATGTCATTAGCATTACCATTGATAATCTGATCCACCCTCCTTCGCCACCACATCTTAGCATCTTTTGTCAGGAATTGAGCAGCCACCTTGACTTGTGTCTCTCCATCAGGTAGACTCAATCATTCCAAGTACTGTTCCATATCCCATAGAAAGTTGCCAAGTGTTGCTTCACTCCTTATACCATCATAAGATTCCGGTTCTTTGACCTTCACATGAGGTACTCCTCCACCTGAGTTATGTCTCACGACCTTCTTCAATACCGCAATCTCATCTTTGGCATCATCAAGAGTCTTATTTACTTTGTCAAGAGTTCCCTTCAAGTTCACGATCTCTGCAAGACCTTGATCCCTTGATCCTTCAACCTCCTTGACCCTTTCTTCAAGTCGTGTACACATAGGTTCAGTGTACTCATACTGTGTCTTGAGCTCATCATGCTGTGTTCAGAGTTCTTCAAGTTCTTCCTTGACCTTCAAGATGGCTTCTGGCTCTTTAGCAAGTGAATCCACATATTGATTCCAAGAAGTCTCCAAAGTTTCCATTCTTTCAATCACTTTTTCCATGAACCCAAGAGTAGTATCCTTCACGGTGTCCTTCATTGTATGACTAGACCCAGCCTGAGAATTAGTTGCCATTCCCAACAACTTCTTGCCCTTCTGCGACCTAGTTTCAACCATTCAACAACTTCACCTGTAAGAACCTTGTTCCACGAGCGACCCTGCTCTGATACCACCTGTCACGCCCCCAGGCCTACGGTAGTCTTCCAACTGTGTCCGACGAGGTGCGGCACCACTGTACACTTTCTTTTTAACAATACTCGTGCACATGGACTACGCCTTTCCACATTAACATACTTAGTTTGTTTTTCTCAACCAAGTAAAATGCATTAACCTTTATACTTAATGAAGCCCATACACATTCATTAACCAATATGCAATTAAACCGAGAACATAACAATTGCACACAAGTATAAAGGGAGGGGCAACTCTCGAACAAGTCTGCCCGATAACAATATATTATGAGAATCTTCGATAATACATCATACAAGTGTGCCTGGAAAAATACAAGGCCAACACTTAGAAATATTTACAATCAGTCTTTTACAATCATGTGCAACCGCACACGGTAGGAGGGTGCTCACCCGAGACACCAGAACTCCTCCAATTCAGCTCCGCACACAATTCAACCCAACTCGTACCTCTGCCAAACTTCGACCTCCAGTAAAGACTGCACCTTCAAGAGAAGCGCATGAGCTATGCGCACTTCCCTTTCTGCACCCTGTTTTACCCCTTCGCAGTTATGAGAGAGAGATATAAGTGCATTGTGCTTGCTTGTCCAAATGAAGCCTTGCGTCCTCAAATATATACGCTTGCTTGCCTTTGGTGAAGGGGTGTCAAGCTATTAGGCCGACCCCACAAAACTCATGTACAAGCCCCTGCCTTAACTTATTTGCAAGTCGGCCTTTGCCTTTGGCAAAGCCTCCAATGCAAAGGTATAAGGCTTTGGCCCTTTTCCCATTTCGCACTAAGTGTAAAATTGCAGCTCGGCTGTTCGTCGCAAATAGCTCGGCTGTTTGTCGCATTGTCGGGTTGCCCGCCCATCGTGCACGGGTCGCCCACCGGGGCGTCCGCCCATCATTCACGGGTCGCCCGCCCGGGGCACCCGCCCATCGTTCACGGGTCATCTTCCGGGGTGCCCGCCCATCGTTCCGCTGTGCCCACTCGCACCTGTCGCCGTTATATCCACGCTTGTCTGTGCTCTCCAGCTCGTCGCACCGTCGGGTGACTCGCCCGCACCGCAGACCCGCGTCCATCAGCTCATCGCACCGCCGGGTGACTCGCCCATGCAGACCCACGCTCGTCGGCTCGTCACACCGCCGGGTGACTCGCCTGTGTAGACCCGCACCTATCAACTCTTCGCACCGCCGGGTGACTCGCCCGTGCAAACCCACGCTCATCGGCTCGTCGCACCGCCGGGTGACTCGCTCGTGTAGACCCACGCCCATCAACTCGTCGCACCGCCAGGTGACTACCCCGTGCAGACCCGCGCTCATCACTCGTCGCCCCGTCGGGTGACTCGTCTGTTTGTTAACTCATCGGGTGGTCTGCCCGTGTAGACCTGCGCCCGTCGTGCACGGGGCGCCCGCCCACTGTCCTGTGTGCCTACCCGGGTCACGCCCATCGTCCAATCGCCATGTGAAGGGGTGTTTTCCCGTCGCACTCCTGCTCAGTTTGCTAGGTCCTTACATGCCCGAACGAGTTCACACGGGCGCCCTCAAACGACCCGCCCGAACGAGTTCACACGGGCGCCCTCAAACGACCCGCCCGAATGATTTTTCATGGGTGCTCGAACGACCGAAACGAACCGACAAGGGAGAGCCGGGCAAACGAGCTGCACGAACATGCACAAAGCCAACCTCGGGTCACAACTTAGCATTTTTTATATGGCCCTCGCCCGAACGACCCACTCGAACGAGTTCACATGGGCGCCCTCAAACGACCCGCCCGAATGACCCACCCGAACGACCCGCCCGAACGAGCTCACACGGGCACCCTCAAATGACCCACCCGAACGACCCACCTGAACGACCCGCTCGAACGAGTTCACACGGGCGCCCTCAAACGACCCTCCCGAACGATTTTGCATGGGTGCCCGAACGACCGAAACGAAGCGACAAGGGAGAGCTGGGAAAACGAGCTGCACGAATGTGCACAAAGCCAACCTCGGGTCACAACTTAGCATTTTCGATACGGCCCTCGCCCGCATGACCCGCCCAAATGAGCTCACACGGGCGCCCTCAAACGACCCGCCCGAACGAGTTCACATGGGCGCCCTCAAACGACCTGCCCGAACGATTTTGCATGGGCGCCCAAACGACCGAAACGAACCGACAAGGGAGAGCTGGGCAAACGAGCTGCGCGAACATGCACAAAGCCAACCTCGGGTCACAACTTAGCATTTTTGATACGGCCCTCGCCCGAACGACCCACCCGAATGACCCGCCCGAACGAGTTCACACGGGCGCCCTCAAACGACCCGCCCGAACGAGTTCACAAGGGCGCCCTCAAACGACCCGCCCGAATGACCCACCCGAACGACCCGCCCGAATGAGTTCACACGGGCGCCCTCAAACGACCCACCCTGTCACGCCCCTAGGCCTACGGTAGTCTTCCAACCATGTCCGGCGAGGTGCGGCACCACCGTACACTTTCTTTTTAACAATACACGTGCACATGGATTACGCCTTTCCACATTAACATACTTAGTTTGTTTTTCTCAACCAAGTAAAATACATTAACCTTTATACTTAATGAAGCCCATACACATTCATTAACCAATATGCAATTAAACCGATAACATAACAATTGCACACAAGTATAAAGGGAGGGGCAACTCCTGAACAAGTCTGCCCGATAACAATATATTATGAAAATATTCAATAATACATCATACAAGTGTGCCTGGCAAAATCTAAGGCCAACACTTAGAAATATTTACAATCACTCTTTTACAATCATGTGCAACCGCACACGGTACGAGGGTGCTCACCCGAGACACCAGAACTCCTCCAATTCGGCTCCGCACACAATTCAACCCAACTCGTACCTCTGCCAAACTTCTTCCTCCGGTAAAGACTCCACCTTCAAGAGAAGCACATGAGCTATGCGCACTTCCCTTTCTGCGCCCTGTTTTACCCCTTCGCAGTTATGAGAGAGAGATATAAGCGCGTTGTACCTACTTGTCCAAATGAAGCCTTGCGTCCTCAAATATATACGCTTGCTTGCCTTTGGTGAAGGGGTGTCAAGACATTAGGCCGAACCCACAAAAATCATGTACAAGCCCCTGCCTTAACTTATTTGCAAGTTGGCCTTTGCCTTTGGCAAAGCCTCCAACGCAAAGGCATAAGGCTTCGGCCCTTTTCCCATTTCGCACTAAGTGTAAAATTGCAGCTCGGCTGTTCATCGCAAATAGCTCGGCTGTTTGTCGCATTGTCGGGTCGCCCGCCCGGGTCGCCCACCCATCGTGCACGGGTCGCCCGCCGGGGCGTCCGCCCATCGTTCACGGGTCACCCGCCTGGGGCGCCCGCCCATCGTTCACGGGTCGCCCGCCCGGGGCGCCCGCCCATCGTTCATGGGTCGTCCGCCGGGGCGCCCGCCCATCGTTCCACCGTGCCCGTTTGCACCTGCCGCCATTATACCCATGCTTGTGTACGCTCTCCAACTCGTCGCACCGTCGGGTGACTCACCCGCACCGCAGACCCGTGTCCATCAACTCGTCGCACCGCCGGGTGACTCGCCGTGCAGACCCTCGCTTGTCAGCTCGTCGCACCGCCGAGTCACTTGCCCGTGTAGACCCGTGCCTGTCAACTCGTCGCACCACCGGGTGACTCGCCCGTGCAGACCCGCGCTCATCGACTCGTCGCACCGCCGGGTGACTCGCCCGTGTAGACCCGCGCCTGTCAACTCGTCGCACCGCCGGGTGACTCGCCCGTGCAGACCCGCACTCATCAACTCCTCGCCCCGCCGGGTGACTCGCCCGTGCAGACCCGCGCCCATCAACTCGTCACGCCGCCAGGTGACTTGCCCATTTGTTAACTTGTCGGGTGGTCCGCCCGTGTAGACCTGCGCCAATCGTGCACGGGGCACCCGCCCATCGTGCAAGGGAGCCCGCCCACTGTCGTGTGTGCCTACCCGGGTCACGCCCACCGTCCAACCGCCGTGTGAAGGGGTGTTTGCCCATCGCACACATGCCCGGTTTGCGAGGTCCTTACACGCCCGAACGACCCGCCTGAACGAGTTCACACGGGCGCCCTCAAACGACCCGCCCGAACGATTTTTCATGGGCGCCCGAACGACCGAAACGAACCGACAAGGGAGAGCCGGGCAAACGAGCTACACGAACGTGCACAAAGCCAACCTTGGGTCACAACTTAGCATTTTTGATACGGCCCTCGTCCGAACGACCCGTCCGAATGAGTTCACATGGGTGCCCTCAAACGACCCGCCCGAACGACCCACCCGAACGACCCGCCCGAACGAGTTCACACGGGCGCCCTCAAACGACCCGCACGAACGAGTTCACATGGGCGCCCTAAAACGACCCGCCCGAACGATTTTTCGTGGGCGCCCGAACGACCGAAACGAACCGACAAGGGAGAGTCGGGCAAACGAGCTGCACGAACGTGCACAAAGCCAACCTCGGGTCACAACTTAGCATTTTTGATACGGCCCTCGCCCGAACGACCCATTCGAACGACCCACCCTAACGAGTTCACACGGGCGCCCTCAAACGACCCGCCCGAACGAGTTCACACGGGCGCCCTCAAACGACCCTCCCGAACGACCCACCCGAACGACCCGCCCGAACGAGTTCACACGGGCGCCCTCAAACGACCCGCCCGAACGATTTTTCATGGGCACCCGAACGAACAAAACGAACCGACAAGGGAGAGCCGGGCAAACGAGCTGCACGAACGTGCACGAAGCCAACCTCGGGTCACAACTTAGCATTTTTGATATGGCCCTCGCCCGAACGACCCGCCCGAACGAGTTCACACGGGCGCCCTCAAACGACCCGCCCGAACGACCCACCCGAACGACCCGCCCGAACGAGTTCACACGCGCGCCCTCAAACGACCCTCCCGAACGATCTTTCATGGGCGCCCGAACGACCGAAACGAACGGACAAGGGAGAGCCGGGCAAACGAGCTGCACGAAAGTGCACAAAGCCAACCTCAGGTCACAACTTAGCATTTTTGATACGGCCCTCGCCCGAATGACCCACCTGAACGAGTTCACACGGGCGCCCTCAAACGACCCGCCCGAACGACCCACCCGAACGACCCGCCCGAACGACCCACCCGAACGACCCGCCCGAACGGGTTGACACGGGAGCCCTCAAATGACCCACCCGAACGACCGAAACGAACCGACAAGGGAGAGCCGGGCAAACTAGCTGCACGAACGTGCACAAATCCAACCTCTGGTCACAACTTAGCATTTTTGATATGGCCCTCGCCCAAACGACCCGCCCGAACGAGTTCACACGGGCACCCTCGAACGACCCGCCCGAACGAGTTCACACGGGTGCCCTCAAATGACCCGCCCGAACGAGTTCACACGGGCACCCTCAAACGACCCGCCCGAACGATTTTGCATGGGCGCTCGAACGACCGAAACGAACCGACAACGGAGAGCCGGGCAAACGACCCGCCCGAACGAGTGTTTACATGGCAAACGAGCCACTCGAACGAGTTTACATGGGCTTCGACACACGACCAAAACGAAGTCACATGGGAGATTCGGGCAAACGGACGGCACGATCGTTCACGAGGCCCACCCCCCTTCACAACTTAGCATTTTTTATACGGCCGTGTGTACCCTGGGTGCCGTCACACGACACGACATGACACGACCCGACCCGTTTGCACGGGCACCCACACACGACACGTCCCGACCCGCCCGAACGAAATTTGGGGTTTCCATGGGCGCACGACCCGAACGAAATTTCGGGGTTTCCGTGGGCGCACGACCCGAACGAAGGCACGAGGGAGCATCAGGCAAACGGGCCACACGAACATGTAGAAGACACACGGGCGGTCACGACTTAGCATTTTTGGCATGCCCACGTGTGCCCGGGCACCCACACACAGCACGACACGGCCCGACCGGCCTTGTGCGAGCCGACCCGACCCGCCCGAACGCGTTTGCACGGGCACCCACACACGACACGACACGACCCGACCCGAACAAAATTTGGGGTTTCCTTATATGCACGACCGGAACGAAATTTGGGGTTAGATAGAGGAGGAAATTTGGGGTTTCCATGGGTGCGCGACTCGAACGAAGGCACAAGGCAGTGTCGGGCAAACGGGCCGCACGAACGTGTAGAAGGCACACGGGGGGTCATGACTTAGCATTTTTGGCACTGCCACGTGTGCCCGAGCACCCACGCACAACACGACCCGACCCGCCCGAACGAAGGCACGACGGAGCGTCGGGCAAACGGGTCGCGCGAACGTGCAGGAGGCACACGGGTGGTCACGCCCTAACATTTTTTGCACGGCCACATGTTCCCGAGCACCCACGCGCGGCACGGCATGACCCGACCCCACTCGACTCGCCCGAACGCGTTTGCACGGGCACCCACACACGACACGACCTAACCCACCCGAACGGAATTTGGGGTTTCCATGTGTGCACGGCCCGAACGAAATTTGGGGTTTCCATGGGTGCACGACCCGAACGAAGGCCCGAGGGAGCGTCGGGCAAACGGGCCGCACGAATGTATAGAAGGCACACGGGCGGTGACGACTTAGAGTTTTTGGCACGGCCACGTGTGCCGGGGCACCCACACACGGCACGGCACGACCCGACCCGCCCTGGGCGAGCCGACCCGAATCGCCCGAACGAAATTTGGGGTTTCCATGGGTGTACGACCCGAACAAAGAAGGCACATGGGCAGTCATGGCTTGGCATTTTCGGCACGCCCACGTGTGCCCGCGCACCCCCACACACGGCATGGCACGGGATGACCCGACCCGCCCGAAGGAAATTTGGGGTTTGAACGGGCGCACGACCCGAACGAAGGCACGAGGGTAGGAATATCTTTGACTCTAATACATAAATATACCTGGGGTAACATGCCCTTAATATCTTCAACATTTTCTTTTGACTCTTTATAACACTTTAACATGTGCTAGGCCTATTTCAATGAGCAAGAAACTCAATGACAAATATATATATATATATATATATATATATATATATATATATATATATATATATTATCCTGTATAAATACAAATATCAAAAGTACATTTATGAAGACCGAACCGAGTTACACTTTCTTCAACACCCCCTCTCAACTAGGGAGGTATTCGTAAATCATTACAAGGTGTTTGGCTATTTTTCAATCTTGAATAATTCACATAAGAGAAACTGGATTGGCAACCCATCTGTTATAGCATCATATTAGCCAACATTGTTCATAGCAAGGCCTTGACTAACAGCTTTATCTGTCATAATACCAGAGCACAATGTTGGCGAGGTCAATGGCTTATAAACACCTTGGTCATTGTCTCTAAAGGTACATACCCACCCAGGTGTTCCCTGAGTATGACCTTCCAGGACAATTCTTGTCTTGGGTTCCCATCCCTCAAAGAATATCGCTCCTCTTGCCTACTCTTGTCTTGGGTTCCCTACACATCCTCAAAGAGCATCAGATGCCAAATGATTGCCCAATCCTCCCATTATTTCTTGCCAAGTTAAGACAAGAATGTTGTGTCTATCTCTTCCCCTTGATTGGGGAAGACATGCCCAAGTTTCCTCTGACAAGGAACTTGCCCAAGCTCCTTTGTATTTGGGAACTTGTTAGAACTCCCTCTTAGCTAGGGGCTTTTCCATTCATCAACAACGTCTTCTTCATGGGTCCTTCAGTCGCTTGATCTCCTTCTTTCCTTCGATGTCATGAAGTCTTTGTTTGAACTTCTTCTTGGCAGGGTACCGGCCATCGATCACTTTCCCCCTGGTTTGTCATGTCATTTCTCCCTTCGTGGAAAGTGGCCTTCTTGATATATATCAGGGCCTTTTTGTCACCTAACTACTCCTTTGTCACCTTGTCTATCCTTCATAACACTTATCACATGGATGCTTAGTTGTACTCGCTTGTTCCCGTACTTTGATTTAGTGGCCCTTCATGTCTTCATCGTGAAATTTCTCTTCATCATGACATATTTGTAGAGTTGAATTGGTTATCTGCACCTTACTATCTCCAAGGCCTTCGTAGGTGTCAAGGGTCCTTTATCTTTTTCTTCCTTTGTCAGAGTTGTCGTGCCTTCTTTCGAGAGATGTTGAGGAATCTTGTCAAATAGTTATTCTTTGTGACCGCGATGTTCTTCATTTGCTTCTTATTGGATTGATTGGTCAACCACCTTATACTCCTTATGAGAGCACTTCTTCATGTTGACCTTTACTCCACTGTAGCACATGCCTCCGAGCATGTCGTTGGCGAAAGAGATCCTTTTATTCTTGATCGTGATTCTAGAACTTTTCCCATGACCCAATCAATATATATGGCGACATGACTTAAACTTTGATGCATACATACCTCACCTTGATTATGCTTTTATCATCGCGGCTTTATTTGATAGTTCTCCTCGATTGGTGTAGCCTTTCTTGCTTCATCTGCTCTCGCCTTTATATCATCCTCTCTTGAATCCCATAAATGGGACCCCCAATGAGACCTCTACCAATTTGAAAGAAGACTTTAAGCAAAGAGGTTGACTTAGTCCTAGGAGGATCTTCCTTCTTTTGCTTCTTGTCGTCTTCTTTCACTTCTTGAGTTACATGAGCTTCTTCCCTTTTTCTCTTGTTGTTGTTGTCCTTCTTAAGTTTAGGAAAATCCCTTTTGTAGCGTCCATACTCTTGGCATCCAAACCATTCGACTTTGGACATGTAGTGGCCCCAACCAATTTGTTACTTTCCTTGCAAAAAGACACTGAGGTATACTCAGAAGGGGACATATACTTACTTGATAGAGTTTGAGATGTAGTGAACTTGCTTTCTTCTTGAAGACTTGATGGCTTGCCTTCCTTAGATCTTGATGTTGTTCAAGTTGCTTTCTTCAAATGGACTTGCTTGATGACTTGACTCGCGGTGCCTTTCATTCTTCAAGATGGTGTAGCTTGATGTAGGTCCCTCTTTGATTTGTTCTTCTTGTAGGTGCCTTTATACAAGGCGTTTCTTCTTGCTTTGTAGTCTTCCATGAGGAATGATAGATGGTAGACCTTGTCCTTGATGTGATTGAGACTTCTTGGCTTGACGCTTCAACCTTGCGGATGTTCTTGAGATTCCCTTTCCTTGATGTGTCACCTTAGCTCCGATACCGCGTTGAAGAATCTGGGGCAATGGGGTATAGCGGGATTCTTCTAGACTTATAACAATTTGTGAAGCTCTTTTGCAATTTATCGTGTTATCTTAATCTTCTTCTCTTCTTATTAATGCATGTGTGTTTACTTTCATCAAACTGGTGCCAAAAACATAAGAACAAGAACACAAGATGTTGGCTCTCTGCCAGGGAAAAACCTCTCTCTCTCTCTCTCAGAGAGGAAAACCCTTTCGTAAATTTCCCTCATTGAAGCTTCTTATTGGTCATTGCGAAGCCCTAGACCCTTGACAATAATATCCCCCAAGCACAAGTCGAGTCCTTCCTCCTCTCTGCACTTTGTTTCTTCGGCGCTTCGTTCCCCGGCACTCTGTCCTTCTTTCAACTTTTGATAGTCCATGGTGGACTAGCTCTAGAAGAGACTCCAACCTTTGATCCTTAGCGAGGTCCTTTACCAATGAAGAAACCTTCATTCTCTTGACCAACCGAGCCTTTTTCTTGATGTGAGGTTGCAGGCTCGATGTACACCAAGTTTACTGCACCTGGGGCGATTTCCATCGCGACGAGACATGGAAACCCCAAATTTCCCGCACTTGGGATGCTTTCGACAAGGCGGGACATGGAATCCCTGGGTACCCCGCAATTTGGCGACCTTTGTCGAGGAGGGACCGGGAGACCCCATGTCGCGCTCCTATCCTAGTGGTAGTATTTCAACCATGCATAAGCGGGTGCGGCACCGCCGTACTTTTTCCTTTTACCAATACTTGAGTACACGGTCTGCGCCTACTTCAACACTCGATCAATTTTCCAGCAAGTGTTCTTAACAATGCAGCAAAAATAACTTACCATAAATTTATCTTCTTCAATTATTCTTTCAACCTGTCGTGTCGTGTGGTCGTGCTGCACTGGCCCGCGGCCTGCACGACACAACTCCACACCTGAACTGCGAACTTGTCCGCCCGAATTTCCCTTCCGCGGCGCCCAAACTCTGCCCGTCGGTGCGGTCCATAGTGAGGGCGCACGGCCCGCATGCAGTGCGGCCTGCCTGCCCGGACGGTAACCCGCCCCGCTCTGCCTGTCCGCGCTACCAAGCCCGACCCGCCCTCTGTAATCCGCCCACCGGTGCGGCCCTCTTACCCGCGTCCTTCTCTTCCTTCCGTTTTCGCCCAACTCCTTCCTTCGCACTTGTTCTGCGATGTGGAAGTCTGAGTTCGATGTCCCTTCGTCGAACGCCATCCTCCTTGCTTATACGCATCCTTTCGCCCAAGGGCCGTGTCTCTCGAGGATAACAAGGGTCGGCTCCATCAACATGCATGCCCGACTGACCTGCCACATAACCTCGACACGCCCCATTCCGACGAACCGCCGCGTCCCTTCGTGTGCACCGTCGCACCCATGGGTCGGCTCCAACACCTCGCCGATTACACCCGTCGCCGCACGTCGCACACCTGCCCGCATCCTGACTCATCCGCACATGGTCACCTCTTTCATCCGGGCACGCAACAAGGGTCGCCCGCGCGCCTTCCGTCGGTGGCTCGCCCATCGTGCAGGTATCAAGGGGCGTGCGCCATCCCCAACACGGCGCGAGCGACATGGGAACCTCGCGTGTCACGCCCCCAGGCCTACAGTACCCTTTCAGCCGTACTTGGCGAGGTGCGGCGCCACCGAACACTTCCTTTTCACCAATACTTATGTTCATGGACTACGCCTAACCATTAGTCTACTTAGTTTGTTTTTCGCAACCAAGTATTATTGTGTTTCCTTTATGCCAATGAACACCCATACGCATAGGCAATTATCATCAGCAATTATACATGAAGAACACAATTGCACAGTGTAAAGGGAGGGGCAACTCCCTGAACAATGAGTATGCCCGAATACAATATATTATTCAACTCTACAATGTTTACGGGGCTTTACAAGTATACTTGGGAAACACCAAGTTTCATACTTAGCCAATTTTACAAATAGGCAACACCTCCGTGTGCCAACCGAGTTCCTTGCACGAGCTGGGCGGGCGCGCCCTCACACGAGCTGCCAACCGTACTCGTCGACCGAACCTCGTTTACCGCTGCACGACGGGCGGGTGACCTCACCCGAGTCACCCAGCGTTTCCTGTTGCACGACGGGCGGGCGACTTACCCGAGTCACCCGAGACACCTCCGCGTTTCTTCTTCCACGACGGGCGGGCGACCTACCCGAGGCACCCCGTGTCACACCGAACGGCGGGTGCCTTCCTTACCCGCGCCCTCACCTGAGAACCGAACCCTGTGCGTATCGTGTGTGCTTGCCCAAGAGCGGGTGCATATATGCCCGCGCCTCTTTTGCGACCTGCTCCACTACTTCGCACTTTTTCTTGATCACCGAATGCTCATGTTCGAATGTCCATCTTTGAATGAATGCCAAATGCTCCAATGCCTTGCCATATTTATACGAGCGGTTGGGCGAGTCGCTGCCCAGGCCGAATCGACCACCGCGTGCCAAAACGCCCTTACACGTCGCAAACTTGCCATCCGATTGCTGGTCGGCAAACAATCCTTCGTTCAAGTCGCCCCAACATGTGAGTCGGCCCGTGGGTTATGCCAAACGCTCCCACGCTATAAACCAACCATCGCTCCACCTCTAATGCGCATTATACTTATGTCCCTTCCCACATTTCGGTCGTGGAGTTCGCACTTCGCACCGACGGGGAGAAACCGAACCGCAGGTCCTTACACCGCGTTTCCCAGACTTGGGTAGAAATTTTTTTTGTGAC
>CM062817.1:1018562364-1018564864 GCA_031772625.1 Pinus tabuliformis
CGTTTCCACGTACTACCAAAAAATCAGCCACAAAACTGAATAGGGGCAACCCCCCCACAACAAATGTAAGGCCAAGGGGCAAAAGGAGGAAAAACGCACGAGAGAAAGAGAAACAAAGGTGTCTAACCCCCTCACGGGGGGAGGCTCGAACAGAGGACAATCTCCCCCCAGCCCCACGCCCTCGCAAAAAGGGGGGAAATGTGTGGGACAGCGATCGAGAAGGACTAGGGTGGCCACCCGGGAGCTCGCGCTGCTTTTAGCCCTTCCCCGACACCAGCCCACAACAATTCCCCTTTTCTCCGTAGAGCTAGGGACCGAAAGGAAGAGAAAAGGGTAGAAAACAAAGAACAAGCCTCCCAAGCCCCGTGCCTTCGGAAAAAGGGGGGAATTGAAGGGGACGACGATCGAGAAGGACGAGGGTGGCCACCCCGGGAGCTCGCACTGCGTTTCGTCCTTCCGGAACACCAATCCACAACAATCCCACCTTTTCTTCGTAAAGCTAGGGGCCACGAGGAAGAAGGGAAGAGAAAAACAAGAGAGAAAGGGATATATCAACCGTGGCTACCGGCTCACAAGGGGAGGAGGCTTCAAACAGAGAACAAGCTTCCCCAAACCCATGCCTTCGCAAAAAGGGGGGAACTGCGGGGGAAGAAAACAACATGAAAGAAAGAGAGATATCAAACGCGTCCACCGGCTCACAGGGGGAGGCTCAAACAGGGAACAAGCTTCCCCACCCCCGTGCCTTCGCAAAAAGGGGGGGAACTGCAGGGGACGACGATCGAGAAGGACTAGGGTGGCCACCCTCAGAACTCGCACTGCTTTTCGTCCTTCCTGAACACCAATCCACAACAATCCCACCTTTTCTCCGTAAAGCTAAGGGGCCAAAAGCAAGAAGGGAAGAAAACAACAGGAAAGCAAGAGATATCAAACGTGGCTACCGGCTCACAAGGGGAGGCTCAAACAGAGAACAAGCTTCCCAAACCCCGCGCCTTCGGAAAAATGGGGGGGAACTGCAGGGGACGGCGATCGAGAAGGACTAGGGTGGCCACCCTGGGAACTCGTACTGCTTTTCGTCCTTCCCGAACACCAATCCACAACAATCCCACCTCTCCTCCGTAAGGCTAGGGGCAAAAGGAAGAAGGGAAAAAAACAACACCAAAGAAACAAAGATCCCAAGAAAAGAGAGAAGCTCAACAGCGCGCCGAGCAAGATGTCCGCTAACCAAAAAGAAATCAAACAAGGCACCCAATCAAAAAAGCGTCCCACCTCTTCACACCCTCCCACATGCATTCATCACAACACCCTTTCCAGCTCTACAACATAGCAAACAACCAAGCAAATAAATCACAACCCAAAAATTGACCAATAGAAAAGACGAGGGCCACGATGAGACCAGTGTCTGGAGCACGTCACTGAGAGGAAAACAGCCCCCCAACCCAATGACACAAGGCTTCAAACGACAAATAGACTGCTGCCCATAACATAAACCCACCCCGCTATTGCACCCCTCCGTGTACAAAACACCCGACAACCTTTCCAGCGAGAGATTCAATGGGGGTCAAAGAATCAAACTCCAAAGAGGAGTTGTCACGGGCCGACACTCAACTCTGGAGAAAGCCGCGAGCAACAAATACATCGACGGTGCAAGGCCACTAGAGAGAGGGATGTTCGCAAAGCGCACACCACGAAATGAAGAAATGACGCGAGTCCCACAAAAAACCCACAATCCAAAGGGAGGAACAAAGACACAACCCGCTACTTCTTTTTCCCTCAGAAGGGGAGTGGCTCATGAGAGGACAAGGAATTCCCTCGACGGCAAAGGCACGAGATAAGATTTCCACCCTCATGCCCGTCGGCGGGGAAAATTGCAATCTCGATGGAGCTCAGACCGAGGGATGGGTTTTTCATTACCTGGACACCCAACCCTTCCGCGAGGGCATGTCGAGGAACGGTCGGGAGGGACTAGGGTGGCCAGCCCAACGGGTTGAACCGCTCTTCATCCATCCCATACTTGACCGCACCCCGACAATCTCGCCTCACGCAAGGTTTGAGCTACTAGGCGCACGCGCAACCACTCCCTCGACCCAACCACCAGCAAAAAGCTCACCCAAGCAACACATCAACCGCCACCGCCTTTTCGAGAGAACCAACTATGGAAGCCCGCACCCTTGGCCCATGCCTTCCAACGAACAAAAGACCGAGCACCGCCGCTACGAATGAGTCCAAATTTATCCATCATTTTTACCAAGCACCTCAACTCTGCAGCAACCATGCCCGACCGAACAGATCGTTGGAAGGGCTCCCAAGAAACAGGCTTCCGAAACCCCCTGCAGAAACACATTGGGGGGGAGAAAAACAAAGGATGGGTGAGACAAGCACAAGCATGGATTGCAAGCACACACGAAAAAGCAAGCGTTACCTCGAGACAAGCAACCAACGATGTTCCCGCCAAACACCAAACCCACTCCCCTAGAGACGCACCACAAAGTCCCACATTGCA
>CM062817.1:1018569864-1018619864 GCA_031772625.1 Pinus tabuliformis
GCGGGGATGGAGTGAAGACGAAAATCGACCGCCCTTCAAATGACCCAAGGGCATCGTTCAGGCAAACCCGAAAACACAACTCGATCACCAACCCACCTTTCACACGGAAAGAAAACCTACCGCTGGTATCATCTGGAGGGGCACGAGGGGACTAGGACGAGCCAGGGAGCCACACCACAAAATCCCATACAGCACCAAGAACTTGGAGAGCGGAAGGGGAATTGTTCACATATGCCTCCCAGGCCGAGCCTGGCCAACATTACCACTCATGCGCTACTGAGTGGGGATGGATAGAAGACGAAAATCGGCCGCCCTACAAACGACCCAAGGCCATCGTTCAGGCAAACCCGAAAATACAACTCGATCACCAACCCACCTTTCACACGGAAATAAAACCTATTGCTGGTATCATCTGGAGGGGCGCGTGGGGACCAGGACGAGCCAGGGAGCCACACCACAACAGCCCATACAGCTCCAATAACTTGGAGAGCAGAAGGGGAATTGTTCACATATGCCTCCCAGGCCGAGCCTGGCCAACATTACCGCTCATGCGCTACCGAGTGGGGATGGAGAGAAGATGAAAATCGGCCGCCCTAAAAATGACCCAAGGCCATCGTTCAGGAAAACCCGAAAACACAACTCGATCACCAACCCACCTTTCACACGGAAATAAAACCTGTCGCTGGTATCATCTGGAGGGGTACGCGGGGACCAAGACGAGCCACGGAGCCACACCACAACAGCCCAAACAACTCCAAGAACTTGGAGAGCGGAAGGGGAATTGTTCACATATGCCTCCCAGGCCGAGCGTGGCCAGCATTACCGCTCATGCGCTACCGAGTGGGGATGGAGAGAATATGAAAATCGGCGGCCCTACAAACGACCCAAGTTCATCGTTCAGGAAAACGCACAAACACAACTCAATTCCCAACCCAACTTTCACACAGAAAGGAAACCTATCGCTGGTATCATCTGAAGGGGCACGCAGGGACCAAGACGAGCCAGGGAGCCACACCACAACAGCCCATACAGCTCCAAGAACTTGGAGAGCGGAAGGGGAATTGTTCACATATGCCTCCCAGGCCGAGCCTGGCCAACATTACCGCTCATGTGCTACCGAGTGGGGATGGAGAGAAGATGAAAATCGCCCGCCCTACAAACGACCCAAGGCCATCGTTCAGGCAAACGCGAAAACACAACTCAATTACCAACCCACCTTTCACACAGAAAGGAAACCTGTCGCTGGTATAATCTGAAGGGGCACGCCGGGACCAAAGACGAGCCAGGGAGCCACACCAAAACAGCCCATACAACTCCAAGAACTTGGAGAGCGGAAGGGGAATTGTTCACATATGCCTCCCAGGCTGAGCCTGGCCAACATTACCGCTCATGCGCTGCTGAGTGGGGATGGAGAGAAGATGAAAATCGCCCGCCCTACAAATGACCCAAGGCCATCGTTCAGGCAAACGCGAAAACACAACACAATTACCAACCCACCTTTCACACGAAAAGGAAACCTGTCACTGGTATCATCTGAAGGGGCACGCAGGGATCAAGATGAGCCAAGGAGCCACACAACAACAGCCCATACAGCTCCAAGAACTTGGAGAGCGGAAGGGGAATTGTTCACATATGCCTCCCAGGCCGAGCCTGGCCAAAATTACAGCTCATGCGCTACCGAGTGGGGATGGAGAGAAGATGAAAATCGCCCGCCCTACAAACGACCCAAGGCCATCGTTCAGGAAAACGTGAAAACACAACTCAATTACCAACCCACCTTTCACACGGAAAGGAAACCTGTCACTGGTATCATCTGAAGGGGCACGTGGGGACCAAGACGAGCCAGGCAGCCACACCACAACAGCCCATACAGCTCCAAGGACTTGGAGAGCGGAAGGGGAATTGTTCACATATGCCTCCCAGGCCGAGCCTGGCCATAATTACCGCTCCTACACTACCGAGTGGGGATGGAGAGAAGATGAAAACCGCCCGCCCTACAAACGACCCAAGGCCATCGTTCAGGCAAACGCGAAAACAGAACTCAATTACCAACCCACCTTTCACACGGAAAGGAAAATTGTCGCTCGGATCATCTGGAATTTGAATGGGGCCCCGCATGACCGAAACGAAGCAGCAAGGGAGAGCTAGGCAAAAGAGTAGCAAGAACATGCACAAAGCCAACCTCGGGTCACAACTTAGCATTTTTCATACGGGCTCGTTGGCTCGTGCGCGCCCTTGCCCGAATGAATTTGCATGGGCGCCCGAACGACCGAAACAAAGCCACAAGGGAGATCCGAGCAAACGAGCTGCACAAACGTGCACAAAGCCAACCTCGGGTCACAGCTTAGCATTTTTGATACGGGCTCGTTCGCCCGGTCACACCCTCGCCCGAACGATTTTGCATGGGTGCCCGAACGAACGAAACGAAGCCACAAGGGAGAGCCAGGCAAATGAGCTGCACGAACGTGCTCAAAGCCAACCTCGGGTCACAACTTAGCATTTTTGATATGGACTCGTTCGCCCAGGTGCGCCCTCGCCCGAACGACCCGCCCGAACGAGTTCACACGGGCGCCCTCAAACGACCCGCCCGAAGGACCAAAATGAAGCGACAAGGGAGAGCCGGGAAAACGAGCTGCACAAACGTGCACAAAGCCAACCTCGGGTCACATCTTAGCATTTTTTATATCGGCTCGTTCGCCCAGGCGTGCCCTCGCCCGAACGACCCGCCAGAACGAGTTCACACCGGCGCCCTCAAACGACCCGCCCGAACGACCGAAACGAAGCGACAAGGGAGAGCCGGAAAACGAGCTGCACGAATGTGCACAAAGCCAACCTCGGGTCACAACTTAGCATTTTTGATACGGGCTCGTTCACCCAGGCGCGCCCTCGCCCGAATGACCCACCCGAAGGAGTTCGGACCGGCACCCTCAATCGACCCGCCCGAACTACCGAAACGAAGCCACAAGGGAGAGCCGGGCAAACGAGCTGCACGAACGTGCACAAAGCCAACCTCGGGTCACAACTTAGCATTTTTTATACGGGCGCCTTCAAACGACCCGCCCGAACGACCGAAACGAAGTGACAAGGGAGAGCTGGGCAAACGAGCTGAACGAACATGCACAAAGCCAACCTCGGGTCACAACTTAGCATTTTTGATACGGGCTCGTTCGCCCAAGCGCGCCCTCGCCAGAACGACCCGCCCGAACGCGTTCATGCAGGCGCCCTAAATACGACCCGCCCGAACGACCCAAACGAAGCGACAAGGGATAGCCGGGCAAACGAGCTACACGAATGTGCACAAAGCCAACCTTGGGTCACAACTTAGCATTTTTTATACGGGCTCGTTCGCCCAGGCAAGCCCTCGCCCGAACGACCCGCCCGAACGAGTTCACGCAGGCGCCCTCAAACGACCCAGCTGAACGACCGAAACGAAGCGAAAAGGGAGAGCCGGGCAAACGAGCTGCACGAACGTGCACAAAGCCAACCTCGGGTCACAACTTAGCATTTTTGATACGGGCACGCCCTCGCCCGAACGACACGCACGAACGAGTTCACACAGGCGTGCTCAAACGACTACCCCAATGACTGAAATGAAGCGACAAGGGATAGCCGGGAAAACGAGCTGAATGAACATGCACAAAACCAACCTCTGGTCACAACTTAGAATTTTTGATACGGGATCGTTCGCCCAGGCGCGCCCTCACCCGAACGAGTTCACGCGGGCGTCCTCAAACGACCCAAATGAAGCAACAAGGGAGAGACGAGCTGCACGAACGTGCACAAAGCCAACGTCGGGTCACAACTTAGCATTTTTGATATGGGCTCGTTCGCCCGAACGACCCGCCCGAACGAGTTCACGCGAGCGCCCTCAAACGATCCGCCCGAACAACCCAAACGAAGCGACAAGGGAGAGCCGGGAAAACGAGTTGCACGAACGTGCACAAAGCCAACCTCGGGTCACAACTTAGCATTTTTGATACGGGCTCATTTGCCCAGGCGTGCCCTCGCCCGAACGACCCGCCTGAACGAGTTCACGCGGGCGCCCTCAAACGACCCGCCCGAACGACCCAAACGAAGCGACAAGGGAGAGCCGGGCAAATGAGCTGCACGAATGTGCACAAAGCCAACCTCGGGTCACAACTTAGCATTTTTGATACGAGCTCGTTCGCCCGGGCGCGCCCTCGCCCGAACGACCCGCCCGAACGAGTTCACGCGGGCGCCCTCAAACGACCCAAACGAAGCGATATGGGAGAGCAGGGCAAACGAGCTGCACGAACGTGCACAAAGCCAACCTCGGGTCACAACTTAGCATTTTTGATATGGGCTCGTTCACCCGGGCGTGCCCTCGCCCGAACGAGTTCACACGGGCGCCCTCAAACGACCCGCCCGAACGATTTCGCATGGGCGCCCGAACGACCGAAATGAAGCGACAAGGGAGAGCCGGGCAAACGAGCAACACGAACGTGCACAAAGACAACCTCGGGTCACAACTTAGCATTTTTGAAAAAGGCTCGTTCGCCCGGGCACACCCTCACCTGAACGACCCGCCCGAACGAGTTCACATAGGCGCCCTCAAACGACCTGCCCGAACGATTTTGCATGGGCGCCCGAACGACCGAAACGAACCGACAAGGGAGTGTCAGGCAAACAAGTTGCACGAACGTGCACAAAGCCAACCTCGAGTCACAACATAGCATTTTTGATACGGGCTCGTTTGCCCGGACGTGCCCTCGCCCGAACGACCCCCCTGAACGAGTTCACACGGGCGCCCACAAATGACCCGCCCGAACGATTTTGCATGGGCGCTCGAACGACCGAAACGAACCGACAAGGGAGAGGCAGGCAAACGAGCTGCACGAACGTGCACAAAGCCAACCTCGGGTCACAACTTAGCATTTTTGATACGGCCCTCGCCCGAACGACCCGCCCGAACGAGTTCACACGGGCGCCCTCAAACGACCCGCCCGAACGAGTTCACACGGGTGCCCTCAAACGACCCGCCCGAACGATTTTGCATGGGCGCCTGAACGACCGAAATGAACCGACAAGGGAGAGCCGGGAAAACGAGCTGCACGAAGGTGCACAAAGCCAACCTCGGGTCACAACTTAGCATTTTTGATACGGCCCTCTCCCGAACGACCCGCCGAACGAGTTCACACGGGCGCCCTCAAACGACCCGCTCGAATGACCCACCCGAACGACCCGTTCGAACAAGTTCACATGGGCACCCTCAAACGACCCGCCCGAACGAGTTCACACGGGCGCCCACAAACGACCCACCCGAACGTGTTCACACGGGCGCCCTCAAACGACCCGCCCGGACGATTTTTCATGGGCGCCTGAACGACCAAAACGAACCGACAAGGGAGAGCCACGAAAATGAGCTGCACGAACGTGCACAAAGCCAACCTCGGGTCACAACTTAGCATTTTTTATATGGCCCTCGCCCAATCGACCCACCCGAACGAGTTCACACGGGCGCCCTCAAACGACCCGCCCGAACGACCCACCAGAATGACCTGCCCGAACGAGTTCACACGGGCGCCCTCAAACGACCCGCCCAAACGACCCACCCGAACGAGTTCACACGGGCGCCCTCAAACGACCCGCCTGAACGACCCCCCCGAACGAGTTCACACGGGCGCCCTCAAACGACCCGCCCGAACGATTTTGCATGGGCGCCCGAACGACCGAAACGAACCGACAAGGGAGAGCCGGGCAAACGAGCTGCACGAAGGTGCACAAAGCCAACCTCGGGTCACTACTTAACATTTTTGATATGGCCCTCGCCCGAACGACCCGCCAAACGAGTTCACATGGGTGCCCTCAAATGACCCGCCCGAACGACCCACCCGAACGACCCGCCCGAACGAGTTCACACGGGCGCCCTCAAACGACCCGCCCGAACGACCCTGTAAGGCCCTCGAGACCTGGGCAGGCGTGCGGTGGGCGAACATCTCTTCACACGGCAGATGGATGTGGGCATGACCCGGGCGGGTGCCCTTGCACGATGGGCGGGCGGCCCGATGAGTTGATGTGCGACGGACAGACACGGCGGTTGAGCAGCGGGCACAACCCGGGTAAGCACGCACGACCGTGGGCGGGCACCCTTGCACGATGGGCGAGCAGCCCGACGAGTCGATGTGCGACGGACAGACACGGCAGTTGAGCAGCAAGCACAACCCGGGTAGGCACGCACGACCGTGGGCGTGCGCCCTTGCACGATGGGCGGGCGGACCGACGAGTCGATGTACGACGAGTTGACATACAGGCGCGGCGAGTTGGCGTGCGGGTGCACCCGACGAGCTGACAGACATGCGCAACGAGTTGGCGTGTGGGTACCCGACGAGCTGGTGCAACAAACAAACGGGCGACCCGTGCATGATGGGCAAGGCGACCCGTGGGTGACCCGTGGGCAACTCGTGCACGATGGGCAAGGCGACCCGTGGGCGACCCGCGCCCGATGGGCGGGCAACCTACGGGACGAGATGGTGCGACAGAAAAACGGGCGACCCCTGCACGATGGGCGGGCGACCCGGGGGCGACCCGCGCACGATGGGCGGGCGACCTATGCGACGAGCTGGAGTGACGGACGAACGGGTGACCTGGGGGTGACCCATGCACGATGGGCGGACGACCCGAGGGCGACCCGCGCCCGAGGGGCGGGCGACCTATGCGACGAGCGGGAGGTGGTAAACGACGGTTCCAGCCTGCGACAAAATAATGCGACGAACTCATGGCTATGTATTACACTTAGTGCGAAGTGGAAAAAGGCCGAAGCCTTATACCATGCGATGGAAGCTTTGCCATGGGCAAGGGCCGACGTGAAATAAAACTAAGGCAGGGGCTTTGTATAATGAATTTAAGGGGTCGGCCTAAGGGCTTGACACGCCTTCACCGAATGGGTAGCTAGCGTATATATGGATGGCGCAAAGGCTTCATTTGGCAGCAAGCAATTCGCTCAACACATCTCTTCTACGAATTGTGAACAGAGGTAAAAAGGGCGTAGTTTGGACTGAGCATAACTCATGCGCTGAAGTGAAAGGTGCGCAGTTTTACCGAGGCTTTACAAGGGTTGAACGAAGGTCGATTCTAAGGCAGTTTATGCAGAACCGAGTTGGAGGAGTTCTGGTGGCTCGGGTGAGCACGCTCCTACCAAGAGAGGTTGGCATATGTGTGTAAAGGCTATCTTGCCTCAATTGTAAATATTTCTAAGTGTTGGCCTTGGATTTTGCCAAGCACACTTGTATGATGTATTATTGAAGATTTTCATAATATATTGTTATCGGGCAGACTTGTTCGGGAGTTGCCCCTCCCTCTATACTTGTGTGCAATTGTTATGTTCTCGGTTTAATTGCATATTGGTTAATGAACGTGTATGAAGATTAATGCATTTTACTTGGTTGAGAAAAATAAATTAAGTATGTTAATGTGGAAAGGCGTAGTCCATGTGCACGAGTATTGTTAAAAAGAAAGTGTACAGTGGTGCCGCACCTCGTCGGACACGGTTGAAAGACTACCGTAGGCCTGGGGACGTGACAGGTGGTATCAGAGCAGGGTTGCTTGTGGAACAAGGTTCTTGCAGGTGAAGCTATTGAATGGTTGAAACTAGGTCGCAGAAGGGCAAAAAGTTGATTGGAATGGCAACTAATTCTCAGGCTGGGTCTAGTCACACAATGAAGGACACAGTGAAGGATACTACTCTTGGGTTCATGGAAAAAGTGATTGAAAGAATGGAGACTTTGGAGACTTCTTGGAACCAAGATGTGTACTCCCTTTCTAAGGAGCGAGAAGCCATCGTGAAAGTCAAGGAGGAACTTGAAGAGCTCCAAACACAGCATGATGAGCTCAAGACACAATATGAGTACACTGATCTTATGTGTACACAACTTAAAATAAGGATCGAGGAGGTTGAAGAATCAAGGGATCGAGGTCTTGCAGAGATCGTGAACTTGAAGGGAACTCTTGACAAGGTAAATAAAGCTCTTAATGATGCCAAAGATGGGATTGCGGTATTAAAGAGGGCCGTGAGACACAACTCAGGTGGAGGAGTGCCTCATGTAAAGGTCAAAGAACCAGAATATTATGATGGTACAAGGAGTGCAAAGACTCTTGGCAACTTTCTATGGGACATGGAACAGTACTTGGAACGGATGGTGAGACACAAGTCAAGGTGGCTGCTCAGTTCTTAATGAAGGATGCTAAGATGTGGTGGCGAAGGAGGGTGGATCAGATTGTCAATGGTAATGCTGATGACATCACCTCGTGGGATGATATGAAAAAGGCCTTACAAATCCATTTCAGTCCTCAAGATGAAACATGGGAAGCAAGGACGAAGATTAAATTCATCAAGCAAACCGGAAGCTTACAAGCATACCAGCGAGAGTTTTCAAGTGCAGCTATGGAACTTCCCGACATGGCAGAAAGGGACAAGGTGTTCAACTTTATTATTGGGTTGAAGCCTTGGGCACGCAATGAGGTGAAGAGAAAGAAGATTAGAACACTTGAGGAAGCTTTTGCTGCGGTTGACAGATTGGTGGATCACTATGATGAGACTTCTAATGAGAAAAGGAAGTCCAACAAGCCGAAAGAAAAGAAGAAGGATGATGCTTCGAAATCAGATGATAGTCCAAAAGCAAAGAAGCCTTTGAAGTGTTGGATATGTGCAGGACCACACGTGGTGAAGAATTGTCCCTCTAAACCAAAGGTGGCAGCTGCTACACAATCTGATGAAGAGCATGATGATAATGCTTCGGTAGGGATGATGTAGATACTTGGTGCCTCTGCTACTACAGAAGTGACTTCTAGAAGAGATCCAGAAAGAAACAGATTAGAGTATGTTCAGATGAAGGTTGGAGGTGTTGATGTACTCACTATGGTGGATAGTGGGGCTTCACACAACTTCATGAGTGAAGATACTGCAAGAAGAATTGGGCTGAAATTTGTATCGGTGAAGGCAAAAATGAAGACAGTGAATTGTCCTCCTACGGGAATTCTTGGTATAGCTAAAAAGGTGGACACTACACTTGGTGAATGGACCGGAAAGGTGGACTTCACTATAGTATGGATTGATGACTATGAAGCTGTATTGGGGATGGAATTCATGAAATAGTTTGAGGCTATGGTTGTGCCACATTTGAGAAAACTCTTCATTTATGATGGAAAGGAAGATGTACCCATTGGTGTTCCAACCATTGGTGTAGCAAAGCCTGATCGTAAATTAGGAGGAATGCAAATGGAAGATAAGGAGAAGGTGAACAAGCGGTTGTCCACTATTGAGGCAAAGCTTGGGGAACAGTCCTTGGTCATCCGGTCGCTTTCAGATAGCATCTTGGATTTGTCAAGAAGGCTAGAGCTAGTCGAGGACGATGATGATGATATCGATGAGGTATATGTGAGGCCGAATATCCAGAAGGAAGATCGAGAGGCATATCTACAAAGAATGGAGGTTGAGGATCCTGATAGATGGATTGAGTTGATTAGCGAGGGAGAGCCTTCAGGCTCTTCCCCCTCCACATCTTCTTAGATGACATAGAAGATGGGGCTCATTGTTAGCTGCTCATGGCAGTGAGCCCTTAAACATGTTTGAGCAGGTATGATGATCATGACATGCTGCAGAAAGATGGGGTTTCCATGGACCTGAGCATGGGATCGTGGAGATGAGTGTTGACACATGACTGGGATGTGTAGCAATTATACATGGGCAGTTTGCACATGGAGATGACTTGATGGAGACGGGACCTTATATATGTTGCAGTGATATTTGCCTTATATAGAGGGGTCTACATCATGGTCGATGTCAGTCTTGGTGGAGAGCTACCGGGATGGTGTGTTGTCGAGGACGACAACAATTTCGGGTGGAGGAGGATGTAAGGCCCTCGAGACCTGGGCAGGTGCGCGGTGGGCGAACATCTCTTCACACGGCGGATAGACGTGGGCACGACCCCGGTGGGCGCCTTTGCACGATGGGCGGGCGGCCCGACGAGTTGATGTGTGACGGACAGACACGGCGGTTGAGCAGCGGGCACAACCCGGGTAGGCACGCACGACCGTGGGCGGGCGCCCTTACACGATGGGCAGGCGGCCCGACGAGTCGATGTGCGATGGACAAACACGGCGGTTGAGCAGCGAGCACAACCCAGGTAGGCGCGCACGACCGTGGGCGGGCGCGCTTGCACGATGGGCGGGCGGCCCGACGAGTCGATGTGCGACGAGTTGACATACAGGCGCGGCGAGTTGGCGTGCGGGTGCACCCGACGAGCTAACGGACAGGCACAGCGAGTTGGCGTGCGGGTACCTGACGAGCTGGTGCAACAAACAAACGGGCGACCCATGGGCGACCTGTGCACGATGGGCAGGGCGACTCGTGGGCGACCCGCGCCCGATGGGTGGGCAACCTACGCGACGAGCTGGTGCGACAGACAAACGGGCGACCCGTGGGTGACCCGCGCACGATGGGCGGGCAAACCGGGGGCGACCCGCGCCCGATGGGCGGGCGACCTATGCAACGCGCGGGAGCGACGAACGAACGAGCGACCCGAGGGGGACCCGTGCACGATGGGCGGACGACCCGAGGGCGACCCGCGCCCGAGGGGCGGGCGACCTATGCGACGAGCGGTCGGTGGTAAACGACGGTTCCAGCCTGCGACAAAACAATGTGACGAACTCATGGCTATGTATTACACTTAGTGCGAAGTGGAAAAAGGCCGAAGCCTTATACCATGCATTGGAAGCTTTGCCCTGGGCAAGGGCCGACATGAAATAAAACTAAGGCAGGGACTTTGTATAATGAATTTAAGGGGTCGGCCTAAGGGCTTGACACCCCTTCACCGAATGGCTAGCTAGCGTATATATGGATGGTGCAGAGGCTTCATTTGGCATCAAGCAATTCGCTCAACACATCTCTTCTACGACTTGTGAACAGAGGTAAAAAGGGCGCAGTTTGGACTGCGCATAACTCATGTGCTGAAGTGAAAGGTGCGCAGTTTTACCGTGGCTTTGCAAGGGTTGAACGAAGGTCGATTCTAAGGCAGTTTATGCAGAACTGAGTTGGAGGAGTTCTGGTGGCTCGGGTGAGCACGCTCCTACCAAGAGAGGTTGGCATATGTGTGTAAAGGCTGTCTTGCCTCAATTGTAAATATTTCTAAGTGTTGGCCTTGTTTTTTGCCAGGCACACTTGTATGATGTATTATTGAATATTTTCATAATATATTGTTATCGGGCAGACTTGTTCGGGAGTTGCCCCTCCCTCTATACTTGTGTGCAATTGTTATGTTCTCGGTTTAATTGCATATTGGTTAATGAACGTGTATGAAGATTAATGCATTTTACTTGGTTGAGAAAAATAAATTAAGTATGTTAATGTGGAAAGGCGTAGTCCATGTGCACGAGTATTGTTAAAAAGAAAGTGTACGGTGGTGCCGCACCTCGCCGGACACGGTTGAAAGACTACCGTAGGCCTGGGGGCATGGCAGACCCACTTGAACGACCCGCCCGAATGAGTTCACAGGGGCGCCCTCAAACGACCCACCAGAACAATTTTTCATGGGCGCCCGAATGACCGAAACGAACCGACAAGGGAGAGCCAGGCAAACGAGCTGCACGAACGTGCACAAAGCCAACCTCAGGTCACAACTTAGCATTTATGATATGGCCCTCACTCGAACGACCCGCCTGAATGAGTTCACACGAACGCCCTCAAACGACCCACCCGAACGACCCACCCGAACGAGCTCACACGGGCGCCCTCAAACGACCCGCCCGAACGACCCACCCGAACGACCTGCCCAAATGAGTTCACACGGGCGCCCTCAAATGACCCTCCCGAACGATTTTTCATGGGCGCCCGAATGACCGAAAGGAACCGACAAGGGAGAGCCAGGCGAACGAGCTGCACGAACGTAGACAAAGCCAACCTCGGGTCACAACTTAGCATTTTTGATACGGCCCTCGCCCGAACGACCCGCCCGAACGAGATCACACGGGCGCCCTCAAACAACCCGCCTGAACGACCCTGTAAGGCCCTCGAGACCTGGGAAGGCGCGTGGTGGGCGAACATCTCTTCACACGGCGGATGGACGTGGGCACGACCCGGGCAGGCGCCCTTGCACGATGGGCGGGCGGCCAGACGAGTTGATGTGCGACGGACAGACACGGCGGTTGAGCAGCGGGCACAACCTGGGTAGGCGCGCACGACCGTGGGTGGGCGCCCTTGCACGATGGGCGGGTGGCTCGACGAGTCGATGTGCGATGAGTTGACATACAGGCACGGCGAGTTGGTGTGAGGGTGCACCCGACGAGCTGACAGACAGGCGCAGCGAGTTGGCGTCCGGGTACCCGAGGAGCTGGTGCAACAAACAAACGGGCGACCCGTGGGTGACCCGTGCACGATGGGCAGGGCGACCCGCGCCCGATGGGCGGGCGACCTACGCGACGAGCTGGTGCGACAGACAAACGGGCGACCCGTGGGCGACCCGTGCACGATGGGTGGGCGACCCGGGGGCGATCGCGCCCGATGGGTGGGCGACCTATGCGACGAGCTGGAGCGACGGACGAACGGGCGACCTGAGTGCGACCCGTGCACGATGGGCGGACGACCCGAGGGTGACCCGCGCCCGAGGGGCCGACGACCTATGCGACGAGCGGGTGGTGGTAAACGACGGTTCCAGCCTGCGACAAAACAATGCGACGAACTCATGGCTATGTATTACACTTAGTGCGAAGTGGGAAAAGGACGAAGCCTTATACCATGCGTTGGAAGCTTTGCCATGGGAAAGGGCCGACGTGAAATAAAACTAAGGCAGGGGCTTTGTATAACGAATTTAAGGGGTCAGCCTAAGGGCTTGACACCCCTTCACCGAATGGCTAGCTAACGTATATATGGATGGCGCAGAGGCGTCATTTGGCATCAAGCAATTCGCTCAACACATCTCTTCTACAACTTGTGAACAGAGGTAAAAAGGGCGCAGTTTGGACTGCGCATAACTCATGCACTGAAGTGAAAGGTGCGTAGTTTTACCGAGGCTTTAGTTGAACGAAGGTCTATTCTAAGGCAGTTTATGCAGAACCGAGTTGGAGGAGTTCTGGTGGCTCGGGTGAGCATGCTCCTACCAAGAGAGGTTGGCATATGTGTGTAAAGGCTGTCTTGCCTCAATTGTAAATATTTCTACGTGTTGGCCTTGGATTTTTCCAGGAACACTTGTATGATGTATTATTGAATATTTTCATAATATATTGTTATCGGGCAGACTTGTTCGGGAGTTGCCCCTCCCTCTATACTTGTGTGCAATTTTTATGTTCTCGGTTTAATTGCATATTGGTTAATGAATGTGTATGAAGATTAATGCATTTTACTTGGTTGAGAAAAATAAATTAATTATGTTAATGTGGAAAGGCGTAGTCCATGTGCACGAGTATTGTTAAAAAGAAAGTGTACGGTGGTGCCGCACCTCGCCGGACACGGTTGGAAGACTACCGTAGGCTTGGGGGCGTGACAGGTGGTACCAGAGCAGGTTCACAAGGTGTTGAAGCTGCTACACACCTTTACCAAAGTAAAGGTGGTATCAGAGCAGGGTTGCTCGTGGAGACTTGAACAAGGTGCAAGTGTTGAAGCATATCAGAGCTCGGTCTTGAGCTAGTGTACAAGGTTGCTCACACACTTTGATCGACAGTTGACAAGGGTCTTGCAGGTGAAGGAAACCGTTTCACACAAGCGAAAAAAGGGTCGTTTCTATTGCAGGAAACTTGGTAAAGATGTCTCTCTTGGAGAAATTGGGATATGCTACCATGGAAGAATTTGAAGAAGAAATAATTGAAGAATAGAGAAAGTTAAGACAAGCATTTGCAGATTGTGGCAAAAGGTTGTCTGAAATGAGAGGTGCTCTTCGTGCCTTGATAGAAAAAGGGGCCTCGAACCTGGATGAGGAGGAAGCCCTTCAACTTGCAAAGGAAGGAATCTTACTTGAAGCAGAAAACAAGGGGCTTGGGATAAGACATGCCTTGAATCGAAAAAAGAAGGATTGCTTAGCCCTTGAAAGGCAACTCAAGGCCTTAAAGGGGGAAATCGAATCTAGAGAAAAGCAAAAGGAAAGAAGTAGGGAAGGAACCTCACGAACACAAGAACATTTAGTGATAGAAGTCTCTTATACTGATGATCTTCACGATGAAGGTTCAAGTGAAGAAGGCCCGAGTGCTACTTAAAAAACAGGGATTGATGAAGGTTGTGAAAGAGGAGATTTAGAAAGGAATGAATTGGAGTATGTTCAAATGAAGATTGAAGGTGTTGATGTACTAACTATGGTGGATAGTGGGGCTTCACACAACTTCATGAGTGAAGATACTACAAGAAGAATTGGGCTGAAATTTGTACCAGTGAAGGCACAAATGAAGACAGTGAATTTTCCTCCTATGGGAATTCTTGGTATAGCTGAAAAGGTGGACACTACACTTGGTGAATGGACCAGAAAGGTGGACTTCACTATAGTACGGATTGATGACTATGAAGTTGTATTGGGGATGGAATTCATGAAACAGTTTGAGGCTATGGTTGTGCCACATTTGAGAAAACTCTTCATTTATGATGGAAAGGAAGATGTACCCATTGGTGTTCCAACCATTGGTGTAACAAACCCTGATCGTAAATTAGAAGGAATGCAAATGGAAGATAAGGAGAAGGTGAACAAGCGGTTGTCCACTATTGAGGCAAAGCTTGGGGAATAGTCCTTGGTCATCCGGTCGCTTTCAAATAGCATCTTGGATTTGTCAAGAAGGCTAGAGCTAGTGGAGGACGATGATGATGATATCGATGAGGTATATGTGAGGCCGAATATCCAGAAGGAAGATCGGGACGCATATCTACAAAGAATGGAGGTTGAGGATCCTGATAGATGGATTGAGCTGATTAGCGAGGGAGAACCTTCAGGCTCTTGCCCCTCCACATCTTCTTAGATGACATAGAAGATGGGGCTCATTGTTAGCTGCTCATGGCAGTGAGCCCTTAAACATGTTTGAGCAGGTATGATGATCATGACATGCTGCAGAAAGATGGGGTTTCCATGTACCTGAGCATGGGATCGTGGAGATGAGTGTTAACACATGACTGGGATGTGTAGCACTTATACATGGGCAGTTTTCACATGGAGATGACTTGATGGAGACGGGACCTTATATATGTTGCAGTGATATTTCCCTTATATAGAGGGGTCTACATCATGGTCGATGTAAGTCTTGGTGGAGAGCTACCGGGATGGTGTGTTGTCGAGGACGACAACGATTTCGGGTGGAGGAGGATGTAAGGCCCTCGAGACCTGGGCAGGCGCGCGATGGGCGAACATCTCTTCACACGGCGGATGGACGTGGGCACGACCCAGGCGGGCGCCCTTGCACGATGGGCAGGCGGCCCGACGAGTTGATGTGCAATGGACAGAAACGACGGTTGAACAACGGGCACAACCTGGGTAGGCGCGCACGACCGTGGGCGGGCGCCCTTGCACGATGGGCGGGCGGCCTGACGAGTTGATATACAAGCGCGGTGAGTTGGCGTGCGGTTGCACCCGATGAGCTAACGGACAGGCGCAACGAGTTGGCATGCGGGTACCCGACGAGCTGGTGCAAGAAACAAACGGGCGACCCGCACCTGATGGGCGAGCGACCTACGCGACGAGCTGGTGCGACAGACAAACAGGCGACCCGTGGGCGACCCGTGCACGATGGGCGGGCGACCCTGGGGCGACCCGCGCTAGATGGGCGGGCGACCTATGCGACGAGCTGGAGCGACGGATGAAAGGGCGGCCCGAGGGCGACCCGTGCATGATGGGCGGACGACCCGAGGGTGACCCGCGCCCGAGGGGTGGGCGACCTATGCGACGAGCGGGCGGTGGTAAACGACGGTTCCAACCTGCGACAAAACAATGCGACGAACTCATGGCTATGTATTACACTTAGTGCGAAGTGGAAAAAGGCCGAAGCCTTATACCATGCATTGGAAGCTTTGCCATGGGCAAGGGCCGACGTGAAATAAAACTAAGGCAGGGGCTTTGTATAACGAATTTAAGGGGTCGGCCTAAGGGCTTGACACCCCTTCACCGAATGGCTAGCTAGCGTATATATGGATGGCGCAGAGGCTTCATTTGGCATCAAGCAATTCGCTCAACACATCTCTTCTACGACTTGTGAACAGAGGTAAAAACGACGCAGTTTGGACTGCGCATAACTCATGCGCTGAAGTGAAAGGTGTGTAGTTTTACCGGGGCTTTACAAGGGTTGAACGAAGGTCGATTCTAAGGCAGTTTATGTAGAACCGAGTTGGAGGAGTTCTGGTGGCTCGGGTGAGCACGCTCCTACCAAGAGAGGTTGGCATATGTGTGTAAAGGTTGTCTTGCCTCAATTGTAAATATTTCTAAGTGTTGGCCTTGGATTTTGCCAGGCACACTTGTATGATGTATTATTGAAGATTTTCATAATATATTGTTATCGGGCAGACTTGTTCGGGAGTTGCCCCTCCCTCTATACTTGTGTGCAATTGTTATGTTCTCGGTTTAATTGCATATTGGTTAATGCACGTGTATGAAGATTAATGCATTTTACTTGGTTGAGAAAAATAAATTAAGTATGTTAATGTGGAAAGGCGTAGTCCATGTGCACGAGTATTGTTAAAAAGAAAGTGTACGGTGGTGCCGCACCTCGCCGGACACGGTTGGAAGACTACCGTAGGCCTGGGGGCGTGACATACCGGCCCGAACGACCCGCCCGAATGAGTTCACATGGGCGCCATCAAACGACCCGCCCGAACGATTTTGCATGGGCGCCCGAACGACCGAAACGAACCGACAAGGGAGAGCCGGGAAAACGAGCTGCACAAACATGCACAAATCCAACCTCAGGTCACAACTTAGCATTTTTGATACGGCCCTCGCCCGAACGACCCACCCGAATGACCCGCCTGAACGAGTTCACACGGGTGCCCTCAAACGACCCGCCCGAACGAGTTCACACGGGCGCCCTCAAACGACCCGCCCGAACGACCCACCCGAACGACCCACCCGAACGACCCGCCCGAACGAGTTCACACGGGCGCCCTCAAACGACCCCCCGAACGAGTTCACACGGGTGCCCTCAAACTACCCGCCTGAACGACCTGCCCGAACGACCCACCCGAACGACCCGCCCGAACGAGTTCACACGGGCGCCCTCAAACAACCTGCCCAAATGAGTTCACACGGGCGCCCTCAAACGACCCGCCCGAACGACCCACCCGAACGACCCGCCCGAACGAGTTCACATGGGCGCCCTCAACCGACCCGCCCGAACAATTTTTCGTGGGCGCCCGAACGACTGAAACTGTAAGGCCCTCGAGAATTGGGTAGGTGTGCGGTAGGTGAACATCTCTTCACACGGCGGTTGGACGTGGGCATGACCCGGGTGGGCGCCCTTGCACGATGGGCGGGCGGCCTGACGAGTTGATGTGCGACAGACAGAGACGGCGGTTGAGCAGCGGGCACAACCTGGGTAGGCGCGCACGACCGTGGGCGGGTGCCCTTGCACGATGGGCGGGCGGCCCGACGAGTCGATGTGCGACGGACAGACACGGCGGTTGAGCAGCGGGCACAACTTGGGTAGCCGCGCATGACCGTGGGTGGGCTCCCTTGCACGATGGGCGGGCGGCCTGACGAGTAGATGTGCGACGAGTTGACATACAGGCGCGGCGAGTTGGCATCCGGGTGCACCCGACGAGCTGACGAACAGGCGCAGCGAGTTGGCGTGCGGATACCCGACGAGCTGGTGCAACAGACAAACGGGCGACCCGTGGGCGACCCATGCATGATGGGTAGGGCGACCCGTGGGCGACCCGCGCCCGATGGGCTGGCGACCAACGCGATGAGCTGGTGCGACAGACAAACGGGCGACCCGTGGGCGACCCATGCACGATGGGCGGGCGACTTGGGGGCGACCCGCGCCCGATGGGCGGGCGACCTATGCGACGAGCTGGAGCGACGGACGAACGGGCGACCCGAGGGCGACCCGTGCACGATGGGCGGGCGACCCGCGCCCGAGCGGCCGGCGACCTATGCAATGAGCGGGCGGTGGTAAACGACGGTCACAGCTTGCGACAAAACAATGCGACGAACTCATGGCTATGTATTACACTTAGTGCGAAGTGGAAGAAGGCCAAAGCCTTATACCATGCATTGGAAGCTTTGCCATGGGTAAGGTCCGACGTGAAATAAAACTAAGGCAGGGGCTTTGTATAACGAATTTAAGGGGTCGGCCTAAGGGCTTGACACCCCTTCACCGAGCGGCTAGCTAGCGTATATATGGATGGCGTAGAGGCTTCATTTGGCAGAAAGCAATTCGCTCAACACATCTCTTCTACGACTTGTGAACAGAGGTAAAAAGGGCACAGTTTGGACTGCGCATAACTCATGCGCTGAAGTGAAAGGTGCGTAGTTTTACCGGGGCTTTACAAGGGTTGAACGAAGGTCGATTCTAAGGCAGTTTATGCAGAACCGAGTTGGAGGAGTTCCGGTGGCTCGGGTGAGCACGCTCCTACCAAGAGAGGTTGGCATATGTGTGTAAAGGTTGTCTTGCCTCAATTGTAAATATTTCTAAGTGTTGGCCTTGGATTTTTCCAGGCACACTTGTATGATGTATTATTGAAGATTTTCATAATATATTGTTATCGGGCAGACTTGTTCGGGAGTTGCCCCTCCCTCTATACTTGTGTGCAATTGTTATGTTCCTGGTTTAATTGCATATTGGTTAATGAACATGTATGAAGATTAATGCATTTTACTTGGTTGAGAAAAAAAAATTAAGTATGTTAATGTGGAAAGGCGTAGTCCATGTGCACGAGTATTGTTAAAAAGAAAGTGTACGGTGGTGCCGCACCTCGCCGGACACGGTTGAAAGACTACCGTAGGCCTGGGGGTGTGACAGGTGGTATCAGAGTAGGGTTGCTCGTGGAGCAATGTTCTTGTAGGTGAAGCTATTGAATGGTTGAAACTAGGTCACAGAAGGGAAAAAAGTTGATTGGAATGGCAACTAATTCTCAGGCTGGGTCTAGTCACACAATGAAGGACACAGTGAAGGATACTACTCTTGGGTTCATGGAAAAAGTGATTGAAAGAATGGAGACTTTGGAGACTTCTTGGAGCCAAGATGTGGACTCCCTTACTAAGGAGCGAGAAGCCATCTTGAAAGTCAAGGAGGAACTTGAAGAGCTCCGAACACAGCATGATGAGCTCAAGACACAATATGAGTACACCGATCTTATGTGTACACAACTTAAAATAAGGATCGAGGAGGTTGAAGAATCAAGGGATCAAGGTCTTGCAGAGATTGTGAACTTGAAGTGAACTCTTGACAAGGTAAATAAAGCTCTTGATGATGCCAAAGATGAGATTGCGGTATTAAAGAGGGTCGTGAGACACAACTCAGGTGGAGGAGTGCCTCATGTAAAGGTCAAAGAACTAGAATCTTATGATGGTACAAGGAGTGCAAAGACTCTTGGCAACTTTCTATGGGACATGGAACAGTACTTGGAACGGTTGAGTCTACCCGATGGTGAGACACAAGTCAAGGTGGCTGCTCAGTTCTTAACGAAGGATGCTAAGATGTGGTGGCGAAGGAGGGTGGATCAGATTATCAATGGTAATGCTGATGACATCACTTCGTGGGATGATATGAAGAAGGCCTTACAAACCCATTTGACTCCTCATGATGAAACATGGGAAGCAAGGACGAAGATTAAATTCATCAAGCAAACCGGAAGCTTACAAGCATACCAACGAGAGTTTTCAAGTGCAGCTCTGGAACTTCCCGACATGGCGGAAAGGGACAAGGTGTTCAACTTTATTATTGGGTTGAAGCCTTGGGCACGCAATGAGGTGAAGAGGTAGAAGATTAGAACACTTGAGGAAGCTTTTGCTGCGGTTGACAGATTGGTGGATCACTATGATGAGACTTCTAATGAGAAAAGGAAGTCCGACAAGCCGAAAGAAAAGAAGAAGGATGATGCTTCGAAATCAGATGACAGTCCAAAAGCAAAGAAGCCTTTGAAGTGTTGGATATGTACAGGATGACACGTGGTGAAGAATTGTCCCTCTAAACCAAAGGTGGCAGCTACTGCACAATCTGATGAAGAGCATGATGATAATGCTTCAGTAGGGATGATGCAGATACTTGGTGCCTCTGCTACTACGGAAGTGACTTCTAGAAGAGATCCAGAAAGAAACAGATTAGAGTATGTTCAGATGAATGTTGGAGGTGTTGATGTACTCACTATGGTGGATAGTGGGGCTTCACACAACTTCATGAGTGAAGATACTGCAAGAAGAATTGGACTGAAATTTATACCGGTGAAGGCACAAATGAAGACAGTGAATTCTCCTCCTATGGGAATTCTTGGTATAGCTGAAAAGGTGGACACTACACTTGGTGAATGGACCGGAAAGGTGGACTTCACTATAGTTCGAATTGATGACTATGAAGCTGTATTGGGGATGGAATTCATGAAACAGTTTGAGGCTATGGTTGTGCCACATTTGAGAAAACTCTTCATTTATGATGGAAAGGAAGATATACCCATTGGTGTAACAAAGCTTGATCGTAAATTAGGAGGAATGCAAATGGAAGATAAGGAGAAGGTGAACAAGCAGTTGTCCACTATTGAGGCAAAGCTTGGGGAACAGTCCTTGGTCATCCGGTCGCTTTCAGATAGCATCTTGGATTTGTCAAGAAGGCTAGAGCTAGTGGAGGACGATGATGATGATATCGATGAGGTATATGTGAGGCCGAATATACAGAAGGAAGATCGGGAGGCATATCTACAAAGAATGGAAGTTGAGGATCCTAATAGATGGATTGAGCTGGTTAGTGAGGGAGAGCCTTCAGGATCTTCCCCCTCCACATCTTCTTAGATGACATAGAAGATGGGGCTCATTGTTAGCTGCTCATGGCAATGAACCCTTAAACATGTTTGAGCAGGTATGATGATCATGACATGCTGCAGAAAGATGTGGCTTCCATGGACCTGAGCATGGGATCGTGGAGATGAGTGTTGACACATGACTGAGATGTGTAGCACTTATACATGGGCAGTTTGCACATGGAGATGACTTGATGGAGACGGGACCTTATATATGTTACAGTGATATTTGCCTTATATAGAGGGGTCTACATCATGGTCGATGTCAGTCTTGGTGGAGAGCTACCGGGATGGTGTGTTGTCGAGGACGACAATGATTTCGGGTGGAGGAGGATGTAATGCCCTCGAGACCTGGGCAGGCACGCGGTGGGCAAAAATCTCTTCACATGGCGGTTGGACGTGCGCACGACCTGGGCGTGCGCCCTCGCACGATGGGCGTGCGGCCCGACGAGTTGATGTGCGACGAACAGACACGGCGGTTGAGCAGCGGGCACAACTCGCGTAGGCACGCATGACCGTGGGCGGGCGCCCTTGCACGATGGGCGGTCGGCCCGACGAGTCGATGTGCGATGGACAGACACGACGGTTGAGCAATGGGCATAACTTGAGCAGGCGCGCACGACCGTGGGCGGGCGCCCTTGCACGATGGGCGGGCGGCCCGACGAGTCGATGTGTGACGAGTTGACATACAGGCGTGACGAGTTGGCATGCGGGTGCACCCGACGAGCTGACGGACAAGCGTAGCGAGTTGTCGTGCGGATACTCGATGAGCTGGTGCAACAGTCAAACAGGCGACCCGTGCGCGACCTGCGCCCGATGGGCGGGCGACCTACACGACGAGCTGGTGTGACAGACAAATGGGCGACCCGTGGGTGACCCGTGCATGATGGGCGGGTGACCCGGGGGCGACCCGCGCCCGATGGGCGGGCGACCTATGCGACGAGCTGGAGCGACGGATGAACGGGCAACCCAAGGGCAACCCGTGCATGATGGGCGGACGACCCGAGGGCGACCCGCGCCCGAGGGGCGGGCGACCTATGCGACGAGTGGGCGGTGGTAAACGATGGTTCCAGCCTGCGACAAAACAATGCGACAAACTCATGGCTATGTATTACACTTAGTGCGAAGTGGAAGAAGGCCGAAGGCTTATACCATGCGTTGGAAGCTTTGCCATGGGAAAGGGCCGACGTGAAATAAAACTAAGGCAGGGGCTTTGTATAATGAATTTAAGGGGTCGGCCTAAGGGCTTGACACCCCTTCACTGAATGGCTAGCTAGCGTATATATGGATGGCGTAGAGGCTTCATTTGGTAGAAAGCAATTCGCTCAACACATCTCTTCTACGACTTGTGAACAGAGGTAAAAAGGGCGCAGTTTGGACTACGCATAACTCATGCGCTGAAGTGAAAGGTGCGCAGTTTTACCGGGGCTTTACAAGGGTTGAACGAAGGTCGATTCTAAGGTAGTTTATGCAGAACCGAGTTGGAGGAGTTCTGGTGGCTCGGGTGAGCACACTCCTACCAAGAGAGGTTGGCATATGTGTGTAAAGGCTGTCTTGCCTCAATTGTAAATATTTCTAAGTGTTGGCCTTAGATTTTTCCAGGCGCACTTGTATGATGTATTATTGAAGATTTTCATAATATATTGTTATCGGGCAGACTTGTTCGGGAGTTGCCCCTCCCTCTATACTTGTGTGCAATTTTTATGTTCTCGGTTTAATTGCATATTGGTTAATGAACGTGTATGAAGATTAATGCATTTTACTTGGTTGAGAAAAATAAATTAAGTATGTTAATGTGGAAAGGCGTAGTCCATGTGCACGAGTATTGTTAAAAAGAAAGTGTACGGTGGTGGCGCACCTCGTCGGACACGGTTGAAAGACTACCGTAGGCTTGGGGGTGTGACAGAAACGAACCGACAAGGGAGAGCTGGGCAAACAAGCTGCACGAACGTGCACAAAGCCAACCTCGGGTCACAACTTAGCATTTTTTATACGGCCCTCGTCTGAACGACCCACCCAAATGAGTTCACACAGGCACCCTCAAACGACCCGACCGAACGACCCGCCCGAACAAGTTCACACGGGCGCCCTCAAATGACCTGCCCGAACGACCCACCCTAACGACCCGCCCGAACGAGTTCACACGGGCGCCCTCAAACGACCCACCCGAACGATTTTTCATGGGCGGCCGAACGACCGAAACGAACCGACAAGGGAGAGCCGGGCAAACGAGCTGCACGAAGGTGCACAAAGCCAACCTCGGGTCACAACTTAGCATTTTTTATACAGCCCTCGCCCGAACGACCCGCCCAAACGAGTTCACACGGGCGCCCTCAAACGACCCGCCCGAACGACCCACCCGAACGACCCGCCCGAACGAGTTCACACGGGCGCCCTCAAACGACCCGCCCGAACGACCCACCCGAATGACCCGCCCGAACGAGTTCACACGGGCGCCCTCAAATGACCCGCCCGAACGATTTTTCATGGGCGCCCGAATGACCGAAACGAACCGACAAGGGAGAGCTGGGCAAATGAGTTGCACAAACGTGCACAAAGCCAACCTCGGGTCACAACTTAGCATTTTTGATACGGCCCTCGCCCGAACGAGTTCACACGGGCGCCCTCAAACGACCCGCCCGAACGACCCACCCGAACGACCCGCCTGAACGAGTTCACACGGGCGCCCTCAAACGACCCGCCCGAACGACCCACCCGAACGACCCGCCCGAACGACCCTCGCCCGAACGACCCACCGAACGAGTTCACATGGGCGCCCTCAAATGACCCGCCCGAACAACCCACCCGAACGACCCGCCCGAATGAGTTCACACGGGCGCCCTCAAACGACCCACCCGAACGAGTTCACACGGGCGCCCTCAAACGACCCGGCCGAACGACCCACCCAAACGACCCGCCCGAACGAGTTCAGACGGGCGCCCTCAAACGACCCGCTCGAACGACCCACCCTGTAAGGCCCTTGAGACATGGGCAGGCGGGCGGTGGGCGAACATCTCTTCACACGGCGGTTGGACGTGGGCACGACCCGGGCGGGCGCCCTTGCATGATGGGCGGGCGGCCCGACGCGTTGATGTGCGATGGCCAGACACGACGGTTGAGCAGCGGGCACAACCCGGGTAGGCGCGCACGACCGTGGGCGGGCGCCCTTGCACGATGGGCTAGCGGCCTGACGAGTCGATGTGCGACGGACAAACATGGCGGTTGAGCAGTGGGCACAACCCGGGTAGGCACGCACGACCATGGGCGGGCGCCCTTGCACGATGGGCGGGCGGCCCGACGAGTTGATGTGTGACGAACAGACACGGCGGTTGAGCAGTGGTCAGAACTCGGGCAGGAGCGCCCGACCGTGGGCGGGCGCCCTTGCACGATGGGCGGGCGGCCCGACGAGTCGATGTGCGATGAGTTGACATACAGGCGCGGCGAGTTGGCATGCAGGCGCACCCGACGAGCTGACGGATAGGCGCAGCGAGTTGGCGTGTGGGTACCCGACGAGCTGGTGCAACAGACAAATGGGCGACCCGTGGGCGACCCATGCACGATGGGCAGGGCGACCCGTGGGAGACCCGCGCCCGATGGGCGAGCGACCTACGCGACGAGCTGGTGCGACAGACAAACGGGCGACCCGAGGGCGACCCGTGCAGGATGGGCGGACGACCCGACGGCGACCCGCGCTCGAGGGGCAGGTGACCTATGCGACGAGCGGGCGGTGGTAAACGACGGTTCCGGCCTGCGACAAAACAATTCGATGAACTCATGGCTATGTATTACACTTAGTGTGAAATGGAAAAAGGCCGAAGCCTTATACCATGCGTTGGAAGCTTTGCCATGGGCAAGGGCCGACGTGAAATAAAACTAAGGCAGGGGCTTCGTATAACAAATTTAAGGGGTCGGCCTAAGGGCTTGACACCCCTTCACCGAATGGCTAGCTAGCATATATATGGATGGCGTAGAGGCTTCATTTGGCAGCAAGAAATTCGCTCAACACATCTCTTCTACGACTTGTGAACAGAGGTAAAAAGGGTGCAGTTTGGACTGCGCATAACTCATGCGCTGAAGTGAAAGGTGCGCAGTTTTACTGGGGCTTTACAAGGGTTGAACGAAGGTCGATTCTAAGGCAGTTTATGCAGAACCAAGTTGGAGGAGTTCTGGTGGCTCGGGTGAGCACGCTCCTACCAAGAGAGGTTGGCATATGTGTGTAAAGGCTATCTTGCCTCAATTGTAAATATTTCTAAGTGTTGGCCTTGGATTTTGCCAGGCACACTTGTATGATGTATTATTGAAGATTTTCATAATATATTCTTATCGGGCAGACTTGTTCGGGAGTTGCCCCTCCATCTATACTTGTGTGCAATTGTTATGTTCTCGGTTTAATTGCATATTGGTTAATGAACGTGTATGAAGATTAATGCATTTTACTTGGTTGAGAAAAATAAATTAAGTATGTTAATGTGGAAAGGCGTAGTCCATGTGCACGAGTATTGTTAAAAAGAAAGTGTACGGTGGTGCCGCACCTCGCCGGACACGGTTGAAAGACTACCATAGGCCTGGGGGCATGACAGGTGGTATCAGAGCAGGGTTGCTCATGGAACAAGGTTCTTGCAAGTGAAGTTGTTGAATGGTTGAAACTAGGTCGCAGAAGGGCAAAAAGTTGATTGGAATGGCAACTAATTCTCAGGCTGGGTCTAGTCACACAATGAAGGACACAGTGAAGGATACTACTCTTGGGTTCATGGAAAAAGTGATTGAAAGAATGGAGACTTTGGAGACTTCTTGGAACCAAGATGTGGACTCCCTTTCTAAGGTGCGAGAAGCCATCTTGAAAGTCAAGGAGGAACTTGAAGAGCTCCGAACACAGCATGATGAGCTCAAGACACAATATGAGTACACTGATCTTATGTGTACACAACTTAAAATAAGGATCGAGGAAGTTGAAGAATCAAGGGATCAAGGTCTTGCAGAGATCGTGAACTTGACGGGAACTCTTGACAAGGTAAAAAAAGCTCTTGATGATGCCAAAGATGAGATTGCGGTATTAAAGAGGGCCGTGAGACACAACTCTGGTGGAGGAGTGCCTCATGTAAAGGTCAAAGAACCAGAATCTTATGATGGTACAAGGAGTGCAAAGACTCTTGGCAACTTTCTATGGAACATGGAACAGTACTTGGAACGGTTGAGTCTACCCGATGGTGAGACACAAGTTAAGGTGGCTGCTCAGTTCTTAACGAAGGATGCTAAGATGTGGTGGCGAAGGAGGGCGGATCAGATTATCAATGGTAATGCTGATGACATCACTTCATGGGATGATATGAAGAAGGCCTTACAAACCCATTTCAGTCCTCAGGATGAAACATGGGAAGCAAGGACGAAGATTAAATTCATCAAGCAAACCAGAAGCTTACAAGCATACCAGCGAGAGTTTTCAAGTGCAGCTCTCGAACTTCCCGACATGGCGGAAAGGGACAAGGTGTTCAACTTTATTATTGGGTTGAAGCATTGGGCACGCAATGAGGTGAAGAGGCAGAAGATTAGAACACTTGAGGAAGCTTTTGCTGCGGTTGACAGATTGGTGGATCACTCTGATGAGACTTTTAATGAGTAAAGGAAGTCCGACAAGCCGAAAGAAAGGAAGAAGGATGATGCTTCGAAATCAGATGATAGTCCAAAAGCAAAGAAGCCTTTGAAGTTTTGGATATGTGCAGGACCACACGTGGTGAAGAATTGTCCCTCTAAACCAAAGGTGGCAGCTACTGCACAATCTGATGAAGAGCATGATGATAATGCTTCGGTAGGGATGATGCAAATACTTGGTGCCTCTGCTACTACGGAAGTGACTTCTAGAAGAGATCCAGAAAGAAACAGATTAGAGTATGTTTAGATGAAGGTTGGAGGTGTTAATGTACTCACTATGGTGGATAGTGGGGCTTCACACAACTTCCTTAGCGAAGATACTACAAGAAGAATTGGGCTGAAATTTGTACCGGTGAAGGCACAAATGAAGACAGTGAATTCTCCTCCTATGTGAATTCTTGGTATAACTGAAAAGGTGGACACTACACTTGGTGAATGGACCGGAAAGGTGGACTTCACTATAGTACGGATTGATGACTATGAAGCTGTATTGGGGATGGAATTCATGAAACAGTTTGAGGCTATGGTTGTGCCACATTTGAGAAAAATCTTCATTTATGATGGAAAGGAAGATGTACCCATTGGTGTTCCAACCATTGATGTAACAAAGCCTGATCGTAAATTAGGAGGAATGCAAATGGAAGATAAGGAGAAGGTGAAAAAGCGGTTGTCCACTATTGAGGCAAAGCTTGGGGAACAGTCCTTGGTCATCCGGTCGCTTTCAGATAGCATCATGGATTTTTCAAGAAGGCTAGAGCTAGTGGAGGACGATGATGATGATATCGATGAGGTATATGTGAGGCCGAATATACAAAAGGAAGATCGGGAGGCATATCTACAAAGAATGGAGGTTGAGGATCCTGATAGATGGATTGAGCTGATTAGCGAGGGAGAGCCTTCAGGCTCTTCCCCCTCCACATCTTCTTAGATGACATAGAAGATGGGGCTCATTGTTAGCTGCTCATGGCAGTGAGCCCTTAAACATGTTTGAGCAGGTATGATGATCATGACATGCTGCAGAAAGATGGGGTTTCCATGGACCTGAGCATGGGATCGTGGAGATGAGTGCTAACACATGACTGAGATGTGTAACACTTATACATGGGCAGTTTTCACATGGAGATGACTTGATGGAGACGGGACCTTATATATGTTGCAATGATATTTGCCTTATATAGAGGGGTCTACATCATGGTCGATGTCAGTCTTGGTGGAGAGCTACCGGGATGGTGTGTTGTCGAGGACGAAAATGATTTCGAGTGGAGGAGGATGTAAGGGAGACCTGGGCAGGCATGCGGTGGGCGAACATCTCTTCACACGGCGGTTGGACGTCGGCATGACCCGGGCGGGCACCCTTGCACGATGGGCGGGCGGCCCGACGAGTTGATGTGCGATGGACAGACACGGCGGTTGAGCAGCGGGCACAACCCGGGTAGGCGCGCACAACCGTGGGCAGGCGCCCTTGCATGATGGGAGGGCGGCCCGACGAGTCAATGTGCGACAGACAGACACGTCGGTTGAGCAGTGGGCACAACTCGGGTAGGCGCGCATGACCGTGGGTGGGCACCCTAGCACCATGGGCGGGCGGCCCGACGAGTCGATGTGCGACAAACAGACACGGCGGTTGAGCAGTGGTCACAACTCAGGCAGGAGTGCACGACCTTGGGCGGGCGCCCTTGCACGATGGGCGGGCGGCCCGATGAGTCGATGTACGACGAGTTGACATACAGGCGCGGCGAGTTGGCGTGCGGGTGCACCCGACAAGCTGACGGACAGGCGCAGCGAGTTGGCGTGCGGGTACCCGACGAGCTGGTGCAACAGAAAAATGGGTGACCCGTGGGCGACCCGTGCACGATGGGCAGGGAAACCCATGGGCGACCCACGCCCGATGGGCGGGCGACCTACGTGATGAGCTGGTGCGACAGAAAAACGGGCGACCCGTGCACGATGGGCGGACGACCCGAGGGCGACCCGCACCCGAGGGGCGGGCGACCCGCACCCGAGGGGCGGGCGACCTATGCGACGAGCGGGCGGTGGTAAACGACGGTTCCGGCCTACGACAAAACAATGCGACGAACTCATGGCTATGTATTACACTTAGTGTGAAATGGAAAAAGGCCGAAGCCTTATACCATGCGTTGGAAGCTTTGCCATGGGCAAGGGCCGACGTGAAATAAAACTAAGGCAGGGGATTTGTATTACAAATTTAAGGGGTCGGCCTAAGGGCTTGACACCCCTTGACCGAATGGCTAGCTAGCGTATACATGGATGGCGCAGAGGCTTCATTTGGCAGCAAGAAATTCACTCAGCACATCTCTTCTACGACTTGTGAACAGAGGTAAAAAGGGCGCAGTTTGGACTGCGCATAACACATCTGCTGAAGTGAAAGGTGCGCAGATTTACCAGGGCTTTACAAGGGTTGAACGAAGGTCGATTCTAAGGCAGTTTATGCAGAACCGAGTTGGAGGAGATTATGCATTTTAGATACGGCTCTCGCCCGAACGACCTACCCGAACGAGTTCACACGGACGCCCTCAAACAACCCGCCCGAACGACCCACCCGAACGACCCGCCCGAACGAGCTCACACGGGTGCCCTCAAACGACCCGCCCGAACGACCCACCCGAATGACCCGCCCGAACGAGTTCACACGGGCACCCTCAAACGACCCACCCGAACGATTTTTCATGGGCGCCCGAACGACCGAAACGAACCAACAAGGGAGAGCCGGGCAAACGAGCTGCACAAACGTGCACAAAGCCAACCTCGGGTCACAACTTAGCATTTTCGATACGGACCTCGCCCGAACGACCCGCCCGAATGAGCTCACATGGGCGCCCTCAAACGAACCGCCCGAACGAGTTCACATGGGCGCCCTCAAACGACCCGCCCGAACGATTTTGCATGGGCGCCCGAACGACTGAAACGAACCGACAAGGGAGAGCCGAGCAAACGAGCTGCACGAACGTGCACAAAGCCAACCTCGGGTCACAACTTAGCAGTTTGGATACGACCCTCGCCCGAACGACCCACCCGAACGACCCGCCCGAACGAGTTCACACGGGCGCCCTCAAACGACCCGCCCGAATGACCCACCCGAACGACCCGCCCGAACGAGTTCACATGGTCACCCTCAAAGGACCCGCCCGAACGACCCACCCGAACGACCCGCCCGAACGAGTTCACACGGGCGCCCTCAAACGACCCGCGCGAACGATTTTTTACGGGCGCCCTCAAACGATCCACCCGAACGAAGGCACAAGGCAGCGTCGGGCAAACGGGCTGCACGAACGTGTAGAAGGCACACGGGGGGTCATGAATTAGCATTTTTGGCACTGCCATGTGTGCCCGAGTACCCACGCACAGCACGACCCGACCCGCCCAAACAAAGGCACGACGAAGCGTCGGGCAAACAGGTCGCGCGAACGTGCAGGGGGCACACGGGTGGTCACACCCTAACATTTTTTGCACGGCCACATGTTCTCGACCACCCATGCGCGGCACGACATGACCTAACCCCACTCTAATACATAAATATACCTGGGGTAACATGCCCTTAATATCTTCAACATTTTCTTTTGACTCTTTATAACACTTTAACATGTGCTAGGCCTATTTCAATGAGCAAGAAACTCAATGACAAATATATATATATATATATATATATATGTGTGTATATATATATATATGTGTGTGTATATATATATATATATATATATATATATCCTGTATAAATACAAATATCAAAAGTACATTTATGAAGACCGAACCGAGTTACACTTTCTTCAACACCCGCTCTCAACTAGGGAGGTATTCGTAAATCATTACAAGGTGTTTGGCTATTTTTCAATCTTGAATAATTCACATAAGAGAAACTGGATTGGCAACCCATTTGTTATAGCATCATATTAGCCAACATTGTTCATAGCAAGGCCTTGACTAACAGCTTTATCTGTCATAATACCAGAGCACAATGTTGGTGAGGCCAATGGCTTATAAACACCTTGGTCATTGTCTCTAAAGGTACATACCCACCCAGGTGTTCCCTGAGTATGACCTTCCAGGACAATTCTTGTCTTGGGTTCCCATCCCTCAAATAATATCGCTCCTCTTGCCTACTCTTGTCTTGGGTGCCCTACACATCCTCAAAGAGCATCAGATGCCAAATGATTGCCCAATCCTCCCATTATTTCTTGCCAAGTGAAGACAAGAATGTTGTGTCTATCTCTTCCCCTTGATTAAGGAAGACATGCCCAAGTTTCCTCTGACAAGGAACTTTCCCAAGCTCCTGTTATAGACATTTTTGTGCCTTACAGCATAGAGCATGAAATGTCAATAATCTAAGGGATCCAAAGTCCCTAAACATGTTGTTCTTACCCTTAGAGGAACAAGGTCAGCAAACCACAGCACTGCAAATCAGTTCTCCACTGAAAAACACTCAAAAACAGGTCAATTTTGGATCAAAGCAGCTGCTCCACTAGGCTTCTGCGCTGAATGTCAAGAGCTCCATGGTGTACCTGCACTGCATAGCAAGTGCAACAAAGGCTACCTGCGCTGGGCGTACTTTGACATGTGGAGGAATCTTTTTCTCAATGTGCCAGTGCCCAGGAAGCTTCCAAAAAGACACTTGATCATAAGATTCGCCTAATGATGAGTTAAGAGCTTCTAAAACTCCAAGTGGAAGGTGGAAACTCCGAGTGAAGAACTGAAGAACAACTGGAGTTGAAGAGGACAACAAGTCACACATCAAGCTGACTTATCTTCACTCCAAAACTCTATATAAGGATCTCATCCCATGGGATCTTAAGGCCGGAATTTAGCGCGAAGAATTGTTGTTGGTTTACAGTTGTGAGCATTGGGTGATTGCTTGAGGGAGGTGAAGAAGAGATTTCTCTCCGTCGGGAAGGTGATGCTGGATTGGACCTCTCATGGTTGTATCACCGCCTGAACCTTACTTCCATATATTAATAAAGCATTTGAGGTTCTTCTATTCGCATGTGCTTCAATAGTGTATTGTCTCACTTGCGTCTTTGATTTATGCTAATCCTTGAATCGATTATGAATGCATGCTTCTTGTAGTTTCCTTTTCTTGTCTTATTTGCAGGATCTCGTGTAGCTGGGCCCGTGAAAAGACTTGGAGCTGGGAGCAAGCGGCGAACAAAGGAGATTGGATCGACCATTTGCGCAAGACATCGGTAAGTGGATCTCTTCTTTTTATCTCTTGCATGTCATAAAGAAGAAACTTTAGATAGCTTTGCTTTCAGCTGTTGCTAAGGAACTGTCACCCTTAGAGTGGGTTAGGGTCATTCCGAGTTGGATACTTTCCCCCACAATAGACTGGCGACCCCGCTGGGGATCGTGTCTTGTTTGTAGCTTGTGTTTCTTGCTATTCATTTCTCAAACAAAGGAGTACCGAATCGAACTGCATTCGAGTTCTTCGAATGCAAAGTAGAGGGCAGCTACTCTAGCCCAGTGCTGGGCATGTTTATGATTTGAAGAGCTGATCCACAAGGACTCTTTTTAGCTCTTTGTGATAGTGTTCATCTTCCTTTAATCATCCTCTAGTGTATACTTGACTGATAGCCTCTGATTTGGCCAAAAACCGTTGATTTTTGAGCAAACTGTGACCCGGAATCTGAGAGAGACGAGAGTTGTCTCATCAGTGCAGCTGCAACAAAGGCTACCTGCACTGCAACACAGGTCCCGAAGGGGCTACCTGCGCTGCATCTTAGATTGACAGTGCAGCACCTGCGCTGATCCAGTTTTGCCTTGTGCAACTGAGATTCCCCAGTGTCTGTTGCCCAGTTTTCAGTATTGTTTTTGCAGCCTGTTGTCAACCTGTATACCCAGCTGAAACCACTTCTCTTTGCCTTCATTCCGCCTCAGTTGTATGAAGAAACCATGATTGTTCTTATTGTATTTCTTGCTGTCATTCACAGTTTCCCATAGCGAAAGTGAACTAGTCTTGCTATGACCTCTTGGATCTAGACCTATGAGAAAGTGTCGTTGTGATTCTAAGAGATAGTTTATTGTTGTTCATAGCTACTTGAGCATTTGCTTTCGTTATATGGTTCGAATTTCAGTATTTCTTGTGATTGAAACGAGTGAATCTTAAGGTGTTCTTTTGATTATTGGACAAATACTTGTTTGCTTCCGCTTGAAATTGAATTCGAAATCGTACAACAGCTTTCTTTTTGTCATACACCAAACATTAAGGAAGAAGAAAAGAAATACTTGCATTGTGCATGTGCATTTTGACAGTTTGCATGTCGATTTAGGAAAAGTGCATCAGTGTGTGCTCTATGATCTATTTGAAAAGATGATGTCTTTCTTTTCCTTCAGTAGTTAAGGTTTTCATAAGTTGAAAGAATTGAAAAAGCTTGCTTATCATTCTTAGACTGCATTTAGGAGTTGTATCATACATCACGTGGTGATCCATAAAGGAAAACTGCTAAGCAAGATCAACCTAAAAAGAACTGAATTTATCTAACAACGCTTTGAAACATAACGAAACACAGTAGAGGTCTAGGTAGAGACGTGAACCGGCGTCGTTAAACATAGTGACTGTCGATCTCTACGAAGGTGGGTGATTCCTCCCGAGGGACGATAGCACTAATACGGACTTGTGCCCCTGCGTACCGTCGCGTATATTGGGGGACCCCTATAGGAACAAAGCCTTTATCCATAGGAAGCCGTGTCGGCCGCCCTACTGATCGCGATGCAGTGAACACAACATTCACGAAGATCGACCACTCGTACCGTAAAACGTATTCTGTGGTTTTGCGAAAGGTTTGGCACACCCTCTGCCTAGAACTCCAGAGTAGTTTCTTTTGGCCTTTTTCAAACTCTATAACTGAAAAAGTCCATCCGAGCATTTGTCACTTCGGGCTCGTTAATACATCGAAGGAGACTAGAGTCATCTTTAGCTTTTTCTCGACTCTTAAAAAGTGAAAAAGCAAGTTGTGTCTTAAAAAAGCGTCTAAAATTAATTCATTTCGAAAACACATTTTATCTCGTGCGTTGTTGGTTGATCAAGTAATCCGAAACCGTGGAAGAAAGTCAATCGATGAACCGTCGTTCGCGGAGGAACACAAGACAAACGTCTTTGTCCCCGGAATCGAAAACAACCCGGGCAAAGCGACCTCGTTCAACTGGTTCCAAATCTCCTGTCAAAGTTAGAACAAGTGTTCCAACGACATCTGAGGTTCCAGTTACTCCAAACATTTCTGGAAACCCTGCCCCTATTGAAGAAGGTCAACAGCCCCAGAAGGACAGTAACACTGATCCTAGCCTGAGAGAAAATACTTGTGTTACTGAATCAGTTCCATCAGTGATCGGTTCAGAAAGTCTTGCTCCTCAAACAACTGTCGCTGTCGAAACGACCCCTTCTTCGGCACCAGAAATATTCTACGGACCTGACGGTCTTCCTCTTCCACCCGGTCTGATCGCAATAGAAGAGATTGTAGAAGATCCGCAAGCAACTACTCCAACACATTTTGGAGCAGGGATCACTCTACTTCATACTGCATCAGAAGCTAGCCTATCACCCAGAGAAGTTCCTGAAGAATCACTAGGCAATCTATTGGATAGACTCAAAATGTCTGAACAACCGTCAACATCTAGGACTGTGCCAAATGACACAGCGACAGCAGAACCCCCTGCCGTCATTCCGACAATGTTCGCCGGCCTACCATCTGTCCCTAACTCTCAACAGTTGGAGGGGGTCCCTTCGGGGGCCATGACGACAGTATGGTCTGTTCCTGTTTGTTCTCCCGGGATAATACCCGGTAACTCCTATGTTGGAACTCAACAGATTGATCCTTTCGGAAATCAGTTTGGGCAATCCGGTCCTCGAGGTGTAATAAATCCTCTCGGTTCCGGACCACCACCGTATGGGGGGCAATATGCTTTCTCATTACCCCCTCCGGGAGGTTACCCATACGGGAGCTCACAACCATACTCAGGTTATACTGGAATAACTACAAGTGGTTGGATACCTATGCTACCCCAGCAACCAAGAGTTGTGTATTCTATGCAACAACAGATGCCTGTGACGAACATCCCGACGACACCAGCAATTGTGACTGTGTCGCAAGTTCAAACGATACCTGTTGCATGTCAACCTCCATTTTCTCAGGTTGTAATGCAACAACCCTTTGACCCTGCAACCCAACCACAATCGCCGACTGGCGGGGCGACACAAGCACAAACGGGTACCCTTACCCCTCATCTTGGCCCAGTGGTAAGCATCGCACAGCAACCAATGGTATCACAACCATGGTTGGTGCAGTATCAACAACCGCAGTTCCAGCAAGTGTACCAAGGTACCGAGCAGCAAATTTTTGCGAACAATGGACAACCGTACCTACAATACGGTCAAAACCAACCGCTCTATGGTGGAGTAGTCCATCAACCGTATCAATCATATCAGCATCAATTACATTATGCTGGTATGCAAAGACCAACTGCTCAGGCGATTCCATCGTATCCTGGGTACGCTTCACCTAACCTGAGTCAACAGCTGCCATTCGTGGCAACTTTGGAGTTACCCGATTTACATCGATTGACGAACGATCCGATTTCCTACGTCCCTTGGTGGCCGGCGATTCCTCACAAACTTCCCTCCGACATTCCTAAATTCAATGGAAATCCGGGCGAAGACCCGTCGAATCACGTCATGACATTTCATCTATGGTGTTCATCGAACACTCTGAACGATGATTCGATAAGACTTCGCCTCTTCCAGAGGACATTGACAGGTCCGGCGGCCAAATGGTATATAGAATTGCCAAGAGCCTCTTTCGACAATTTCAGCTCCTTAGCCACGACTTTCTTAACCCATTTTCAATTACCTATCAGGTATGAAACAAGAACCGAGATACTGACCAACTTCAAACAGACGACAGCTACTCACATATCTGATCATATACATGAGTGGCGTCGCCGTCGTAGGATGGTGAAAACATACGTTCCTGATCAACTACTAGCTGAATGGTTTATAAAGTCATTACTTCCAGCTATAACGGAGGATGTGGCCAAGGGGGGAGTCGTAACAGAGGAGCAAGTCATTGCTCATGCTCAATATTTAGACTTAGTATATACTCAGTCTGGCATGCTCTACGACAAAATACCTGACGCCCCTAGACCTGAATTTTCAATTCCTCCCCCTCCTAAATCGAATATTGACTCTCATGCCGGAGATGGCGTGATTGGCACTGCAAGCGCGAAGTCGAGAAAGGCTTCACCTCAGAAAGCCCGTAAGACTTCAGATCGAAATGCCCATGAAGAGATTCTTGCTTCGGAAGTAAATGCCATATCAGCAGATAAAGGCAAAGAAACCAATCAACCAGGAAGCAAGAAGAAACAAAACAAAGGGAAGAAGAAGAAACAGAATGATCCGTCACCTGAAAAAGCTTCTTCAAGCTCTCCTAGGAAAGGGAAACAGAAAGGGAAGCCACCTGGTCCATGTTTTATATGTGACGAGGATCATTGGACACAAGATTGTCCATACAAAGTTGAGCTCAAGAGATTCTTTAAAAGTCCAAAGAACCCAGCTGTGCTGACTGATCCATTTCCCAATCCAGGTCAAAATATGGTTGATAGTGGAAATGCTTCCCCGTCGCAAGTGCTGATGTTGTCGATCTCTAAGCAGCAAAATGATGCTTTGATTTCGACAAGGAGCAAAGATTACGGGAATCCGCAACTGTCAAACGAAAAAGGTAAAGATCAACCTAGTAGTTCGACAACGACTTCGACAGAAGTTGTCCCACCCATAACGCCAGAATTAACGATAAAACCACCTAAGGGTGTAGTACACAAGTCGACTTTTAATCCTCGTGCCAGAGCGGCGCAACATTATAACATAGTGGAAGATTTGGCTCAATCGCCATCCGCTATGTCGACTCTAGAAATACTACAAAATTGTCCATCCCAAAGGCAGGCATTGTTATCGGCAATAGGGGGGGTTGATCCTAAGGATTCCAATCTTGTGTCCTTTGATCACAAAGGGTATGACCCTCAGTTACCAGCTCAACTAGCTTTCCTGATTCAAGTGAAGGCCCTCAACAAAACTGTTCACAGAACAATTATTGACGAGGGGGCATCGACATGTATTATGTCAATGAGCTGCTGGAAAACGCTAGGGTCACCAACCTTGTCGAGATCTTCGACAACACTAAAGGCTTTCGACGGTAGGACATATACCCCTTACGGTATCCTAAGTAACTTGAAAGTTGAACTAGGTGGAAAAACAGTAGAGATTGATGTTGAAGTCATAGATGGAAATCTGGATTACAACATCCTACTGGGAAGACCATGGATTTATGCCATGGCAGCTGTTGTGTTGACTTATTTTAGGAAGATCGCATTCCCGTTTGAAGGAGGGATTACGGTTGTCGACCAACAGAACTTCCTCCTTAATGGTTCACAAGTTACGGGAAGCATTCCCATGATCCATGAAAGCGACCATTCAATTCAAGATATAGGAGTAGGCCTGTTGAAAGATCCCACGATGATGGGGACTTTTTCGCTACCAAATCATATGTACATAGGAAATGTACCATTGGTGGCTACCTGCAACATGATATCTTCCACGAAGGTCGCAAAAGACAAAGTCATCATGGATCGGGCAATGGTTTTGCACCCGAGCCCAATCGAAATATTGTAGCAATCAATGTTTCAGGCATGGGAGGCGAGCCCAAATCAACGCTCGTCAAGCATGTGGGTAGATAGGTCAGGAGAATGTGGAACCCCTTTGGATCCTTGGTCACGAGTGCATGCAAGTGACGAAGGAATCCTGCAGTCAATGATGATTGAGGGGGCACCATGGGATGATAACCACCATCGTTCCCTTCCAAAGGAAGATACTCAAGGCGACCTGTATCACCCTTCAGTATTTGAATTCCTAACAAATACTGTAAATACGGTGGATTCCGAGAGAAACCTATCCAATATAGAAGAGACTATAGCCATAGATATCTCGACAAAAACAGACATTGTAGAGAATATTTATGTCGGCAAAGGTTGTTCCCCTTCAGAACAAGAAATATATAAAGCTCTTTTCCGCGAATTTAGAGATGTCTTTGCTTGGTCATATGATGAAATGCCAGGCATTGACTCGAGTATCGTTGAACATGAAATTAAGATGTATCCTGATGTCAAACCAGTGAGACAACGGCTTCGGCAGGTGCACCCCAAGAAAGCCGCTGCTATTAAGGCAGAAGTTGAAAAACTCCTCCATGCTGGTTTCATCTACCCGGTTCCTCTAACCGATTGGGTATCGAATATTGTCCCTGTTATGAAGAAACAAGGAACAATACGAGTGTGCGTCAATTATAGGGATGTAAATCAAGCTTGTCCAAAGGACAACTACCCTACACCCTTCATCGACCAGATAATTGATGAATGCGCCGGATGTGAAATCTTTTCGTTTATGGACGGATTTTCCGGGTATAATCAAATTAATATCCGCCCACAGGACCAGTCAAAGACTGCATTTATTTGTCCGTGGGGCACCTTCGCTTATCGAAAATTACCCTTTGGTTTAAAGAACGCAGGGGCGACGTTTCAGAGAGCAATGAATTATGCTTTCCATGACATCAAGAACATCGTTCAACCTTATCTCGACGATCTTCCGGCTCATTCGCAAAAGCGGACTGATCATCCGCATCATTTAAGAGCAATATTTCTACGTTGCCGACACTACAAAATAAGACTCAATCCACACAAATGTGTGTTTTGCGTCGGTTCTGGTCGTTTACTTGGCTTTATAATCTCCAAGGATGGGATTCGTCTCGACCCTTGCAAGGTGCAGGCGATCATTAATTTGCCTCCACCTTCGAACTTGCTTCAGATTCAGAAACTCCAAGGGAAAGCAAACTTTCTGAGGAGGTTCATTCCAAATTACGCAGAACTTGCTAAAGGTTACACCCGTCTCCTGAAAAAGGATGTACCTTTCGTCTGGGACCAGGTTGCGCAAGCTTCCTTTGATGCTTTGAAAGAAGCGCTAGTCAAAGCATCATTAATGTACGCCCCAGACTATCTGAGGGATTTTAACCTGTATCTGGCTGCAGCAGATACGACCATTGCAATGGTGTTAGTTCAAGAAGTCGATGGAAGTGAACACCCTATATATTATTTAAGTAAAAACTTAAATGATACGGAAAGTAAATATTCTCATGTTGAAAAGCTAGCATTGGCAGCTGTTCAAGCGATACAAAGATTTCGGCATTACGTCCTCTTTAGGAAGACCACTGTATTGTCAGATTGCAACCCCATGACTTATATACTGTCGCGACAGTTGCTTGGGGGCAAATATTCAAAGTGGATAGCTATCCTTCAAGAGTTTGATCTGGAATTTGTGAAATCCAAATCAAAGAAAGCTTTAGTTTTCGCAGAATTATTATGCGATCTCCCATCATCGTCAAACGATGAAACGTCCAAAGAATCGATCGTGGACGAAAGTTTGTTTCTGATATCAGCAAGTGACGAGTGGTATGGAGATATAATAGTTTATCTCCAAACCCAAAAGTTTCGGCCAGACACCTCTCACTCAGAACAAAAACGCATTCGATACCAAGCAAAAGACTACATGATCGTCGGTGATACGCTTTACCGTCGTGGTGTCGATACGGTCCTGAGAAGGTGTCTAACCCATGGGGAAGCCGAAAAAGCCCTGAATGAATGTCATTCAGGCACCTGTGGGGGGCATCAATCTGGATATGCTACAGCACAACGAATCTTACGAGCAGGATACTTCTGGCCAACCATGTTCAAAGATTGCATAACCGCAGTTAGAAGTTGCCATGCATGTCAGATTTTTGATAGCAAAACCAGAAGACCCCCGCTCCTTTACAGCCAATAATAGCTGTGGGGCGTTTCGCCAAGTGGGGCATCGATTTCATGCAATGTAACCCCACCTCGACCGGGGGGCATGGGTATATTATAGTCGCAGTTGACTATTTTACCAAATGGGCCGAGGCGATGCCTACATTGGATAACACTGGTGAAACAACAGCCCTATTCTTTTTTAATCATGTAGTCGCTAGATTCGGCGTGCCACAGGCCATAGTAACAGATCATGGATCGCATTTTCGCAATCACATGATGGTTGAATTAACTGCCAAACTAGGATTGTCTCACGACAGCTCTACTCCGTACTATCCGCAAGCTAACGGACAAGTTGAAGCGATCAACAAAGTCCTGAAGCGCATGCTGCAAAGGATGGTGGGGGTTCACAAAAGAAGATGGCATTTGATCCTGTACTCGGCCTTGTGGGCCTACCGAAATCGGTAAGGAATGCCACTGGGTTCACACCGTTTCAACTGGTGTATGGCCTAGAAGCGATCCTACCAATCCAGTGCAAAATTTCGTCCCTTAAACTCGCAATTGATCTCCTCCCCGGAACCTCAGAAGAAGAAGCTCGTTTCTTGGAGTTAATCCAGTTGGATGAAACCCGTCGTGATGCCGCCTTGGCCAACGAAGCCCATAAGAAACGAGTCAAAGCGCAGTTCGACAAAAAAGTCAAACCCCGTGTCTTCTCGGAAGGTGATTTGGTCTTGCTTTATGACCAAGAATCCGATAAATTGGGAGCTGGGAAATTCAAGTCCTTATGGATGGGCCCTTATATTGTTAAAAGTGTGTTAGCAAAAGGTGCCTACGAGTTGGTAGATTATGACGGAATTCCACTGGCGCAACCCCGCAACGGGTTGTACCTTAAGCGTTACTATGCCTAATAGTAACCTGTATGCTTTTGTTACATTTTTGTTTTCGCTAAAGCGTTTGTTCCGGGTTGAGTAATCCGCTTTTTACACTTATTGCAGATGTCAAATCCATTGGAACCATGGGTTGGATATGCTGACGGAGCGAGTCGTAGTTCGAGGAACCTATCCTCAACAGCATGGGCCATTTTTAACCCAAGCGGCGAGTTAATGAGTTTCAGGGGGGTATGTATTGGTCAATCAACAAATAATATCGCTGAGTATAGCGCGTTGATAGAGCTCCTCTCTGATGCCATCACCCATGGCATACGCCGGCTAGTCGTCAGGCTAGATTCACAGCTCGTGGTACTACAGCTCAAAGGTACCTACTCTGTCCGAAATCCAGCTATTTATCGCAAGTTCCTAAGAGTGAAAATCTTGGAAAGACAGTTTGATTTTATCCAATATCAACACATTTCCAGAAACTTAAACACATTAACCGACTCATTAGCAAATTATGTGTTAGATAGACATTTGCAAATTTGATAAAAAGAAAAGCATCATCGATGTTTCATACATGGATCACATAAAAACTGGAATAAAACCCGAAAATCAAAAATATATATAACTGTTTACGGTTTACATATAATGTTCTGTAACCAAGACAAAATCGGTCATACGACCCCAAAACTCAAAAATGGCTGGGGGGCACCCTAGCCTAGTGATGCTCATGATAACATGCCACGGCCTGTGCAATCATGCGCAGAAGACGAGACCATCGTCTAGGGACACCAGCAGTATGTCGCTGCAATCGCAGAGGCAACTCGTCAATCCGTACATCCGAAATCCCGAAGGTAAGACCCTCGACCTGTTCCTGCACAGCAGCAAGAGTCTCGGCCAAGTCAAGGTCACGGAGAATAGCCCTCCCTGGAGCCTCCCCTGCTGGGGCAGCGGCCGGAACTCCCGGACAAACTGCTGGACGGACGGGGCCCACATCTGCATGCACACATGAGTTTGATTAGAGTCTTGATAGAGTAAAGCACAAGGACATTATAAATAAAAAACAGTAAACAGTGATAAGGTCAAAATATTTACCAAGATCACCCCACTGCTCGCCATCCGGTAGTACCAAATCCGGATCACCTCGGAAATCCATGCCAACATATGGATACTCGGAAAAAGCCATATCCTGCCGCTCGAACCACCTAAAGAAGGCATCAGTGAAAGTAATCTTAGATTGACCTGCATGTCTAGCCATGTGGTCAACCCACCTCTGCATGCGTGGCTCAGTAGGAGATGGCAAGTCGAGGACAATGTACTGAGGTTGCATCAGGGGTATCTTCTCCAAAGCGAAGGCAGTCAAAACTGAACCAAAGCCGAAATTCTTCAGTCTCCTGTCCTTTACTTTGGTCAACTGGTTTTTCATCTGAACCAGTACTGCATCACACCAGTTAAAAACTTTCGGCTGAAGACACTCCAGGGCGTGCTGCACATATGACCTTTTGGCAACATGAGGGGAGGCACTACCGGCCATCCTACAAATCGTGTACAGAATAGACCTGAGAGACCTGTCAGTAACATCACAGATAGAAATCTTGCCGTCTCTGCTCGGCTGGGATCCCTCCCTGCAATACTGACGGATATAGTCTTTCACGGAATCACTCCCTCGGGCCGAACCGGACAAGGAAATGGGGGCACCCCGCCTTGACAACCCGGTCAAGAAGTAAATGTCCACTATGGTCAAAGGGATGGACTTGCCCCTAATCTGGAACACTTGGTTAACAGGATCCCAAGCATCAAGCAGGTACTGCAGTAAACGTATCTGTGCCCTCATGCTAGATATGCGGAAGAATTTTAGCAAGCCACAGTTCCGCAACGCGCTCACGGTAACAGGATCATGGAGGGCAATCATGTCCTCCTCTTCATGCTCTCGTTCTCGCCACGTAAGAGTCATTCTGCTCCAATAAACTCTGCAAAACAAACAAGAGGAGGAGTAAGATCCCTGACTCGGTAAAGAAAATGGCAAAAATCTCATGAAAAATTGTGCAACCAAGATGTTTTCTGCGCCCAACGCAGGTAGGGAAGGGTCTCACCTGCGTTGGGAGACAAACTGCCTTTGAAAAAGAGGGCCCCAACGCAGGTTTTGATATAGGGCACCTGCGCTGATGGCAGAGCGCCCTAGAGAAACCCCAAGGGCTCATGGGGGCAGGAAAACAAGCATGAAACTGAGAAATAAGACCATGAAAAGATAGAGCTAGGGTTTAGCTCCTACCTGGTGAAAACGGCGCTGAAAATCGTCCACAGAATCTCCCGAAATCAGCTGGTGAAAAATCGAGAGGAAGAGGCACCTCCAAAGCTCCAACAAACCAAACGCACATGAAATGGTAAAATGAGAGGTAAAAACATCTTTTAATTGCTTTTTGCGTAGTTCAAAGTAAAATATTAGTATTTTTACTTCATGTTATCCGTTTCTAACAAAGTTTGTTGCAGCAATTGATGATACAGTACTATCTCTGAAAAGAAAAAGCTAGTCATGGTAAAATATGAATTTGATCTTATCTAACGAGAAGTTTTGGCAAAGTTCATGCTCGTTAAAAAATAAACGCAAGATCCGAGCAGTTTTAATGCGGAAATTCATGCTCGTTAAAAAATAAACGTAAGCTTGTGAGCAAGCTTCCCCCAGAGTTCAAGCTCATTCAGAAAAATGAACCGGTAAATAACCATTTGAGACCGTAAATTCATCAGCCATAAAAGCCTTGGTCGTGTTTGTGCACCGTCACCTCCACTTTTCATTTGGCCGATCATTCACATCCACTTGATTGTTTACCTATTTTGAGGAACAGCTGCGAAGAGTGATCCCACCTAGCCATCCTTGTAATACTGCCGTGATTGGAAAATTCCAACCTGTACCTGGAATCTGCTGCTATCCCTGTTTATCACTCGTTCCTCAAAATACGAGTCTTCTTTGAGCTCTTTTCACTGACTCGTAAAACATGAAAAGTTTGCCGATTTTTGGCCTTCCAGCTCGTTAAAAGGACCGGAAGAGCTATCCCTCCTCTAGATTTTAATCTTTTTGGACCTGAGGGATTATTGCACAAAAAGATCGAGCGCTTGTCTAGTTCGGCTCGATAAAGATATCGAACATTCATCCCTTCTGTATTGTTTTATACTTTTTCGGACTTAAGGGATTAGATGACGAAAAAGGACCCCTGGAGTCGACTTTATGTACCCTTTTCAGACTCTCTAAAAATGAAAAGGACCGAGTTGTCTTTGTCGCTGGGCTCGTTAAAAATATTAGATAGCGACAAACTTGTCTTCAGACGAGAACGAGTTTCCCTATCGCTAGGCTCGTTAAAACATAGCGATGGGCTTGCCCGAAGGGCAGGTTATAGAACAAGCATATGTTATCCTCCTCAAGCTTGACAAAAATAAAGAGGTACTGGTCAGAAATGACTGGGGAAAAATTGGGAAGAACCTCAAAGCTTAATGGTAGCAAGTCGCTCTTGAACATGACACTTTTGCCTCCGTAAATATCGGGTTGGGTTATTATCATTCACCGGTCCCTTCACCATGGTCTCGCCATACCATCCATACATGGGGTAATGCTACCGATCCATCACATCAGTGTCGTTATATGTTCAAGAGATGTCATTCAGAAAGTGTCAACCGGGTCCCATCCACTACCGTACATCATCTTTCATCCTTCCATGACCGCCACCCCGAATCATATTTCACAGATCGTTTTCACCATCATCACTAGCTCCGTTCCGTGTCACTGATGTGGGATTCATTAAGGCCCTCCTTTGACGGATCACTTCTTGTCGACATCAGCTCATTATCCGAGAAGTTGATCTAGGAACACCCCCTCAGTACTTTGAAGCTTGCATGCCTCAATGGCAAGTTTCTCACTCCCGGCGATAGGTATACATTAATGACCTTCGACCAAGAGACTTTGCGTGGTGTTCGACGTCAGATCCTATATTCACACCACGTGAATTGTGCTGCAGTACCTTGAGGGTCATCAGCATTATCGGTGATTCCTCTCGTGCTTGTTAACAGTTTACATTATTGACTGGTAATCAAGCGATGTCTTTCCATGTTCGACTTCAAGAAATTCTCACATGGATCGACTTGTACTAGAGTGAAGATCGGACAAGTTTGAAGACCCCGGATCTAGTTTCATCCATCCGGGCTGCGATATATATTCAGGAGATAAAAACATAGACATGTGCAGCAGATGATCATCCTACTAAAAGGATGATAATTAAAAGCATAGAATTATCAGTCTTCTATCAGACGATCGTCTGTTTATGTACAACAAATGTATTTATAAAGCTGAGCATGGGAAATGCCCGCATCAGCTAGATCATGAAAAGAAAGTATGAAAAGATAATGTATTGTATTGTATCTTGTTACAGGTCACCTCCCGATGATTGAATGAACTTCGGATCCTCCTAATAAAGCATTTCACCCGATAAACGACCTCATACTTTAGGGGGCAACTGTTATAGACATTTTTGTGCCTTACAGCATAGAGCATGAAATGTCAATAATCTAAGGGATCCAAAGTCCCTAAACATGTTGTTCTTACCCTTAGAGGAACAAGGTCAGCAAACCACAGCACTGCAAATCAGTTCTCCACTGAAAAACACTCAAAAACAGGTCAATTTTGGATCAAAGCAGCTGCTCCACTAGGCTTCTGCGCTGAATGTCAAGAGCTCCATGGTGTACCTGCGCTGCATAGCAAGTGCAACAAGGCTACCTGCGCTGGGCGTACTTTGACATGTGGAGGAATCTTTTTCTCAATGTGCCAGTGCCCAGGAAGCTTCCAAAAAGACACTTGATCATAAGATTCGCCTAATGATGAGTTAAGAGCTTCTAAAACTCCAAGTGGAAGGTGGAAACTCCGAGTGAAGAACTGAAGAACAACTGGAGTTGAAGAGGACAACAAGTCACACATCAAGCTGACTTATCTTCACTCCAAAACTCTATATAAGGATCTCATCCCATGGGATCTTGAGGCCGGAATTTAGCGCGAAGAATTGCTGTTGGTTTACAGTTGTGAGCATTGGGTGATTGCTTGAGGGAGGTGAAGAAGAGATTTCTCTCCGTCGGGAAGGTGATGCTGGATTGGACCTCTCATGGTTGTATCACCGCCTGAACCTTACTTCCATATATTAATAAAGCATTTGAGGTTCTTCTATTCGCATGTGCTTCAATAGTGTATTGTCTCACTTGCGTCTTTGATTTATGCTAATCCTTGAATCGATTATGAATGCATGCTTCTTGTAGTTTCCTTTTCTTGTCTTATTTGCAGGATCTCGTGTAGCTGGGCCCGTGAAAAGACTTGGAGCTGGGAGCAAGCGGCGAACAAAGGAGATTGGATCGACCATTTGCGCAAGACATTGGTAAGTGGATCTCTTCCTTTTATCTCTTGCATGTCATAAAGAAGAAACTTTAGATAGCTTGGCTTTCAGCTGTTGCTAAGGAACTGTCACCCTTAGAGTGGGTTAGGGTCATTCCGAGTTGGATAATTTCCCCCACAACAGCTCCTTTGTATTTGGGAACTTGTTAAAACTCCCTCTTAGCTAGGGACTTGTCCATTCATCAACAACGTCTTCTTCGTGGGTCCTTCAGTCGCTTGATCTCCTTCTTTCCTTCGATGTCATGAAGTCTTTGTTTGAACTTCTTCTTGGCAGGGTACCGGCCATCGATCACTTTCCCCCCTGGTTTGTCATGTCATTGCTCCCTTCGTGGAAAGTGGCCTTCTTGATATATATCAGGGCCTTTTTGTCATCTAGCTACTCCTTTGTCACCTTGTCTATCCTTCATAACACTTATCACATGGATGCTTAGTTGTACTCGCTTGTTCCCGTACTTTGATTTAGTGGCCCTTCATGTCTTCATCGTGAAATTTCTCTTCATCATGACATATTTGTAGAGTTGAATCGGTTATCTGCACCTTACTATCTCCAAGGCCTTCGTAGGTGTCAAGGGTCCTTTATCTTTTTCTTCCTTTGTCAGAGTTGTCCTGCCTTCTTTCGAGAGATGTTGAGGAATCTTGTCAAATAGTTATTCTTTGTGACCGCGATGTTATTCATTTGCTTCTTATTGGATTGATTGGTCAACCACCTTATACTCCTTATGAGAGCACTTCTTCATGTTGACCTTTACTCCACTGTAGCACATGCCTCCGAGCATGTCGTTGGCGAAAGAGATCCTTTTATTCTTGATCGTGATTCTAGAACTTTTCCCATGACCCAATCAATATATATGGCGACATGACTTAAACTTTGATGCATACATACCTCACCTTGATTATGCTTTTATCATCGCGGCTTTATTTGATAGTTCTCCTCGATTGGTGTAGCCTTTCTTGCTTCATCTGCTCTCGCCTCTATATCATCCTCTCTTGAATCCCATAAATGGGACCCCCAATGAGACCTCTACCCCCTTTGAAAGAAGACTTTAAGCAAAGAGGTTGACTTAGTCCTAGGAGGATCTTCCTTCTTTTGCTTCTTGTCGTCTTCTTTCACTTCTTGAGTTACATGAGCTTCTTCCCTTTTTCTCTTGTTGTTGTCGTCCTTCTTAAGTTTAGGAAAATCCCTTTTGTAGCGTCCATACTCTTGGCATCCAAACCGTTCGACTTTGGACATGTAGTGGCCCCAACCAATTTGTTACTTTCCTTACAAAAAGACACTAAGGTATACTCATAAGGGGACATATACTTACTTGATAGAGTTTGAGATGTAGTGAACTTGCTTTCTTCTTGAAGACTTGATGGCTTGCCTTCCTTAGATCTTGATGTTGTTCAAGTTGCTTTCTTCAAATGGACTTGCTTGATGACTTGACTCGCGGTGCCTTTCATTCTTCAAGATGGTGTAGCTTGATGTAGGTCCCTCTTTGATTTGTTCTTCTTGTAGGTGCCTTTATACAAGGCGTTTCTTCTTGCTTTGTAGTCTTCCATGAGGAATGATAGATGGTAGACCTTCTTGTCCTTGATGTGATTGAGACTTCTTGTCTTGACGCTTCAACCTTGCGGATGTTCTTGGGATTCCCTTTCCTTGATGTGTCACCTTAGCTCCGATACCGCGTTGAAGAATCTGGGGCAATGGGGTATAGCGGGATTCTTCTAGACTTGATAACAATTTGTGAAGCTCTTTTGCAATTTATCGTGTTATCTTAATCTTCTTCTATTATTATTAATGCATGTGTGTTTACTTTCATCAAACTGGTGCCAAAAACATAAGAACAAGAACACAAGATGTTGGCTCTCTGCCAGGGAAAAACCTCTCTCTCTCTCTCTCAGAGAGGAAAACCCTTTCGTAAATTTCCCTCATTGAAGCTTCTTATTGGTCATTGCGAAGCCCTAGACCCTTGACAATAATATCCCCCAAGCACAAGTCGAGTCCTTCCTCCTCTCTGCACTTTGTTTCTTCGGCACTTCGTTCCCCGGCACTCTGTCCTTCTTTCAACTTTTGATAGTCCATGGTGGACTAGCTCTAGAAGAGACTCCAACCTTTGATCCTTAGCGAGGTCCTTTACCAATGAAGAAACCTTCATTCTCTTGACCAACCGAGCCTTTTTCTTGATGTGAGGTTGCGGGCTCGATGTACACCAAGTTTACTACACCTGGGGCGATTTCCATCGCGACGAGACATGCAAACCCCAAATTTCCCGCACTTGGGATGCTTTCGACAAGGCGGGACATGGAATCCCCGGGTACCCCGCAATTTGGCGACCTTTGTCGAGGAGGGACCGGGAGACCCCATGTCACGCTCCTATCCTAGTGGTAGTATTTCAACCACGCATAAGCGGGTGCGGCACCGCCGTACTTTTTCCTTTTACCAATACTTGAGTACACGGTCTGCGCCTACTTCAACACTCGATCAATTTTCCAGTAAGTGTTCTTAACAATGCAGCGAAAATAACTTACCATAAATTTATCTTCTTCAATTATTCTTTCAACCTGTCGTGTCGTGTGGTCGTGCTGCACTGGCCCGCGGTCTGCACGACACAACTCCACACCTGAACTGCGAACCTGTCCGCCCGAATTTCCCTTCCGCGGCGCCCAAACTCTGCCCGTCGGTGCGGTCCATAGTGAGGGCGCATGGCCCGCATGCAGTGCGGCCTGCCTGCCCGGACGGTAACCTGCCCCGCTCTGCCTGTCCGCGCTACCAAGCCCGACCCGCCCTCTGTAATCTGCCCGCCGGTGCGGCCCTCTTACCCGTGTCCTTCTCTTCCTTCCATTTTCGCCCAACTCCTTCGTTCGCACTTGTTCTGCGATGTGGAAGTCTGAGTTCGATGTCCCTTCGTCGAACGCCATCCTCCTTGCTTATACGCATCCTTTCGCCCAAGGGCCGTGTCTCTCGAGGATAAAAAGGGTCGGCTCCATACTCATGCATGCCCGGCTGACCTGCCACATAACCTCGACACGCCCCATTCCAACGAACCGCCGCGTCCCTTCGTGTGCACCGTCGCACCCATGGGTCGGCTCCAACACCTCGCCGATTACACCCGTCGCCGCACGTCGCACACCTGCCCGCATCCTGACTCGTCTGCACATGGTCACCTCTTTCATCCGGGCACGCAACAAGGGTCGCTCGCGCGCCTTCCGTCGGTGGCTCGCCCATCGTGCAGGTATCAAGGGGCGTGCGCCATCCCCAACACGGCGCGAGCGACATGGGAACCCCGCGTGTCACGCCCCTAGGCCTACAGTACTCTTTCAGCCGTACTTGGCGAGGTGCGGCGCCACCGAACACTTTCTTTTCACCAATACTTATGTTCATGGACTACGCCTAACCATTAGTCTACTTAGTTTGTTTCTACTTAGTTTGTTTTTCGCAACCAAGTATTATTGTGTTTCCTTTATGCCAATGAACACCCATACACATAGGCAATTATCATCAGCGATTATACATGAAGAACACAATTGCACAGTGTAAAGGGAGGGGCAACTCCCTGAACAATGAGTCTGCCCGAATACAATATATTATTCAACTCCACAATGTTTACGGGGCTTTACAAGTATACTTGGGAAACACCAAGTTTCATACTTAGCCAATTTTACAAATAGGCAACACCTCCGTGTGCCAACCGAGTTCCTTGCCCGAGCTGGGTGGGCGCGCCCTCACACGAGCTGCCAACCGTACTCGTCGACCGAACCTCGTTTACCGCTGCACGACGGGCGGGCGACCTCACCCGAGTCACCCAGCGTTTCATGTTGCACGACGGGCGGGCGGCTTACCCGAGTCACCGAGACACCTCCGCGTTTCTTCTTCCACGACGGGCGGGCGACCTACCCGAGACACCCCGTGTCACACCGAACGGCGGGTGCCTTCCTTACCCGCGCCCTCACCCGAGAACCGAACCCTGTGCGTATCGTGTGTGCTTGCCCAAGAGCGGGTGCATATATGCCCGCGCCTCTTTTGCGACCTGCTCCACTACTTCGCACTTTTTTCTTGATCACCGAATGCTCATGTTCAAATGTCCATCTTCGAATGAATGCCAAATGCTCCAACGCCTTGCCATATTTATACGAGCGGTTGGGCGAGTCGCTGCCCAGGCCGACTCGACCACCGCGTGCCAAAACGCCCTTACACGTCGCAAACTTGCCATCCGATTGCTGGTCGGCAAACAATCCTTCGTTCAAGTCGCCCCAACATGTGAGTCGGCCCGTGGGTTATGCCAAACGCTCCCACGCTATAAACCAACCATCGCTCCACCTCTAA
>CM062817.1:1018629864-1018632364 GCA_031772625.1 Pinus tabuliformis
CTAACGCCGACTGCCCATCCAAGGGGACAAGATCACCGCTCGCCGACGCGCGCCACGAAACATCGCTTGAGGTATTTCAGCCAACCGCACCGCACGGGGCACGGACGACCAGCTCCGCTGCTCCCTAGCACATTGCAGGGAGCGCGTTTGAATGGGATGCGACGCCCAGACAGACGTGCCCTCGACCGAGGCCTCGGGCGCAAATTGCGTTCAAAAACTCGATGATTCACGGGATTCTGCAATTCACACTAAGTATCGCATTTCGCTACGTTCTTCATCGTAACAAGAGCCGAGATATCCGTTGCCGAGAGTCGTTTCCACGTACTACCGAAAAATCGGCCACAAAACTGAATAGGGGCAACCCCCCCACAACAAATGTAAGGCCAAGGGGCAAAAGGAGGAAAAACGCACGAGAGAAAGAGAAACAAAGTGTCTAACCCCCTCACGGGGGGAGGCTCGAACAGAGGACAATCTCCCCCCAGCCCCACGCCCTCGCAAAAAGGGGGGAAATGTGTGGGACAGCGATCGAGAAGGACTAGGGTGGCCACCCCGGGAGCTCGCGCTGCTTTTAGCCCTTCCCCGACACCAGCCCACAACAATTCCCCCTTTTCTCCGTAGAGCTAGGGACCGAAAGGAAGAGAACAGGGTAGAAAACAAAGCACAAGCCTCCCAAGCCCCGTGCCTTCGGCAAAAGGGGGGAATTGAAGGGGACGACGATCGAGAAGGACGAGGGTGGCCACCCCGGGAGCTCGCGCTGCGTTTCGTCCTTCCGGAACACCAATCCACAACAATCCCACCTTTTCTCCGTAAAGCTAGGGGCCACGAGGAAGAAGGGAAGAGAACAACAAGAGAGAAAGGAATATATCAACCGTGGCTACCGGCTCACAAGGGGAGGAGGCTTCAAACAGAGAACAAGCTTCCCCAACCCCGTGCCTTCAAAAAAAGGGGGGAACTGCAGGGGACGACGATCGAGAAGGACTAGGGTGGCCACCCTGGGAACTCTCACTGCTTTTCGTCCTTCCCGAACACCAATCCACAACAATCCCACCTTTTCTCCGTAAAGCTAGGGGCCGAAAGAAGGGAAGAAAACAACACGAAAGAAAGAGAGATATCAAACGCGTCCACCGGCTCACAGGGGGAGGCTCAAACAGGGAACAAGCTTCCCCACCCCCGTGCCTTCGCAAAAAGGGGGGAACTGCAGGGGACGGCGATCGAGAAGGACTAGGGTGGCCACCCTCAGAACTCGCACTGCTTTTCGTCCTTCCTGAACACCAATCCACAACAATCCCACCTTTTCTCCGTAAAGCTAAGGGGCAAAAGCAAGAAGGGAAGAAAACAACAGGAAAGCAAGAGATATCAAACGTGGCTACCGGCTCACAAGGGGAGGCTCAAACAGAGAACAAGCTTCCCAAACCCCGCGCCTTCGGAAAAAGGGGGGAACTGCAGGGGACGGCGATCGAGAAGGACTAGGGTGGCCACCCTGGGAACTCGTACTGCTTTTCGTCCTTCCCGAACACCAATCCACAACAATCCCACCTCTCCTCCGTAAGGCTAGGGGCAAAAGGAAGAAGGGAAGAAAACAACACCAAAGAAACGAAGATCCCAAGAAAAGAGAGAAGCTCAACAGCACGCCGAGCAAGATGTCCGCTAACAAAAAAGAAATCAAACAAGGCACCCAATCAAAAAAGCGTCCCACCTCTTCACACCCTCCCACATGCATTCATCACAACACCCTTTCCAGCCCTACAACATAGCAAACAACCAAGCAAATAAATCACAACCCAAAAATTGACCAATAGAAAAGACGAGGGCCACGATGAGACCAGTGTCTGGAGCACGTCACTGAGAGGCAAACAGCCCCCCAACCCAACGACACAAGGCTTCAAACGACAATAGACTACTGCCCATAACACAAACCCACCCCGCTGTTGCACCCCTCCGTGTACAAAACACCCGACAACCTTTCCAGCGAGAGAGTCAACGGGGGTCAAAGAATCAAACTCCAAAGAGGAGTTGTCACGGGCCGACACTCAACGCTGGAGAAAGCCGCGAGCCACAAATACATCGACGGTGCAAGGCCACTAGAGAGAGGGACGTTCGCAAAGCACACACCACGAAACGAAGAAATGACGCGAGTCCCACAAAAAACCCACAATCCAAAGGAGGAACAAAGACACAACCCGCTACTTCCCCTCAGAAGGGGAGTGGGTCACGAGAGGACGAGGAATTCCCTCGACAGCAAAGGCACGAGATAAGATTGCCACCCTCATGCCGGTCGGCGGGGAAAATTGCGATCTCGATGGAGCTCAGACCGAGGGATGGGTTTTTCATTACCTCGACACCCAACCCTTCCGCGAGGGCATGTCGAGGAACGATCGGGAGGGACTAGGGTGGCCAGCCCAACGGGTTGAACCGCTCTTCATCCATCCCATACTTGACCGCACCCCGACAATCTCGCCTCACAGAAGGTTTGAGCTACCAGGCGCGCGCGCAACCACTC
>CM062817.1:1018637364-1018659864 GCA_031772625.1 Pinus tabuliformis
AACATTACCGCTCATGCGCTACCAAGTGGGTATGGAGAGAAGATGAAAATTGGACACCCTACAAACGACCCAAGGCCATTCTTGAGGCAAACCCAAAAAACCAACTCAATTACCAACCCACATTTCACACGAAAAGCAAAACCCTCCACACCAAATAGGGAGGAGGTGAACAATATAACGAGGAGTCAATTTCAATGGAGCCACAAATGGCTGCCCAGCCCAAAAAAAATTCTCTATTCGCAACAACCGACGGGCACGATAGCGACACAGGCAACGACGGAGTTTTGGGGCTTCCATCTGGGACCCGCAACAACAAAGGCTCAAAGGAGCGCCGAGAAATCTTTCAACATTCTTATCATTGGGATGGGAAAGAGGGACGGGGATGAGCATGGCCCACATTACCACTCATGTGCTACCGAGCGGGGATGGAGTGAAGACGAAAATCGGCCGCCCTTCAAATGACCCAAGGCCATCGTTCAGGAAAACCCGAAAACACAACTCGATCACCAACCCACCTTTCACACGGAAAGAAAACCTACCACTGTTATCATGGGGAGGGGACCAGGACGAGCCAGGGAGCCACACCACAAAAGCCCATACACCTCCAAGAACTTGGAGAGCGGAAGGGGAATTGTTCACATATGCCTCCCACGCTGAGCCTGGCCAACATTACCACTCATGCGCTACCGAGTGGGGATGGATAGAAGACGAAAATCGGCCGCCCTACAAACGACCCAAGGCCATTGTTCAGGCAAACCCGAAAATACAACTCGATCACCAACCCACCTTTCACATGGAAATAAAACCTATTGCTGGTATCATCTGGAGGGGCGCGCGGGGACCAGGACGAGCCAGGGAGCCACACCACAACAGCCCATACAGCTCCAAGAACTTGGAGAGCGGAAGGGGAATTGTTCACATATGCCTCCCAGGCTGAGCCTGGCCAACATTACCACTCATGCACTACTGAGTGGGGATGGAGAGAAGATGAAAATCGGCCGCCCTACAAATGACCCAAGGCCATCGTTCAGGCAAACCCGAAAACACAACTCGATTACCAACCCACCTTTCACACGGAAAGAAAACCTGTCACTGGTATCATCTGGAGGGGCACAAGGGGGACCAAGACAAGCCAGGGAGCCACACCACAACAGCCCATACAGCTCCAAGAACTTGGAGAGCGGAAGAGGAATTGTTCACATATGCCTCCCAGGTCCAGCATGGCCAGCATTACCACTCATGCGCTACCGAGTGGGGATGGAGAGAATATGAAAATCGGTGGCCCTACAAACGACCCAAGGCCATCGTTTAGGAAAACGCACAAACACAACTCAATTCCCAACCCACCTTTCACACGAAAAGGAAACATGTCGCTGGTATCATCTGAAGGGGCACGCAGGGACCAAGATGAGCCAGGCAGCCACACCACAACAGCCCATAAAGCTCCAAGAACTTGGAGAGCGGAAGGGGAATTTTTCACATATGCCTCCCAGGCCGAGCCTGGCTAACATTACCACTCATGCGCTATCGAGTGGGGATCGAGAGAAGATGAAAAATCACCCGCCCTACAAACAACCCAAGGCCATCGTTCAGGCAAACGCGAAAACACAACTCAATCACCAACCCACCTTTCACACGGAAAGGAAACCTGTCGCTGGTATCATCTGAAGGGGCACGCCGGGACCAAGACGAGCCAGGGAGCCAGACCAAAACAACCCATACAACTCCAATAACTTGGAGAGCAGAAGGGGAATTGTTCACATATGCCTCCTAGGCCGAGCCTGGCCAACATTACCGCTCATGCACTACCGAGTGGGGATGGAGAGAAGATGAAAATCGCCCGCCCTACAAACGAACCAAGGCCATCATTCAGGAAAACGCGAAAACACAACTCAATTACCAACCCACCTTTCACACGGAAAGGAAACCTGTCACTGGTATCATCTGAAGGGGCACGCGGGGACCAAGACGAGCCAAGGAGCCACACAACAACAACCCATACAGCTCCAAGAACTTGGAGAGTGGAAGGAGAAATGTTCACATATGCCTCCCAGGCCGAGCCTGGCCAAAATTACAGCTCATGCGCTACCAAGTGGGGATGGAGAGAAGATGAAAATCGCCCGCCCTACAAATGACCCAAGGCCATCGTTCAGGCAAACGTGAAAACACAACTCAATTACCAACCCACCTTTCACACGGAAAGGAAACTTGTCGCTCCGATCATCTGGAATTTGAATGGGGCCCCGCATGACCGAAACGAAGCAGCAAGGGAGAGCTAGGCAAAATAGCAGCAAGAACATGCACAAAGCCAACCTCGAGTCACAACTTAGCATTTTTCATACGGGCTCGTTGGCCCATGCGCGCCCTCGCCCGAACGAATTTGCATGGGCGCCCGAATGACCAAAACGAAGCCACAAGGGAGATCCGGGCAAACGAGCTGCACGAATGTGCACAAAGACAACCTCGGGTCACAACTTAGCATTTTTGATACGGGCTCGTTCGCCCGGTCACGCCCTCGCCCGAACGAGTTCACACGGGTGCCCTCAAATGACCCGCCCGAATGATTTTGCATGGGTGCCCGAACGACCGAAACGAAGCGACAAGGGAGAGCCGGGCAAACGAGCTGCACGAACGTGCACAAAGCCAACCTCGGGTCACAACTTAGCATTTTTGATACGGGCTCGTTCGCCCAGGCGCGCCCTCGCCCGAACGAGTTCACACGGGCGCCCTCAAATGACCCGCCCGAACGACCGAAACGAAGCGACAAGGGAGAGCCAGGAAAACGAGCTGCAAAAACGAGTTGCACGAATGTGCACAAAGCCAACCTCGGGTCACAACTTAGCATTTTTGATACGGGCTCGTTTGCCCAGGCGCGCCCTCGCCTGAACGACCCGCCCGAACGAGTTCACACGGGCACCCTCAAACGACCCGCCCGAACGACCGAAAGGAACCGACAAGGGAGAGCCGGGCAAACGAGCTGCACAAACGTGCACAAAGCCAACCTCGGGTCACAACTTAGCATTTTTGATATGTGCTCGTTCGCCCAGGCGCGCCCTCGCCCGAACGACCCGCCCAAACGAGTTCACACGGGCGCCCTCAAACGACCCGCCCGAACGACCGAAACGAAGCGACAAGGGAGAGCCGGGCAAATGAGCTGCACGAATGTGCACAAAGCCAACCTCGGGTCACAACTTAGCATTTTTGATACGGGTGCGCCCTCGCCCGAACGACTCGCACGAACGAGTTCACACGGGCACCCTCAAACGACCCGCCCGAACGACCGAAACGAAGCGACAAGGGAGAGCCGGGCAAACGAGCTGAACGAACATGCACAAAGCCAACCTCGGGTCACAACTTAGCATTTTTGATACGGGCTCGTTCGCCCGGGCGCACCCTCGCTGGAACGACCCGTCCGAACGAGTTCACGCGGGCGCCCTAAATACGACCCGCCCGAATGACCCAAACGAAGCGACAAGGGAGAGCTGGGCAAACGAGCTGCACGAATGTGCACAAAGCCAACCTCGGGTCACAACTTAGCATTTTTGATACGGGCTCGTTCGCCCGGGCGCGCCCTCGCCCGAACGACCCGCCTGAACGAGTTCACGTGGGCGCCCTCAAACGACCCGCCCAAAGGACCCAAACGTAGCGACAAGGGACAGTCAGGCAGACGAGCTGCACGAACGTGCACAAAGCCAACCTCGGGTCACAACTTAGCATTTTTGATACGGGCTCTTTCGCCGAGGCGCACCCTCACCCGAACGACCCGCCCGAACGGGTTCACGCGGGCGCCCTCAAACGACCCGATCGAACGACCCAAATGAAGCGACAAGGGAGAGCCGGGCAAACGAGCTACACGAACGTGCACAAAGCCAACCTCGGGTCACAACTTAGAATTTTTGATACGGGCGTGCCCTCGCCCGAACGACCCGCACGAACAAGTTCATACAGGCGCCCTCAAACAACCGCCTCAAAGACCGAAACGAAGCGACAAGGGACAGCCGGGCAAACGAGCTGAACGAACATGCACAAAGCCAACCTTGGGTCACAACTTAGCATTTTTGATATGGGCTTGTTCGCCTGGGCGCACCCTCGCCCAAACGACCCGCCCGAACAAGTTCACGCGGGCGCCCTCAAACGACCCGCCCGAACGACTCAAACGAAGCAACAAGGGAGAGCGGGGCAAACGAGCTGCACGAACGTGCACAAAGCCAACGTCGGGTCACAACTTAGCATTTTTGATACGGGATCATTCACCCGGGCGCGCCCTCGCCCGAAAGACCCAAACGAAGCGACAAGGGAGAGCCGGGCAAACGAGCTGCACGAACATGCACAAAGCCAACCTCGGGTCACAACTTAGCATTTTTGATACGGGCTCGTTCGCCCGGGCGCACCCTCGCCTGAATGACCCGCCCGAACGAGTTCACGCGGGCGCCCTCAAACGACCCGCCCGAACGACCCAAACGAAGCGACAAGGGAGAGCCGGGCAAACGAGCTGCACGAACATGCACAAAGCCAACCTCAGGTCACAACTTAGCATTTTTGATACGGGCTCGTTCGCCCGGGCGCACCCTCGCCCGAACAACCCGCCCGAACGAGTTCACACGGGCGCCCTCAAACGACCCGCCCGAACGACCCAAACGAAGCAACAAGGGAGAGCAGGGAAAACGAGCTGCACGAACGTGCACAAAGCCAACCTCGAGTCACAACTTAGCATTTTTGATACGGGCTCGTTCGCCCGGGCGCGCCCTCGCATGAACGACCCGCCTGAACGAGTTCACACGGGTGCCCTCAAACGACTTGCCCGAACGATTTTGCATGGGCGCCCGAACGACCGAAACGAAGCGACAAGGGAGAGCCGGGCAAACGAGCTGCACGAACGTGCACAAAGCCAACCTCGGGTCACAACTTAGCATTTTTTATACGGGCTCGTTCTCCCGGGCGCGCCCTCGCCCGAATGACCCGCCCGAACGAGTTCACACGGGTGCCCTCAAACAACCCGCCCGAACAATTTTGCATGGGTGCCCGAACGACCGAAACAAACCGACAAGGGAGAGCCGGGCAAACGAGCTGCATGAACGTGCACAAAGCCAACCTCGGGTCACAACTTAGCATTTTTGATACGGCCTCGTTCGCGCGGGCGCGCCCTCGCCCGAACGACCCCCCCGAACGAGTTCACACAGGCACCCACAAACGACCCGCCCGAACGATTTTGCATGGGCGCCCGAACGACCGAAACGAACTGACTAGGGAGAGGCGGGCAAACGAGCTGCACGAACGTGCACAAAGCCAACCTCGGGTCACAACTTAGCATTTTTCATACGGCCCTCGCCCGAACGAGCTCACATGGGCACCCTCAAACGACCCGCCCGAACGAGTTCACACGGGCGCCCTCAAACCACCTGCCCGAACGATTTTGCTTGGGCGGCCGAACGACCGAAATGAACTGAAAAGGGAGAGCCGGGCAAACGAGCTGCACAAAGCGAACCTCGGGTCACAACTTAGCATTTTTGATACGGCCCTCGCCCGAACGACCCGCCGAACGAGTTCACACGGGCCGACCCACCCGAACGACCCGCTCGAACGAGTTCACACGGGCACCCTCAAACGACCCGCCCGAACGAGTTCACACGGGCGCCCTCAAATGACCCGCCCGAACGAGTTCACATGGGCGCCCTCAAACGACCCGCCCGAACGATTTTTCATGGGCGCCTGAACGACCAAAACGAACCGACAAGGGAGAGCCGGGCAAACGAGCTGCACGAACGTGCACAAATCCAACCTCGGGTCACAACTCAGTATTTTTGATACGGCCCTCGCCCGAACAACCCGCCTGAACGAGTTCACACGGGCGCCCTCAAATGACCCGCCCGAACGACCCACCCGAATGACCCACCCGAACGAGCTCACACGGGCGCCCTCAAATGACCCGCCTGAATGACCCACCCGAACGAGCTCACATGGGCGCCCTCAAACGACCCGCCTGAACAACCCACCCGAAAGAGTTCACATGGGCGCCCTCAAACGACTCGCCCGAACGATTTTGCATGGGCGCCTGAACGACCAAAATGAATCGACAAGGGAGAGCCGGGCAAACGAGCTGCACGAAGGTGCACAAAGCCAACCTCGGGTCACAACTTAGCATTTTTGATACGACCCTCGCCCGAATGACCCGCCGAACGAGTTCAGACGGGCGCCCTTAAATGACCCGCCCGAACGACCCACCCGAACGACCCGCCCGAACGCGTTCACACGGGCGCCCTCAAATGACCCGCCCAAACGACCCACCCGAACAACCCGCCCGAACGAGTTCACACGGGCGCCCTCAAATGATCCGCCCGAACGATTTTTCAAGGGCGGCCGAATGACCAAACTGAATCGACAAGGGAGGGCTGGGCAAACGAGCTGCACGAACGTGCACAAAGCCAACCTCGGGTCACAACTTAGCATTTTTGATATGGCCCTTGCCCGAACGACCTGCCCGAACGAGTTCACATGAGCGCCCTCAAACGACCCGCCCGAACGACCCACCCAAACGACCCGCCCGAACGAGTTCACACGAGCGCCCTGAAACAACCCTCCCGAACGATTTTTCATGGGCGCCCGAACGACCGAAAGGAACGGACAAGGGAGAGACGGGCAAACGAGCTGCAAGAACGTGCACAAAGCCAACCTCGGGTCACAACTTAGCATTTTTGATACGGCCCTCGCCCGAACGAGTTCACACGGGCGCCCTCAAACGACCCGCCCGAACGACCTGCCCGAACGAGTTCACACGGGCGCCCTCAAACGACCCGCCCGAACGATTTTGCATGGGCGCCCGAACAACCGAAACGAACCGACAAGGGAGAGCTGGGCAAACAAGCTGCACGAACATGCACAAAGCCAACCTCGAGTCACAACTTAGCATTTTTGATACGGCCCTCGCCCGAACGACCCACCCGAATGACCCGCCCGAACGAGTTCACACGGGCGCCCTCAAACGACTCGCCCGAACGAGTTCACACGGGTGCCCTCAAACGACCCGCCCGAACGACCCACCCGAACAATCCACCCAAACGAGTTCACACCGGTGCCCTCAAACGACCCGCCCGAATGAGTTCACACGGGCGCCCTCAAACGACCCGCCCGAACGACCCACCCGAACGACCCGCCCAAACGAGTTCACACGGGCGCCCTCAAACGACCCGCCCGAACGATTTTGCATGGGCGCTCGAACGACCGAAACGAACCGACAAGGGAGAGCCGGGCAAACGACCCGCCCGAACGAGTGTTTACACGGCAAACGAGCCGCTCGAACGAGTTTACATGGGCTTCGACACACGACCAAAACGAAGTCACAAGGGAGATTCGGGCAAACGGGCGGCACGATCGTGCACGAGGCCCACCCCCCTTCACAACTTAGCATTTTTTATAAGGCCACGTGTGCCCTAGGTGCCCTCACACGACACGACATGACATGACCTGACCCGTTTGCATGGGCACCCACACAAGACACGTCCTGACCCGCCTGAACGAAATTTGGGGTTTCCATGGGCGCACGACTCGAACGAAATTTCGGGGTTTTCGTGGGCGCACGACCCGAACGAAGCCACGAGGGAGCATCAGGCAAACGGGCCACACAAACATGCAGAACACACATGGGCGGTCACGACTTAGCATTTTTGGCACGCCCACGTGTGCCCGGGCCCCACACACGGCACGACACAGCCCGACCGGCCTTGTGCAAGCCGACCCTACCTGCCCAAACGCGTTTGCACGGGCACCCACACACGACATGACACGACCCGACCCGAACAAAATTTGGGGTTTCCTTATATGCACAACCGGAACGAAATTTGGGGTTAGATAGAGGAGGAAATTTGGGGTTTCCATGGGTGCGCGACCCGAACGAAGGCAAAAGGCAGCGTCGGGCAAACGGGCTGCACGAACATGTAGAAGGTACACGGGGGGTCATGACTTAGCATTTTTGGCACTGCCACATGTGCCCGAGTACCCACGCACAACACGACCTGACCCGCTCGAACAAAGGCACGACGGAGCGTCGGGCAAACAGGTTGCGCGAACGTGCAGGAGGCACACGGGTGGTCACGCCCTAACATTTTTTGCACGGCCACATTGTTGTTGGGAAAAGTATCCAATACGGAATGACCCTATCCCACTCTAAGGGTGATAGTACCTCAGCAACAATCAAAGCAAAGCTATCTAAGATTTCTTCTTTATGAAAGTAAAATAGGAGAGAAAGAGGTCCACTAACCGATGTCTTTCGCTAATGATTGATCCAATCTTCTCTCCTTGCTACTTGCTCCCAGCTCCTTTCTCTTTCACTGGCCCAGCTACACCAAGATCCTGCAAAATGGCAAGAGAGGGAAACTACAAGAAGCATACATTCATAATTGATTCAAGGATTAGAATAAATCAAATATACAAGTATAACAATACACCATTGAGACACATGCATATAGAAGAACCTCAAATGCTTTATTAATGGAAGAAGTAAAGTTCAGGAAGTGATACAACCATAAGAGGCCCAATCCAGCATCACCTCCCAGCAGAAAGAAATCTCCTCTTCACCTCCTTCAAAGCAAATCACCCAATAGTTCTATACTCAAACCAACAACAATTCTTTACATTCACAAGATTCCAGCCTCCCTAGACCTCATGAGAGAGATCTATATATAGGATTTTTGGAGAAAGGATGAGTCAGCTTGAGCTTGGCATGAAGCTGACTAGTGTCCTCTCCCACTTCAGTTATTCTTCAGTTCTTGAGTCCACTTGGAGGTTCTTGCTTCCACTTGGAGATCTAGACCCTCTTACTCATCACCAGTCGAATTCTTTGATCCAAGTGTCATTTTGGAAGCTTCCTGGGCATTGACACCTTGAGGAATGACTGTGCCACTTGTCCAAACTCGCCCAGCGTAGGTAGCCTTCTTTGCAATTGACATTCAGCGCAGGTACACAGTGGAGCAGTTGACATTCAGCGCAGATGCTGAGTGGAGCAGTTGACATGATCCAGAATTGCCTTTTTTTTGAGTGTTTTGAGGTGGAGAACTGCTATTCAGTGCTGTGGTTTGCTGACCTTGTTCCTCTAGGGGTAGGAACAACATGTTTAGGGACTTTGGATCCCTTAGATTATGGACATTTCATGCTTCACACTATAAGGCACAAAAATGTCTATAACAGTTGCCCCCTAAAGTATGAGGTTGTTTATCGGGTGAAATGCTTTATCAGGAGGATCCGAAGTTCATTCAATCGCTGAGAGGTGACCTGTAATAAAATACAATACAATACATTATTTTTCATTCTGCTTTCATGATCTAGCTAAGGCGGGCATTCCCATGCTCAGTTTTATAAATTCATTTTAGTACATAGAACAGACGATCGTCTGATGGTAGACTGATAATTCTCTGGTGAAATTATCATCCTTTGAGTAGGATGATCATCTGCTGCAATGATGTACATATCAAATGTCTTTACATTTCCTGAATATATATCGCAGCCCGGATGGATGAAACTAGATCCGGGGTCTTCAAACTCGTTCGATCTTCACTCTAAGTACAAGTCGATCCATGTGAGAATTGCGCTGAAGTCGAACATGGAAAGACATCGCTTGATTACCGGTCAATGATGTAAACCGTTAACAAGCGCGAGAGGAATCACCGATAATGATAATGACCCTCAAGGTACTGCAGTACAATTCACGTGGTGTGAATATAGGACTTGGTGTCGAACACCACGCAAAATCTTCTGGTCGAAGGTCATTGACGTATACCTGTCGCCGGAAGTGAGAAACTTGCCATTGAGGCATGCAAGCTTCAAAGTACTGAGGGGGGTGTTCCTAGATCAACTTCTTGGATAATGAGCTGAAGTCGACAAGAAGCGATCCGTCAAAGGAGGGCCTTAATGAATCCCACATCAGTGACACGGAACGGAGCTAATGATTTTAATGGAGGTGAAAACAATTTGTGACATATGATTCAGGGTGGCGATCATGGATGGATGAAGGATAATGTATGGCAGTGGATGGGACACGGTTGACTCTTTCTGAACAACATCTCTTGAACATATAACGACACTGATGCGATGGATCGGTAGCATTACCCCAAATGTGGATGGTTTGGCGAGACCATGGTGATGAGACCGGTGAATGAAACAACCCAACCCGATGTGATACGGAGGAAAAGTGTCATGTTCAAGAGCGACTTGCTACCATTAAAGCTTTGAGGTTCTCCCAATTTTTCCCCAGTCATTTTTGACCAGTACCTCTTTATTTTTGTCAAGCTTGAGGAGGATAACATATGCTTGTTCTATAACCTGCCCTTCGGGCAAGCCCATCGCTATGTTTTAACGAGCCTAGCGATAGGGAAACTCGTTCTCGTCTAAAGACAAGTTTGTCGCTATTTAATCATTTTAACGAGTCTAACGACAAGGAAAACTCGGTCTTTTTCATTTTTAGAGAGTCTGAAAAGGTACATAAAGTTAACTCCAAAATTCCTTTTTCGTCATCTAATCCCTTAAGTCCGAAAAAGTATAAAACAATACAGAAGGGATGAGTTTTCGATAATTTTAACGAGCCGAATAAAACAAGCACTCGACCTTTTTGTGCAATAATCCCTCAAGTCCAAAAAGATTAAAAGCTAGAGGAGGGATAGCTCTTCCGGTCCTTTTAACGAGCTGGAAGGCCAAAACTCGGCAAACTTTTCATATTTTACGAGTCAAGAGAAAAGAGCTCAAAGAAGACTCGTCTTTTGAGGAACGAGTGATAAACAGGGATAGCAACAGATTCCAGGTACAGGTTGGAATTTTCCAATCACGGCAGTGTCACAAGGATGGCTAGGTGAAATCACTCTTCGCAGCTGTTCCTCAAAATGGGTAAACAATCATATGGAGGTGAACGATCGGCCAAATGGAATGGAGGTGGCAGGTGCAAAACACAACCAAGGCTTTTTATGGCTAATAAATTTATGATCACAGTGGTTATTTACCGGGATAGGTTCATTTTTTATTTAATGAGCTTGAATGCGCCAAAACACTGCTCAATCTTATGTTTATTTTTTAACGAGCATGAACTATGTGCTAAAACTGCTCGGATCTCGCTTTTCTATTTTTTAACGAGCATAAATTCCACGGTAAAACTGCTCGATTATACCAGTCATAAGATAAGAAATGTCTCCTGTGAGATCTCTATTTTTTATGGAGCTTCATCTTCACTAAGCTTTGCTCCCTCATCCTTTCTTTATGCAAGTTCGGAAACGGCTAATCCCAAAAACAGATAAATAACCGCTCTTAGCTTGCACTCCAAAAGGTTTGCATGCCCCCAGGTATAAAATACAATTTCAAGGCTGCCCCTCCTCTCCCCCACCTCTGCTTTTCTTTGGGTGTTCACAGCTACTTGTCGTCTTGCTAGTCCAATGTTAACGATACTTGTCTTCTCGTTATTTTTAACGGGTCTTACGCGGTACTTGTCTTCCCATCGGCCCAACTTTTAACAGATCTTTTGCAAGATCGCAAGAGAACAACTACTTGCGACAAGAGAGCAGCTACTTGCGACAAGAGAAGAACACTACTCAAAGACAAAACATTTGTGTTATTGAGGGAGGCTTGCCTCTTTCTGGTTACCCAAAGATTGTCTTGTTAACTTCTTCAAACGAAAACATTTCCTCGGCACTGTCTACCGAAATAGACAAGGGTGAATGACTCTTGTCAAACACGTAACTTTGACAAAAGAATCCTATTCCAGAACAACCCCTCTTCCATCCACGGACAGGGTACGGACTAGTCATATTCTCTCGCGGAAATTCTACCTTATACCCAAGGTTTTATCTGCCCGAAGCAGACCAGGATGCATGCCCCCTGGGTTCCAATCCCATCTTTCTGAATCACTCGCACTCATCGGGAAGGAGGACTGGGGGTGGAGACATTTCTTGATTGAATAAACCATTTAGGGTTGGTATGTGACTATTTGCGATGCGTGATCCCGGAAATGAAAGTTGGTCTACGAGCTTGACCATCCTTCCTTCGTGTGGAAAACACATTACTCTAAAGAGTGAGGAGACTATTGCTCCCATGCAATATATATAGTCTCGTCCAAGGAGTAGGTTATAATCCAAGGGTCCTTGAACGACCATCACGTTCATTTGAACAGTCTTCCCTTTCAATATAATAGGCACATTGGGGAGGATCCCTAATGGTCGACTGGTTCCTTTATCAAAACCTGAGAGATTTCTTATCTCAGGCAAAAACGTCGGGGAACCCAGTGCTTTCCAAGCAATAAAGGAAAGGATACTCACAGATGCCCCTTCATCAATGATAGTGCCAGCCATTACCATTCTGTAAATTTGGACTATGATTCTGAATGGTATACTGGCTGGCAACCGGGGTCTACCTAGTTGGTTCCAATCAAAGGACACAACCAGGTTGCTTGGTGGTGGGACCGAATACACGGCCGGATATGACCCTGACGATGTTCCTTCCTACGATAAAGGAATGGGCGCATTGCCCTGACGCTCATCAGAGTCGGTGTTGATGAAAAGAATCCGGATGGTGTCATCCTTATTCTCTTCAGTGAGGGTGTCATTTGAAGATGAATCTTCATTGACGGTGTCATTTGAAGATGAAACCTCCGAAGGCAGAACCGGGTCAACTGCCGTTTCGACCTTTGGACTTTCGTCCGGTCTAGATTCAGTAGGTTCATTTTCAATGACTGACGCTTCAGCCGACCACTTGAGCGGGCCAGCTGTATTTTCAACCAACGAAGGATTTGGCACGAGTTTTTTTGTATCCAGGAGGAAGTCTCAACGGTGAAACCGGACGATCTTCCAAAACTCTCTTCGCTTCATCTAAGAAGGGACAACGGTGGATGGCATGATCGCCTTCACACAGTCTGCAGGGGGATCTTGCTCCCCCTCTTTGTCTTGAACCTTCACTTTCGCTGGTTGACGGTAAGCACTCAACATGGCTATCAGAGGTTGATGCTCCCGAATTGTGCAAACGAGGGGACCAGTCCCTTAGTATCCGGGGAATATAGGGACAATCTCTATGGAAGTGGTCTCCTCTACATATGACACATGGCAATTTAGGCCCGGTCTGTGCTGTGTGTGGATTTTTGTCAGATGTCTTTTGCTTGCCCCCAGTCGCCTTAGGCTCATTCTTCTTCTTCTCTCTCTTCTTCTTCTCCTTCTTCTCCATGGGAGCTTGGCTTTTTCCAGCTCTACCTTGCGAAGATGAAGGATCGGAGGAAGAGTTATAGGAAGTAGAAGGCTGGTGGGCAGCTCTAGACTGATCTAACTGTTGACTCGACTGTTCAGGAACCATGGTGTTCTGAACTACATTGGCTGAGAATAGCCAAATTGGCAGGCCAATTGTGAGTCCTGGAAGCGACAATGTGGCCATGTGGGGCGCACCAACTTCTCCCCAAGAGGAGAAAGGACTAGGATTTCCATCATGTGGAATTCCTTGGTTGGTGCGTTCCATGTTCTCAACCTACAGATCAACGCAGGAATAGGAGGTGATTATGTTCCGTTTAAAATAAATTTTATAACGACGCTTTAGACACAACTTGATTTTTCACTTTTTAAGAGTCGAGAAAAAGCTAAAGATGACTTTAGTCGCCTTCGATGTTTTAACGAGCCCGAAGTGACAAATGCTCGGATGGACTTTTTCAGTTATAGAGTTTGAAAAAGGCCAAAAGAAACTACTCTGGAGATCTAGGCAGAGGGTGTGCCAAACTTTTCGCAAAACCACAGAATACGTTTTACGGTACGGGTGGTCGATCTTCGTGAATGCTGTGTTCACTGCATTGCGATCAGTAGGGCAGCCGACACGGCTTCCTAAGGATAAAATATATATGCCTATAGGGGTCTCCCAATATATACGCGACGGTACGTGGGAGCACAAGTCCGTATTAGTGCCACCGACTCTCAGGAGGAATCACCCACCTTCTTCGAGATCGACAGTCACTACGTTTAACGACGCCGCAACACGTCTCTAGCTTAGACCTCTATGTGTTTGCATTATGTTTCAAAGCGTTGTTAGGTTCATTCAATATATTTTAAGTTGATCTTTTTAAATTTTGCCTTTCAAGGTTCACCACGAGATGTATGATACAAATTCATAAATGCAGTCTAAAGATGAGAAGCAAGCTTTTCCAATCTTTTAACTTTGAAAATCCTAACTACTGAGGGAAAAGAAAGACATCATCTTTTCACACAGATCAAAGAGCACACACTAATGCACTTTTTCCTAAATCAACATGCAAACTGTCAAAATGCACATGCACAATGCAGGTATTTCTTTTCTCTTTCTTAATGTTGATGTAATACAAAAAGAAAGCTGTTGTATAACTTTGAATTCAATTTCAAGTGAAATCAAACAAGCTTGTCCAAAATCAAAAGACACTTTAAGATTTACTTGTTTCGACACTAGAAATATATAAATTCAAACCATATGACGAAAGCAAAAGCTCAATCAGCTATGAATAGTAAACAAACTAACTCTTAAGATCAAAACGACACTTATCACAGGTCTAGATCTAAGAGGCCACAGCAAGACTAGTTCACTTTCGTTATGGGAAACTGCAAATGATGTAAGAAATACACAAAGAACAAATACAGTTTATTTATACAACCGAGGCGGAATAGTGGCAAAGAAAGGTGGTTTCAGATAGGCACATTGACTGATAACAGGCTGCAAAAACAAGGATGAAAACAGGGCAATAAACAGCAAGGAACCCCAGTTGCAGTAGGAAAAACTGGTTCAGTGCAGGTAGTACACTGTCAGTTTGACATTCAGCACAGGTAGCCCCTTCGGGACCTGCGATGAAATGCAGACTTCCTTCACAGTGCCTGCAATGAAGAGAGAAACTCTCGTTTTTCTCATTTTCCGGGTCACAGATTGCTCAAAAATTCACAGTTTTTGGCCAAATCAGAAGCTATCAATCAAGTACACACTAAGGGATGAAAAGGAGGATGAAAAGCTATCACTAAGAGCTATTCAGAGTCCTTGTGGATCAGCTCTTCAAATCATAAACATGCCCAGAAACTGAGCTAGAGTAGCTACCCTCTACTTTGCATTTGAAAGATCCGAATGCAGTTTGATTCGGTACTCCCTGTGTTTATGAAATGAATAGCAAAAACACAAACAACCAACAAGATACGATCCCCAGCGGAGTAGCCAATTTGTTGTTGGGAAAAGTATCCAATACAGAATGACCCTATCCCACTCTAAGGGTGATAGTACCTCAGCAACAATCAAAGCAAAGCTATCTAAGATTTCTTCTTTATGAAAGTAAAATAGGAGAGAAAGAGGTCCACTAACCGATGTCTTTCGCTAATGATTGATCCAATCTTCTCTCCTTGCTGCTTGCTCCCAGCTCCTTGCTCTTTCACTGGCCCAGCTACACCAAGATCCTGCAAAATGGCAAGAGAGGGAAACTACAAGAAGCATACATTCATAATTGATTCAAGGATTAGAATAAATCAAATATACAAGTATAACAATACACCATTGAGACACATGCATATAGAAGAACCTCAAATGCTTTATTAATGGAAGAATTAAAGTTCAGGAAGTGATACAACCATAAGAGGCCCAATCCAGCATCACCTCCCAGCAGAAAGAAATCTCCTCTTCACCTCCTTCAAAGCAAATCACCCAATAGTTCTATACTCAAACCAACAACAATTCTTTACATTCACAAGATTCCAGCCTCCCTAGACCTCATGAGAGAGCTCTATATATAGGAGATTTGGAGAAAGGATGAGTCAGCTTGAGGCTGGCATGAAGTTGACTAGTGTCCTCTCCCACTTCAGTTATTCTTCAGTTCTTGAGTCCACTTGGAGGTTCTTGCTTCCACTTGGAGATCTAGACCCTCTTACTCATCATCAGTCGAATTCCTTGATCCAAGTGTCATTTTGGAAGCTTCCTGGGCATTGACACCTTGAGGAATGACTGTGCCACATGTCCCAAGTCGCTCAGCGCAGGTAGCCTTCTTTGCAGTTGACATTCAGCGCAGGTACACAGTGGAGCAGTTGACATTCAGCGCAGATGCTCAGTGGAGCAGTTGACATGATCCAGAATTAGCTTTTTTTTGAGTGTTTTTAGGTGGAGAACTGCTATTGAGTGCTGTGGTTTGCTGACCTTGTTCCTCTAGGGGTAGGAACAACATGTTTAGGGACTTTGGATCCCTTAGATTATGGACATTTCATGCTTCATGATGTAAGACACAAAAATGTCTATAACACACATGTTCCCGAGCACCCATGCGTGGCACGGCATGACCCGACCCCACTCTAATACATAAATATACCTGGGGTAACATGCCCTTAATATCTTCAACATTTTCTTTTGACTCTTTATAACACTTTAACATGTGCTAGGCCTATTTCAATGAGCAAGAAACTCAATGACAAATATATATATATATATATATATATATATATTTTCTTGAATAAATACAAATATCAAAAGTACATTTATGAAGACCGAACCCAGTTACACTTTCTTCAACACCCCCTCTCAACTAGGGAGGTATTCGTAAATCATTACAAGGTGTTTGGCTATTTTTCAATCTTGAATAATTCACATAAGAGAAACTGGATTGGCAACCCATCTGTTATAGCATCATATTAGCCAAAATTGTTCATAGCAAGGCCTTGACTAACAGATTTATCTGTCATAATACCAGAGCACAATGTTGGCGAGGCCAATGGCTTATAAACACCTTGGTCATTGTCTCTAAAGGTACATACCCACCCAGGTGTTCCCTGAGTATGACCTTCCAGGACAATTCTTGTCTTGGGTTCCCATCCCTCAAAGAATATCGCTCCTCTTGCCTACTCTTGTCTTGGGTGCCCTGCACATCCTCAAAGAGCATCAGATGCCAAATGATTACCCAATCCTCCTGTTATTTCTTGCCAAGTGAAGACAAGAATGTTGTGTCTATCTCTTCCCCTTGATTGGGGAAGACATGCCCAAGTTTCCTCTGACAAGGAACTTGCCCAAGCTCCTTTGTATTTGGGAACTTGTTAAAACACCCTCTTAGCTAGGGACTTGTCCATTCATCAACAACGTCTTCTTCATGGGTCCTTCAGTCGCTTGATCTCCTTCTTTCCTTTGATGTCATGAAGTCTTTGTTTGAACTTCTTCTTGGCAGGGTACCGGCCATCGATCACTTTCCCCCTGGTTTGTCATGTCATTGCTCCCTTCATGGAAAGTGGCCTTCTTGATATATATCAGGGCTTTTTTGTCATCTAGCTACTCCTTTGTCACCTTGTCTATCCTTCATAACACTTATCACATGGATGCTTAGTTGTACTCGCTTGTTCCCGTACTTTGATTTAGTGGCCCTTCATGTCTTCATCGTGAAATTGCTCTTCATCATGACATATTTGTAGAGTTGAATCGGTTATCTGCACCTTACTATCTCCAAGGCCTTCGTAGGTGTCAAGGGTCCTTTATCTTTTTCTTCCTTTGTCAGAGTTGTCGTGCCTTCTTTCGAGAGATGTTGAGGAATCTTGTCAAATAGTTATTCTTTGTGACCGCGATGTTCTTCATTTGCTTCTTATTAGATTGATTGGTCAACCACCTTATATTCCTTATGAGAGCACTTCTTCATGTTGACCTTTACTCCACTGTAGCACATGCCTCTGAGCATGTCGTTGGTGAAAGAGATCCTTTTATTCTTGATCGTGATTCTATAACTTTTCCCATGACCCAATCAATATATATGGCGACATGAATTAAACTTTGATGCATACATACCTCACCTTGATTATGCTTTTATCATCACGGCTTTATTTGATAGTTCTCCTCGATTGGTGTAGCCTTTCTTGCTTCATCCGCTCTCGCCTCTATATCATCCTCTCTTAAATCCCATAAATGGGACACCCAATGAGACCTCTACCCCCTTTGAAAGAAGACTTTAAGCAAAGAGGTTGACTTAGTCTTAGGAGGATCTTCCTTCTTTTGCTTCTTGTCGTCTTCTTTCACTTCTTGAGTTACATGAGCTTCTTCCCTTTTTCTATTGTTGTTTTTGTCCTTCTTAAGTTTAGGAAAATCCCTTTTGTAGCGTCCATACTCTTGGAATCCAAACCGTTTGACTTTGGACATGTAGTGGCCCCAACCAATTTGTTACTTTTCTTGCAAAAAGACACTGAGGTATACTCATAAGGGGACATATACTTACTTGATAGAGTTTGAGATGTAGTGAACCTTCTTTCTTCTTGAAGACTTGATGGCTTGCCTTCCTTAGATCTTGATGTTGTTCAAGTTGCTTTCTTCAAATTGACTTGCTTGATGACTTGACTCGTAGTGCCTTTCATTCTTCAAGATGGTGTAGCTTGATGTAGGTCCCTCTTTGATTTGTTCTTCTTGTAGGTGCCTTTATGCAAGGCGTTTCTTCTTGCTTTGTAGTCTTCCATGAGGAATGATAGATGGTATACCTTCTTGTCCTTGATTTGATTGAGACTTCTTGTCTTGACGCTTCAACCTTGCGGATGTTCTTGAGATTCCCTTTCCTTGATGTGTCACCTTAGCTCCGATACTGCGTTGAAGAATCTGGGGCAATGGGGTATAGCGGGATTCTTCTAGACTTGATAACAATTTGTGAAGCTCTTTTGCAATTTATCATGTTATCTTAATCTTCTTCTCTTCTTATTAATGCATGTGTATTTACTTTCATAAAACTGGTGCCAAAAACATAAGAACAAGAACACAAGATGTTGGCTCTCTGCCAGGGAAAAACCTCTCTCTCTCTCTCTCAGAGAGGAAAACCCTTTCGTAAATTTCCCTCATTGAAGCTTCTTATTGGTCATTGCGAAGCCCTAGACCCTTCACAATAATATCCCCCAAGCACAAGTCGAGTCCTTCCTCCTCTCTGCACTTTGTTTCTTCGGCGCTTCGTTCCCCGGCACTCTGTCCTTCTTTCAACTTTTGATAGTCCATGGTGGACTATCTCTAGAAGAGACTCCAACCTTTGATCCTTAGCGAGGTCCTGTACCAATGAAGAAACCTTCATTCTCTTGTGCAACCGAGCCTTTTTCTTGATGTGAGGCTTGTAGGAATTTACAGGGTAAGTTCCACAGAAAGAATACCAAAAGGACACCGCTCACAACCAGATCTCAAATCAATACACCAGTATTTTTGACGTGGTTAAAACCCTCAGAGTGCAAGGAGGGAAACAGTCCACGGCCTGTCCCAACGTGGGTACTACAGGCAATTTATTAATCAAAGAATGAAAATTTACATAAGCTTCTCTCATGCACGGATTACCCGAACAATGACCCTCCATGCGCTTTAAATAGAACTCATGGACCAATCGGGTGTCAAGCCACGGATCAAGTGTCGGTAATACCGAGGTGAGAGTGAACCGTCAGATCACTACATATCGTGACCGTCGGATTGTAAGTTACAAAATGTACAACGGTAAAGAAACACACTTTACCTAACTCTAACCTAACTCTATACTAGACCAAGTTGAACTTAACTATATCCTATGTGTCGGAATATCCTAACATCCCCCCTTAAGAACAACTTAGGATAGGATTGAAGGATTTACAAATATGACACAATAGGAGAAGGAAGGAGGCACTAGAGCCTATCCCCCCTTAGTGACAACTTCCTGAACTCCAAGCATATATCGAAGTTTAGTGAACTTCGCCTCTGTGAGAGCCTTTGTGAAGATGTCTGCAACCTGATCATCTGTTGGACAATATTGCACTTCAAGAACATGGTCATGAATGAGCTTTCTGATGAAGTGCATGTGTAGTTCAATGTGTTTGTTGCGCTGATGCTGGACTGGATATTTGCATAGCTGAATGGCACTTTGATTATCACACCAAAGTGTGGTTGGATGTTGTTGCTCAAAGCCAAACTCTGATAGGATCTGACGAAGCCACAAGGCTTCCTTACTAGCTTCCACGGCACCACGATACTCTGCTTCTGCTGACGAAAGGGAAATGGCAGCCTGTTTCTTACAAGCCCATGTAATAGGTCCTGAACCAAGAGTGAAGACATAATCGGCAGTAGACTTTCGATCATCAAGGTCACCAGCCCAATCAGAATCAGTGAAACCAACTAACAGAGGAGCTACTTTGGCACTGTAATGAATCCCAAACTGTATTGTACCTCGAACATAACGAAGTATTCTTTTAGCTTCTTTCCAATGACTTTCACGGGGGTTTTGCATAAAACAAGCAACAAGGCCAACAGCAAAGGAAATACCAGGACGAGTATGGGTTAAATACAAGAGTTTTCCGACAAGTTGACGGTATAAGGTAGCATCAACTTCAGGAGAAGTACAAGAGACTGAAAGTTTGACTCCAGACTGAAAGGGAGAAGGGGCTGGCTTACAGTCTTCCATGTGAAAATGACGAAGAATATCACAAGCATACTTGGACTGGGAAAGGAAAATACCCTCTTGGGATTGCAAGACTTGAAGACCGAGAAAATAGTGTAAGTGTCCTAAGTCTGTCATTTCAAATTTCTTTTTAAGGCTGGACTTCACATGGTTTATAAGGTTGGGATCACTACCAGTAAGAATAAGATCATCAACATAAAGAATAAGGATGATAAGAGAGTTTCCCACTTTCTTGGTGTAGACAGTATTGTCAGAATGACACCTAGAAAAGCCAGATTCTAAAAGAAAGCTATCCATTTTGGCATACCAAGCCCGAGGAGCTTGCTTGAGGCCATAAAGGGATTTCTTAAGTCGACAAACAAGGCTGGAGTATGTTTGTATGAAGCCAATGGGTTGTTCCATATAGATTTCTTCCTGCAAGTCCCCATGCAAGAAGGCAGATTTAACATCCATTTGATGGACTTCCCATTTTAAAGAGGCAGCAAGGGAAAGAACAAGGCGGATAGAGTTCATTTTGGCAACTGGAGAGAAGGTTTCAGTGTAGTCAATGCCTTCAACCTGTGAAAATCCCTTAGCAACTAGACGAGCTTTATGTTTATCAACTTTCCCATCTGGTCCATACTTGGTTCTGTAAACCCATTTGCATCTAACAAGTTTGCGTCCCTTTGGTAGAGGAACAAGATCCACAGGAATTTACAGGGTAAGTTCCACAGAAAGAATACCAAAAGGACACCGCTCACAACCAGATCTCAAATCAATACACCAGTATTTTTGACGTGGTTAAAACCCTCAGAGTGCAAGGAGGGAAACAGTCCACGGCCTGTCCCAACGTGGGTACTACAGGCAATTTATTAATCAAAGAATGAAAATTTACATAAGCTTCTCTCATGCACGGATTACCCGAACAATGACCCTCCATGCGCTTTAAATAGAACTCATGGACCAATCGGGTGTCAAGCCACGGATCAAGTGTCAGTAATACCGAGGTGAGAGTGAACCGTCAGATCACTACATATCGTGACCGTCGGATTGTAAGTTACAAAATGTACAACGGTAAAGAAACACACTTTACCTAACTCTATACTAGACCAAGTTGAACTTAACTATATCCTATGTGTCGGAATATCCTAACAAGGCTGCAGGCTCGATGTACACCAAGTTTACTGCACCTGGGGCGATTTTCATCGCGACGAGACATGCAAACCCCAAATTTCCCGCACTTGGGATGCTTTCGACAAGGTGGGACATGGAATCCCTAGGTACCCCGCAATTTGGCAACCTTTGTCGAGGAGGGACCGTGAGACCCCATGTCACGCTCCTATCCTAGTGGTAGTATTTCAACCACGCATAAGCAGGTGCGGCACCAACGTACTTTTTCCTTTTACCAATACTTGAGTACACGGTCTGCGCCTACTTCAACACTCGGTCAATTTTCCAGTAAGTGTTCTTAACAATGCAGCGAAAATAACTTACCATAAATTTATCTTCTTCATTTATTCTTTCAACCTGTCGTGTCATGTGGTCGTGCTGCACTGGCCCACGGCCTGCACGACACAACTCCACAACTCCACAACTGAACTGCGAACCTGTCCGCCCGAATTTCCCTTCCGCGGCGCCCAAACTCTGCACGTCGGTGCGGTCCATAGTGAGGGCGCATGGCCCGCATGTAGTGTAGCCTGCCTGCCCGGACGGTAACCCACCCCGCTCTGCCTGTCCGAGCTACCAAGCCTGACCCGCCCTCTGTAATTCGCCCGACGGTGCAGCCCTCTTACCCGCATCCTTCTCTTCCTTCCGTTTTCGCCCAACTCCTTCTTTCGCACTTGTTCTGCGATGTGGAAGTCTGAGTTCGATGTCCCTTCGTCGAACGCCATCCTCCTTACTTATACGCATCCTTTCGCCCAAGGGTCGTGTCTCTCGAGGATAACAAGGGTCGGCTCCATCAACATGCATGCCCGGCTGACCTGCCACATAACCTCGACACACCCCATTCCAACGAACCGCGGCGTCCCTTCGTGTGCACCATCGCACCCATGGGTCGGCTCCAACACCTTGCCGATTACACCCGTCGCCGCACGTCGCACACCTACCCACATCCCAACTCGTCCACACATGGTCACCTCTTTCTTCCGAGCACGCAACAAGGGTCG
>CM062817.1:1018664864-1018667364 GCA_031772625.1 Pinus tabuliformis
AGGCATAGTTCACCATCTTTCGGGTCCCAACAGGTGTGCTCGCACTCGAACCCTTCGCATAAGCTCAAGGTTGGTCGACGATGCACCCCCACAGAGAGGGGATCTCGCCCTTCAGCTTCCTTGCGCCTCGTAGGTTTTCAAACCCGCCGACTCGCACACATGTTAGACTCCTTGGTCTATGTTTCAAGACGAGTCGAATGGAAAGCCCGCCAACCAACACCACGAGCGCAGGTGCACACGACCCGCCACGAGGGCGCACGCTTCATTCCTCGAGCACCGCAGCGGCAAACCAACAGGTAGTAATCCGCTCGTGCTTGTGACAATGCAGCAGCCCGTGTTGGTTTGCACCTCAAGTCGAGCGGCGGACCAGCCTGAGCCATTCCACATCCGACCGAGACGCATCGACAGCCTCCATCCGCTTCCCTCCCAACAATTTCAAGCACTCTTTAACTCTCTTTTCAAATTCCTTTTCATCTTTCCCTCGCGGTACTTGTTCGCTATCGGTCTCTCGCTCGTATTTAGCCTTGGACAGAATTTACCACCCAACTAGGGCTGCATTCTCAAACAACCCGACTCGCCGACAATACCTCATGATGCGGCAGGGTCCCGGGCCGACGAGGCTGTCACCCTCTCAGGTGCCCCCTTCCAAGAGACTTGGCCCAGATCCGCCGCTGAGGACGCTTCTACAGACTACAATTCAGGTGGTGCCGCCGCCCGATTTTCATGCTGGGCTCTTCCTGGTTCGCTCGTCGCTACTAGGGGAATCCTTGTAAGTTTCTTTTCCTCTGCTTAATTATATGCTTAAACTCAGTGGGTGTTCTCGCCTGAGCTGAGGTCACAAAGTTGGAGCTAAATCTGCCCTACCCCATGGGAGGACAAGAGAGAGCAAAGCAAGTTCGAGCGATGCCACAGAATGCCCACATCAGCTAACGCCGACTGCCCATCCAAGTGGACAAGATCACCGCTCGGCGATGCACATCACGAAACATCGCTTGAGGTATTTCAGCCGACCGCACCGCATGGGGCACAGACGACCAGCTCCGTTGCTCCCTAGCATATTGCAGGGAGCGCGTTTGAATGGGATGCAACACCCAGACAAACATGCCCTCGACCGAGGCCTCGGGTGCAAATTGCGTTCAAAAACTCGATGATTCATGGGATTCTGCAATTCACACTAAGTATTGCATTTCGCTACGTTCTTCATCGTAACAAGAGCCGAGATATCCATTGCCGAGAGTCGTTTCCACGTATTACCGAAAAATCGGCCACAAAACTGAATAGGGGCACCCCCCACAACAAATGTAAGGCCAAGGGGCAAAAGGAGGAAAAACGCACGAGAGAAAGAGAAACAAAGGTGTCTAAGCCCCTCACGGGGGGAGGCTCGAACAAAGGACAATCTCCCCCCAGCCCCACGCCCTCGCAAAAAGGGGGGAAATACGTGGGACAGTGATCGAGAAGGACTAGGGTGGCCACCCCGGGAGCTCGCACTGCTTTTAGCCCTTCCCCGACACCAACCCACAACAATTCCCCGTTTTCTCCGTAGAGCTAGGGACCAAAAGGAAGAGAACAGGGTAGAAAACAAAGCAGAAGCCTCCCAAGCCCCATGCCTTCGGCAAAAGGGGGGAATTGAAGGGGACGACGATCGAGAAGGACTAGGGTGGCCACCCTGGGAGCTCGCACTGTGTTTCGTCCTTCCGGAACACCAATCCACAACAATCCCACCTTTTATCCGTAACGCTAGGGGCCACGAGGAAGAAGGGAAGAAAACAACAAGAGAGAAAGGGATATATCAACCGTGGCTACCGGCTCACAAGGGGAGGCTTCAAACAGAGAACAAGCTTCCCCAACCCCGTGCCTTCGCAAAAAGGGGGGAACTGCAGGGGACGACGATCGAGAAGGACTAGGGTGGCCACCCTGGGAACTCACACTGCTTTTCGTCCTTCCCGAACACCAATCCACAATAATCCCACCTTTTCTCCGTAAAGCTAGGGGCCGAAAGAAGGGAAGAAAACAACATGAAAGAAAGAGAGATATCAAACACGTCCACCGGCTCACAGGGGGAGGCTCAAACAGGGAACAAGCTTCCCCACCCCCGTGCCTTCACAAAAAGGGGGGGAACTGCAGCGGACGACGATCGAGAAGGACTAGGGTGGCCACCCTCAGAACTCGCACTGCTTTTTGTCCTTCCTGAACACCAATCCACAACAATCCCACCTTTTCTCCGTAAAGCTAAGGGGCCAAAAGCAAGAAGGGAAGAAAAAAACAGGAAAGCAAGAGATATCAAACGTGGCTACCGGCTCACAAGGGGAGGCTCAAACAGAGAACAAGCTTCCCAAACCCCGCGCCTTCGGAAAAAGGGGGGAACTGCAGGGGACGACGATCGAGAAGGACTAGGGTGGCCACCCTGGGAACTCGTACTGCTTTTCGTCCTTCCCGAACACCAATCCACAACAATCCCACCTCTCCTCCGTAAGGCTAGGGGCAAAAGGAAGAAGGGAAA
>CM062817.1:1018672364-1018702364 GCA_031772625.1 Pinus tabuliformis
AAAAACCAACTCAATTACCAACCCACCTTTCACACGAAAAGAAAAACCCTCCACACCAAATAGGGAGGAGGTGAACAATATAACAAGGAGTCAATTTCAATGGAGCCACAAATCGCTGCCCAGCCCAATCAAAATTCTCTATTCGCAACAATCGACGGGCACGATAGCGACATAGGCAACGACAGAGTTTTGGGGCTTCCATCTGGGACCCGTAACAACAAAGGCTCAAAGGAGCGCCGAGAAATCTTTCAACATTCTTATCGTTGGGATGGGAAAGAGGGACGGGGATGAGCATGGCCCACATTACCGCTCATGTGCTACCGAGCGGGGATGGAGTGAAGATGAAAATCGGCCACCCTTCAAATGACCCAAGGCCATCGTTCAGGCAAACCCGAAAACACAACTCGATCACCAACCCACCTTTCACACGGAAAGAAAACCTACTGCTGGTATCATCTGGAGGGGCACGAGGGGACCAGGACGAGTGAGGGAGCCACACCACAAAAGCCCATACAGCTCCAAGAACTTGGAGAGCGGAAGGGGAATTGTTCACATATGCCTCCCAGGCCGAGCCTGGCAAACATTACCACTCATGTGCTACCGAGTGTGGATGGATAGAAGACGAAAATCGGCCGCCCTACAAACGACCCAAGGCCATTGTTCAGGCAAACCCGAAAATACAACTCGATCACCAACCCACCTTTCACACGGAAATAAAACCTATTGCTGGTATCATCTGGAGGGGCGTGCGGGGACCAAGACGAGCCAGGGAGCCACACCACAACAGCCCATACAGCTCCAAGAACTTGGAGAGCAGAAGGGGAATTGTTCACATATGCCTCCCAGGCCGAGCCTGGCCAACATTACCGCTCATGCGCTACCGAGTGGGGATGGAGAGAAGATGAAAATCGGCTGCCCTACAAACGACCCAAGGCCATCGTTCAGGCAAACTCGAAAACACAACTCAATTACCAACCCACCTTTCACACGGAAAGAAAACCTGTCGCTGGTATCATCTAGAAGGGCACGCGGGGACCAAGACGAGCCGTAGAGCCACACCACAACAGCCCAAACAGCTCCAAGAACTTGGAGAGCGGAAGGGGAATTGTTCACATATGCCTCCCAGGCCGAGCGTGGCCAGCATTACCGCTCATGCGCTACCGAGTGGGGATGGAGAGAAGATGAAAATCGGCAGCCCTACAAATGACCCAAGGCCATCCTTCAGGCAAATGCACAAACACAAATCAATTCCCAACCCACCTTTCACACGGAAAGGAAAACTGTCTCTGGTACCATCTGAAGGGGCACGCAGGGACCAAGACGAGCCAGGGAGCCACACCAAAACAGCCCATACAGCTCCAAGAACTTGGAGAGCGGAAGGGGAATTGTTCACATATGCCTCCCAGGCCGAGCCTGGCCAACATTACCACTCATGCTTTACCGAGTGGGGATGGAGAGAAGATGAAAAATAGCCCGCCCTACAAACGACCCAAGGCCATCGTTCAGGCAAACGGGAAAACACAACTCAATTACCAACCCACCTTTCACACGGAAAGGAAACCTGTCACTGCTATCATCTGAAGGGGCACGCCGGGACCAAGACGAGCCAGGGAGCCACACCAAAACAGCCCATACAATTCCAAGAACTTGGAGAGCGGAAGGGGAATTGTTCACATATGCCTCCCAGGCTAAGCCTGGCCAGCATTACCGCTCATGTGCTACCGAGTGGGGATGGAGAGAAGATGAAAATCGCCCGCCCTACAAACGACCCAAGGCCATCGTTCAGGCAAACCCGAAAACACAACTCAATTACCAACCCACCTTTCACACGGAAAGGAAACCTGTCACTGGTATCATCTGAAGGGGCATGCGGGGACCAAGACGAGCCAAGGAGCCACACAACAACAACCCATACAGCTCCAAGAACTTGGAGAGCGGAAGGGGAATTGTTCACATATGCCTCCCAGGCCGAGCCTGGCCAAAATTACAGCTCATGTGCTACCGAGTGGGGATGGAGAGAAGATGAAAATCGCCCGCCCTACAAACGACCCAAGGCCATCGTTCAGGAAAACGCGAAAACACAACTCAATTTCCAACCCACCTTTCACACAGAAAGGAAACCTGTCGCTAGTATCATCTGAAGGGGCACGCGGGACCAAGACGAGCCAGGGAGCCACACCACAACAGCCCATACAGCTCCAAGGACTTGGAGAGCAGAAGGGGAATTGTTCACATATGCCTCCCAGGCCGAGCCTGGCCAAAATTACCACTCATGCGCTACCGAGTGGGGATGGAGAGAAGATGAAAACCGCCCGCCCTACAAACGACCCAAGGCCATCGTTCAAGCAAACGCGAAAAAACAACTCAATTACCAACCCACCTTTCACACGGAAAGGAAACTTGTCGCTCGGATCATCTGGAATTTGAATGGAGCCTCGCATGACCGAAACGAAGCAGCAAGGGAGAGCTAGGCAAAGGAGCAGCAAGAACATGCACAAAGCCAACCTCGGGTCACAACTTAGCATTTTTCATACGGGCTCATTGGCCCGTGCATGCCCTCGCCCGAACGAATTTGCATGGGCGCCCGAACGACCGAAACGAAGCCACAAGGGAGATCCGGGCAAACGAGCTACACGAACGTGCACAAAGCCAACCTCGGGTCACAACTTAGCATTTTTGATACGGGCTCGTTCGCCCTGTCATGCCCTCGCCTGAACGACCCGTGTGAATGAGTTCACACGGGCGCCCTCAAACGATCCGCCCGAACGATTTTGCATGGGCGCCCGAACAAACAAAACGAAGCCACAAGGGAGAAACGGGAAAATGAGCTGCACGAACGTGCTCAAAGCCAACCTCGGGTCACAACTTAGCATTTTTGATACGGGCTCGTTCGCCTAGGTGCGCCCTCGCCTGAACGACCCGCCCGAACGAGTTCACACGGGTGCCCTCAAACGACCCGCCCTAAGGACCGAAACGAATTGACAAGGAAGAGCCGGGCAAACGAGCTGCATGAACGTGCACAAAGCAAACCTCGGGTCACATCTTAGCATTTTTGATACGGGCTTGTTCGCCCAGGCGCGCCCTCGCCCGAATGACCCGTTCAAATGAGTTCACACCGGCGCCCTCAAACGACCCGCCCGAACGACCGAAATGAAGCGACAAGGGAGAGCCGGGCAAACGAGCTGAACGAACATGCACAAAGCCAACCTCAGGTCACAACTTAGCATTTTTGATATGGGCTCGTTTGCCCGGGCGCGCCCTCGCCGGAACGACCCGCCCGAACGAGTTCACGCGGGTGCCCTAAATACGACCCGCCCGAACGACCCAAACAAAGCGACAAGGGAGAGCCGGGCAAATGAGCTGCACGAACGTGCACAAAGCCAACCTCGGGTCACAACTTAGCATTTTTGATACGGGCTCGTTTGCCCGGGCGCGCCCTCGCCCGAACGACCCGCCCAAACGAGTTCACGCGGGCGCCATCAAACGACCCGCCCGAACGACCCAAATGAAGCGACAAGGGAGAGTCGGGCAAACGAGCTGCACGAACGTGCACAAAGCCAACCTCGGGTCACAACTTAGCATTTTTGATACGGGCTCGTTCGCCCACGCGAGCCCTCGCCCGAACGAGTTCACGCGGGCGCCCTCAAATGACCCACCCGAACGACCGAAACGAAGCGACAAGGGAGAGCCGGGCAAACGAGCTGCACGAACGTGCACAAAGCCAACCTCGGGTCACAACTTAGCATTTTTGATACGGGCGCGCCCTCGCCCGAACGACCCGCACGAACGAGTTCACACAGGCGCCCTCAAACGACCGCCCCAATGATCGAAACGAAGTGACAAGGGACAGCCACGAAAACAAGTTGAATGAACATGCACAAAGCCAACATCGGGTCACAACTTAGCATTTTTGATACGGGCTCGTTCGCCCGGGCGCGCCCTCGCCCGAACGACCCATCCGAACGAGTTCACGTAGGCGCCCTCAAACGACCCGCACGAACGACCCAAACGAGGCAACAAGGGAGAGCGGGGCTAAAGAGCTGCACGAACGTGCACAAAGCCAACGTTGGGTCACAACTTAGCATTTTTGATACGGGCTCGTTCGCCCGGGCGTGCCCTCGCCCGAATGACCCGCCTGAACGAGTTCACACGGGCGCCCTCAAACGACCCGCCCGAACGACCCAAACGAAGCGACAAGGGAGAGCCGGGCAAACGAGCTGCACGAACGTGCACAAAGCCAACCTCGGGTCACAACTTAGCATTTTTGATAAGGGCTCATTTGCCTGGGCATGCCCTCGCCCAAACGACCCACCCGAACGAGTTCACGTGGGCGCCCTCAAACAACCCGCCCGAACGACCCAAACGAAGCGACAAGGGAGAGTCGGGCAAACGAGCTGCACGAATGTTCATAAAGCCAACCTCGGGTCACAACTTAGCATTTTTGATTCGGGCTCGTTCGCGGGGCGCACCCTCGCTCGAACAACCCGCCCGAACGAGTTCACGCGGGCGCCCTCAAACGACCCAAACGAAGCGACAAGGGAGAGCCGGGCAAACGAGCTGCACGAACGTGCACAAAGCCAACCTCGGGTCACAACTTAGCATTTTTGATATGGGCTCGTTCGCCCGGGCGCACCCTCGCCCGAACGAGTTCACACGGGCGCCCTCAAACGACCCGCCTGAACGATTTCGCATGGGCGCCCGAACGACCGAAACGAAGCGACAAGGGAGAGCCGGGCAAACGAGCTGCACGAACGTGCACAAAGCCAACCTTGGGTCACAACTTAGCATTTTTTATACGGGCTCGTTCGCCCGGGCGTGCCCTTGCCCGAACGAGTTCACACGGGCGCCCTCAAACGACCCGCCCGAACGATTTTGCATGGGCGCCCGAACGATCGAAACAAACTGACAAGGGAGAGCCAGGCAAACGAGCTGCACGAACATGCACAAAGCCAACCTCGGGTCACAACTTAGCATTTTTGATACGGGCTCGTTCGCCCGCGCGCGCCCTCGCCCGAACGACCCCCCCGAACGAGTTCACACGGGTGCCCACAAATGACCCACCAGAACGATTTTGCATGGGCGCCCGAATGACCGAAACGAACCGACAAGGGAGAGGCGGGCAAACGAGTTGCACGAACGTGCACAAAGCCAACCTCGAGTCACAACTTAGCATTTTTCATACGGCCCTCGCCCGAACGAGCTCACACAGGCGCCCTCAAATGACCCGCCCGAACGAGTTCACACGGGTGCCCTCAAACGACCCACCCGAACGATTTTGCATGGGCGCCCGAACGACCGAAACGAACCGACAGGGGAGAGCCGGGCAAAGGAGCTGCACGAAGGTGCACAAATCCAACCTCGGTCACAACTTAGCATTTTTGATACGGCCCTCGCCCGAATGACCCGCCGAACGAGTTCACATGGGCGCCCTCAAATGACCCGCCCGAACGACCCACCCGAACAACTCGCTCGAACGAGTTCACACGGGCACCCTCAAACGACCAGCCCGAACGAGTTCACACGGGCGCCCTCAAATGACTCGCCCGAACGAGTTCACACGGGCGCCCTCAAACGACCCACCCGAACGATTTTTCATGGGCGCCTGAATGACCGAAACGAACCGAAAGGGATAGCCGGGCAAACGAGCTCCACGAACATGCACAAAGCCAACCTTGGGTGACAACTTAGCATTTTTGATACGGCCCTCACCTGAACGACCCGCCCGAACGAGTTCACAATGGCGCCCTCAAACGACCTGCCCGAACGACCCACCCGAACGACCCACCCGAACGAGTTCACACGGGCGCCCTCAAACGACCCGCCCGAACGACCCACCCGAACGAGTTCACACGGGCGCCCTCAAACGACCCGCCTGAACGACCCGCCCGAACGAGTTCACATGGGCGCCCTCAAACGACCCGCCCGAACGATTTTGCATGGGCGCCCGAATGACCGAAACGAAGCAACAAGGGAGAGCCGGGCAAACGAGCTGCACGAAGGTGCACAAAGCCATCCTCGGGTCACAACTTAGCATTTTTGATACGGCCCTCGCCCGAACGACCCGCCGAACGAGTTCACACGGGCGCCCTCAAATGACCCGCCCGAACGACCCGCCCGAACGACCCACCTGAACGACCCACCCGAACGAGTTCACACGGGCGCCCTCAAACGACCTGCCCGAACGATTTTTCATGGGCGCCCGAACGACCAAAACGAACCGACAAGGGAGAGCCGGGAAAATGAGTTGCACGAACGTGCACAAAGCCAACCTCGGGTCACAACTTAGCATTTTTTATACGGCCCTCACCTGAACGACCCGCCGAACGAGTTCAAACGGGTGCCCTTAAACGACCCGCCCAAACGACCCACCCGAACGACCCACCCGAAAGAGCTCACACGGGCGCCCTCAAACGACCCGCCCGAACAACCCACCCGAACGACCCGCCCGAACGAGTTCACACGGGTGCCCTCAAACGACCCTCCCGAACGATTTTTCATGTGCGCCCGAACGACCGAAATGAACCGACAAGGGAGAGCCGGGAAAAAGAGCTGCACAAACGTGCACAAAGCCAACCTCGGGTCACAACTTAGCATTTTTGATACGACCCTCGCCCAAACGACCCACCCGAACGAGCTCACATAGGCACCCTCAAACGACCCACCCAAACGACCCGCCCGAACGAGTTCACATGGGCACCCTCAAATGACCCACCCGAACGATTTTGCTTGGGCGCCCGAATGACCGAAACGAACCGACAAGGGAGAGTCGGGCAAACAAGCTGCACGAACATGCACAAAGCTAACCTCGGGTCACAACTTAGCATTTTTGATACGGCCCTCGCCCAAACGACCCACCCGAACGACCCGCCCGAACGAGTTCACATGGGCGCCCTCAAACGACTCGCCCGAACGAGTTGACATGGGCGCCCTCAAACGACCCGCCCGAACGACCCACCCGAACGACCCGACCGAACACGTTCACACAGGCGCCCTCAAACGACCCGCCCAAACGACCCGCCCGAACGACCCACCCAAACGACCCGCCCGAACGAGTTTAGACGGGCGCCCTCAAACGACCCGCCCGAACGATTTTTCATGGGCGCCCGAACGACCGAAACGAACCGACAAGGGAGAGCCAGGCAAACAAGCTGCACGAACGTGCACAAAGCCAACCTCGGGTCACAACCTAGCATTTTTGATACGACCCTCGTCCGAACGACCCGCCCGAACGAGTTCACACGGGTGCCCTCAAACGACCCGCTCGAACGACCCACCCGAACGACCCGCCCGAACGAGTTCACACGGGCGCCCTCAAACGACCCGCCCGAACGACCCACCCGAACGACCCGCCCGAACGAGTTCACACGGGCGCCCTCAAACGACCCGCCCGAACGATTTTTCATGGGCGCCCGAACGACCGAAACGAACCGACAAGGGAGAGCCAGGCAAACGAGCTGTATGAAGGTGCACAAAGCCAATCTCGGGTCACAACTTAGCATTTTTGATACGGCCCTCGCCCGAATGACCCGCCGAACGAGTTCACACGGGCGCCCTCAAATGACCCGCCCGAACGACCCACCCGAACGACCCGCCCGAACGAGTTCACACGGGCGCCCTCAAACGACCCGCCCAAACGCGTTCACACGGGCGCCCTCAAACGACCCGCCCGAACAACCCACCCGAATGACTCGGCGCCCTCAAACGACCCGCCCGAACGACCCACCCGAACGACCCACCCGAACGAGTTCACACGGGCGCCCTCAAACGACCCGCCCGAACGAGTTCACACGGGCGCCCTCAAACGACCCGCCCGAACGAGTTCACACGGGCACCCTCAAACGACCCGCCCAAATGAGTTCACACGGGCGCCCTCAAACGACCCGCCCGAACGATTTTTCATGGGCGCCCGAACGACCGAAACGAACCGACAAGGGAGAGCCGGGCAAACGAGCTGCACGAACGTGCACAAAGCCAACCTCGGGTCACAACTTAGCATTTTTGATACGGCCCTCGCCCGAACGACCCGCCCGAACGAGTTCACACGGGCGCCCTCAAATGACCCGCCCGAAGGAGTTCACACGGGCGCCCTCAAACGACCCTCCCGAATGATTTTTCATGGGCGCCTGAATGACCGAAACGAACCGAGAAGGGAGAGTCGGGAAAAAAAGCTGCACGAACATGCACAAAGCCAACCTCGGGTCACAACTTAGCATTTTCGATACGACCCTCGCCCGAACGACCCGCCCGAACGAGCTCACACGGACGCCCTCAAACGACCCGCCCGAACGAGTTCACATGGGCGCCCTCAAATGACCCGCCGAACGATTTTGCATGGGCGCCTGAACAACCAAAACGAACTGACAAGGGAAAGCCGGGAAAACGAGCTTCACGAACGTGCACAAAGCCAACCTCGGGTCACAACTTAGCATTTTTGATACAGCCCTCGCCCGAACGACCCTATGACGCCCTCGAGTCTCGGGCAGGCGTGCACGATGGGCAGGCGCCTCCTGCACGACGACGGACGCATTTTGGCATGACGACGGGCAGTACGACGAGTAGATGGGCGAACCTCCGACACTTGGGCGGACCCGACAATGGGCAGGCGACCCGTGGGCGACCCGCAACCAGTGGACGAACAACCCGAGCGACAAAACAATGCAGTGGACAGCACGGTTGTGAGGATGCGGTATGGTTCGACGGTGGGCGGACGCGATACAGCATAGGCGGGCACGTGTGGACAGGGTTCATAACCAGCGGACGACCGAACAACAATGCGACGTTATGAGGATGCGGTTCTGCGGTGAGCCGGTTATGGTGCGACATACGTGCGACAAAACTATGCGATAAAGGCATATGCGATGAAGGGAAAACACTTGAATAAACTAAGAGTTGAACCTATATTCATATGCGATGCTTTATGGAGTGGGCCGACGTGTATTTACATATGTTATGGGCATATGTAAGATAATATGGAGGCTTGTACACACATGTGGAAGTAATTAAAATATAATATAATATATACATGCGTGGGCTTATATGTTAATAAGTGGGGTCGGCCTTAAGTTAAGCAACCCCCTTTGAAACATAAGGAAGATGTGTATATATTGGTGGAGGATGGAGTTCATTTCTCCATCGAACTTCGCTTGCTCTCCTTCGCATAAGGACAAGGGAAGTGTGAAAGTCTTAAAGGAAATGCGCATTCCTCATGCGCATAAGGTTAAGGAAACTTTGCATGTTTTGGAGCTTGGGTTATGTGAAGTGAGGTCTCGGTTGTGGAGTTCTATACACGGTTGGGCGCAGAATTGGATGAGCATCTTGGTGACCCATGCGGGTACCCGCTCATAGACAAAGGTGCATAATTGTATATGTGTAAGGTTGTCTTGTGCCTTGTTGTAATATTGTAAAAGATTCAAAGTGTTGGCCGAGGACTTTGCCCGGCACACTTGTATGTATTATTGAAAGTTTTTCATAATATAAAATATTATTGGGCGGACTCGTTCGGGAGTTGCCCCTCCCATTCTACACGGTTGTTTGCAATTGTTGCATATGAAATGTTAAGAATGGTTTATGATGAATTATGAAGACTAATGCTTTCATATGGTTATAAGATAACGGTTAAAGCATGTTTTCGGTTAAGGCGTAGTCCATATGTACAAGTATTAACGAAAAGAAAGTACACGGTGGTGCCGCACCCCGCCGGGCACGGAAAAAAAAAAAATTTGTCGTAGGCTTGTGGGCATGACAGGTGGTATCAGAGCTCGGTCAGAGCTGGTGAGCAGGGTTGCTCGTGGAGACTTGAAAAAGGTTCAGGTGTTGAAACATATCAGAACAAAGGTTGCTCGTGGCAGTTGACAGGTGAAGATAAGGTATGGAGAACAATCGAGATCTTGTAACCTTGAAGATTTGTGGCAAAGATGTTCAAGCGTTGGCAAATACAGGTGGTTCATATAACCTTATATCGGCACGGTTAGTAGAAGAAGTGGGGCTGATATCTACTATGGAGAACTGGGAAATAACCTCATGGAATTTGGCAGTAGGCTTGATACGAGATGTACCTGTACAGTTGGAAAGATGTAGAGGTCAGCTGGACTTTGTAGTGATAAATACAGAGGGCATTGATGTGATGCTTGGACGAGAAGGACTTCTTCAAATCAGTCAGGCAATAGAACAAGATGAAGTTGCAGACCAGGAAGAGGAAGTCATGATGGCCGAAGATGTTGAGGACTTAACTATGATGGAGGTTAGACTTGGGGATGATCAAGCTAAGCCCGAATCATGCAGCTCATGGACATGGACCGACGAAGATACTCATATGAAAGGACCATGTGATGATGAGGATATGATGGAGGCCGAACTTGAGTTTAATCAAGTTGAACTAGGTTCATACAGTTTGGCAGCATGGATGGAAGAACCACATGTTGATGAGGACTCGATGAAGGCAGAACTTGAAGGTGATCAAGCTAAACCAGGATCGTGCATCTTATCGACATGGATGGGTGAGGTCACTCATACGGAGGAACCTCATATTGATAAAGTAAGTATGGATACTTGTGTTTCATTTGGACATTTGGTAGATGGATCATGCGTAGGAGAGGGCAAGATCAGCTTTCCTAAGCAAGGAGACACCTTACCATGGATGACTATGATGGAGCCTTGTATGGTAAAGCAAGGGTTGTTACCTGCTGAAGGACTTGTTGAGGTTGCTTGCTACCTTGAGATGGAAGGTGCAAGACCCCGAGACAAGGGAGGAACTTGATGGACGTTGTGGATGATTTGGGTCATGCTTTAGCCACATGGCTAAGTGCCCGGGATGGCTCATGGACAGGTTGAAGGGCACACTCTTGGATGGACTTCTCATAGCCGAGACCAAGAGATAGTCTTGGTGGACCTTTGGTGGAGGAGCTCATGATGACATGAGATCGTTGTGACTTTGGAAGACTTCATACATGGTGGATGGAGTGATGAAGTTACGATGATGATGCCTTGGTGGACGTACTTGGGCATGGGTTGAGCTGAGACTCAACTACTTGACGCACATGATGATGTTGGGATAGATATGGCAGACTTAGCACATTGACACCAACACTTCGTGGACAACATGTTGCAGATGAGATGGATGGAGTTTTCATGGACCTGAGCATGGATTATGGGAGCTGATTCTTGATGAGTCGGGGATGTGACAGGATGCTTTGAGGAACGACTGATGGTGGCATGAGGATGTGCATTCTCATTGTTTGAGCGTGACGGTTGGATTGATCACCCAACTAGTTCAGACATGGAGGTCGGCATGTACAGAGATGTGTTATCATTTGTTGGAGTATCATGGCAGCAGTTCACATGAGGACGACACATGATGATTGATCATCATGGATTGAGATGACTTCCTATTGATGTTGATCTTGGTGGAGGGCTACCGAGATGATATGTTGTCGAGGACAACAACGTCTTCAGGTGGAGGAGAGTGTGACGCCCTCGAGTCTCGGGCAGGCGTGCACAATGGGCGGGCGCCTCGTGCACGACGACAGATGCATTTTGGCACGACGAAAGGCAGTGCGACGAGCGGATGGGCGAACCTCCGACACTTGGGCGGACCCGACAATGGGCGGGCGACCCGTGGGCGACTCGCACCCGGTGGACGAACAACCCGAGCGACAAAAACAACGCAGTGGACAGCACGGTTGTGAGGACGCGGTATGGTTCGACAGTGGGCAGATGCAATACAGCATAGGCGGGCACGTGCGGACACAGCATAGGCGGACGCGTGCGGACAGGGTTCATAACCAGCAGACGACCGAACAACAATGCTATGTTATGAGGACGCGGTTCTGCGGTGAGCCGGTTATGGTGCGACATACGTGCGACAAAACTATGTGATAAAGGCATATGCAACGAAGGGAAAACGCTTGAATAAACTAAGCGTTGAACCTATATTCATATGCGATGCTTTATGGAGTGGGCCGACGTGTATTTACATATGTTATGGGCGTATGTAAGATAATATGGAGGCTTGTACACACATGTGGAAGTAATTAAAATATAATATAATATATACATGCGTGGGCTTATATGTTAATAAGTGGGGTCGGCCTTAAGTTAAGCAACCCCTTTGAAACATAAGGAAGATGCGTATATATTGGTGGAGGATGGAGTTCATTTCTCCATCGAACTTCGCTTGCTCTCCTTCGCATAAGGAAAAGGGAAGTGCGAAAGTCTTAAAGGAAATGCGCATTCCTCATGCGCATAAGGTTAAGGAAACTTCGCATGTTTTGGAGCTTGGGTTATGTGAAGTGAGGTCTCGGTTGTGGAGTTCTATACACGGTTGGGTGCAGAATTGGATGAGCGTCTTGGTGACCCGTGCGGGTATCCGCTCATAGACAAAGGTGCATAATTGTGTATGTGTAAAGCTGTCTTGTGCCTTGTTGTAATATTGTAAAAGATTCTAAGTGTTGGCCGAGGACTTTGCCCAGCACACTTGTATGTATTATTGAAAGGTTTTCATAATATATAATATTATTGGGCGGACTCGTTCGGGAGTTGCCCCTCCCATTCTACACGGTTGTTTGCAATTGTTGCATATGAAATGTTAAGAATGGTTTATGATGAATTATGAAGATTAATGCTTCATATGGTTATAAGATAACGGTTAAAGCATGTTTTCGGTTAAGGCGTAGTCCATATGTACAAGTATTAACGAAAAGAAAGTACATGATGGTGCCGCACCCCGCCAGGCATGGAAAAAATAAAATTGTCGTAGGCTTGGGGGCGTGACAGACCCACCCGAACGACCCGCCCGAACGAGTTCACACGGGCGCCCTCAAACGACCCGCCCCAACAAGTTCACACGGGCGCCCTCAAACGACCCGCTCGAACGACCCACCCGAATGACCCGCCCGAACGATTTCACACGGGTGCCCTCAAACGACCCGCCCTGTAACGCCCTCGCGACTTGGGCAAGTGCGCGACAGGCAAAACGCCTTCACACGACGAGTTGGCGGGTAACCTGGGTAGGCGACCCGTGGGCGACCCATGCACGACGGGCGGGTGACCCGGGCGGGCGACCTGTGGGCGACCCGTGCACGGCGGTCGGGTGACCCGGGCGGGTGACCCGTGCATGGTGAACTGGCAAACAATTGGCGAGATGCGGTTGGGCAGTCACCCGACGACTGAGGACGAGCTGCGGACGAGCTGCGGTGGCCTGGTGTGCGAGTGCGACCACCCGACCGGGAGAACAGACTGGCGGTTGAGGCTTGGACACGGAGGACCGGCGAGCTGAAACGCTGGGCGAAAGAGCGACCCGAGGGCGACCCGCACCCGATGAGCGGGCGACCCGTGGGCGGCCCGCGCCCGATGGGTGGACAACAGGACAGTGGACACAATGACACGGGAGTTGGTTCGATGAGGGCACGACACGGTTGAGCAGCAAAGGCATGCTTAAAGGGAGGGCGACCTGGGCGGGTGCCCCTCCATACGACAGACAGACGAGTGCGGTAACAACCAAGCGAGGTGCGACAAGGAACGGCGGTGCAACAACTACCGGGCGGCATGCGACGTTAGTACGAGTTGGCTACGACGTTTTGGAGCGCATACTCTACACTTAACAAAATATGCGATGGAGTGTTGCGACTTTATATTGGGCTTAGGGAGGCCTTGCCTTAGGCAAGGGCTGACCTACCAAATAATAAAGTAGGGGCTCCAACATATGAATTATGGGGGTCGGCCCAAGAGCTGACACCCCTTCACCAAATGATGAGAAGCCTATATATGCAAGGCGCAGAAGGCTCATTTGGAAACCAAGAAACTCGCTCTTCTCTCCATAGACAAGCGAAGGGTAAAAAGACGCAGAGCGAAGTGCGCACATCTCATGCGCATGAGATAAGTGCGCAGTTTTACCGAAGGGCAGTTTGTGGATGAAGGCACACGGTATATTACGGTTTTAAGTGCAGGCTGAGTTGGTGGAGTTCTGCAGCTCGGGTGAGCTCGCTCCAACCGAGGAAGTTTGACACATGTATGTAAAGGCAGTCTTGCCTATATTGTAAAAACTCTAAGTGTTGGCCGAGGACTTTGCCCGGCACACTTGTATGTATTATTGAAAAGGTTTCATAATATATTATTTGGGCGGACTCGTTCGGGAGTTGCCCCTCCCTATATGATTATGTGCAATTGTTATGTTCATGGTTTAATTACATGTTGATTATATATGTGAATGAAGATTAATGCATTTTACTTAATTGAGAAGACGAAATTAAGTATATTTATGTGAAAGGCGTAGTCCATATGTACAAGTATTAACGAAAAGAAAGTACACGGTGGTGCCGCACCCTGCCAGGCACGGTCAAAAAAAATTGTCGTAGGCTTGGGGGCGTGACAGGTGATATCAGAGCTCGGTCAGCGCTGGTGAGCAGGTTACTCATGAAGACTTGGACAAGGTTGTCTCAGTTGAAATTGAAGGTGAATTTGCGTGATCTTACAAGCGACTCGAAATGTCTCTCTTAGAGAAATTGGGTTTCGCTACCATGGAAGAATTTGAAAAAGAAATACTTGAAGAGACGGAAAAGCTAAGGCAAGGATATACAGATTGTGGCAGAAGGTTGTCTGAAACAAAGCGTGGACTTCGTGCCTTGGTGGAAAAAGGGGCCTCGGACCTGGATGAGTAGGAAGCCCTTCGAATTACAAAGGAAGGAATCTTAATAGAAGCAAAACTCAAGGAACTGGGTATAAGACATGCTTTGAATAAGAAAAAAAAGGATTGCTTAATCCTTGAAAAACATCTCGAGGTCTTGAAGGAAGAAATCAAGTCTAGAGAAAAACAAAAAGAAGGAAGTGGGAAAGGGACCTCACAAACTCAAGAAAACTTGGTAATAGAAATCTCTTCCACCGATGATCCTCACGATGAGGCTGCAAGTGAAAAGGGCCCGAGTGCTACTTCAAAGGTAGTAATTGATGAAGATTGCGAGGAAGAAGACCCAGAAAGGAACAGATTGGAGTATGTTCAGATGAAGGCCGGAGGTGCTGATGTACTCACTATGGTGGATAGTGGTGCTTCACACAACTTCATGAGTGAAGATACTGCAAGGAGACTTGGGCTGAAATTTTTACCAGTGAAGGCACAAATGAAGACGGTGAATTCTCCTCCTACGAACATTCTTGGTATAGCTGAAAAGGTGGACACTACTCTTGGTGCATGGACCAGAAAAGTGGACTTCACTATAGTAAGGATTGATGACTATGAGGCCGTATTGGGGATGGAGTTCATGAAGAAATATGAGGCCATGGTCGTACCACATTTGAAGAAACTCTTCATTTATGATGGAAGGGAAGATGTACCCATTGGTGTTCCAATCATTGGTGTGACAAAACCTGATCATAAGTTAGGAGGAATGCAGATGGAGGACAAAGTGAAGGTGGACAAGCGGTTGTCTACGATGGCGACAAAGCTTGTGGAGCAGTCATTGGTCATTAAATCACTCTCAGATAGCATCTTGGACTTGTCAAGAAGGCTAGAGTTGATGGAGGATGATGATGACATCGATGAGGTATATGTGAGGCCGAATATCCAGAAGGAAGATCGGGAGGCATATCTACAAAGGATGGAGGTTGAGGATCCGGACAGATGGATTGAGCTGATTAGTGAGAGAGAGCCACCTGGCTCTTCTCCCTCCACATCTTCTTATATGACATAGAAGATTGGGCTCATTGCTAAGCCGCTCATGGCAGTGAGCCTCAAACATGGTTGAGCAAGTATCGTGATCATAACATGTTGCAGAAAGATGGGGTTTCCATAGACCTAGGCATGGAATCATGGAGATGAGTGTTGGCACATGACTAAGGTGTGTGGCACTTGTTGATACATGGGCAGTTGGCACATGGAGATGTCTTGGTGGAAAGCCACTAAGATGGTATGTTGTCGGGACGACAACGTCTTCGGGTGGAGGAGAGTGTAATGCCCTCGCGACTTGGGCAAGTGCACGATGAGCAAAATGCCTTCACACGACGAGTTGGCAGGCGACCCGGGTAGGCAACCTGTGGGCGACCCGGGCGGGCAACCCGTGGGCGACCCGTGCACGACGGGCGGGCGACCCGTGCATGGTGAACCGACAAACAATTGGCGAGATGCGGTTGGGCAGTCACCCGGCGACTGAGGACGAGCTGCGGTGGCCGGGTGTGCGGGTGCGACCACCCGACCGGGAGAACAGACTGGCGGTTGAGGCTTGGACACGGAGGACCGGCGAGCTGAAACGCTAGGCGAAAGAGCGACCCGAGGGCGACCCGCGCCCGATGGGCGGGCGACCCGTGGGCGGTCCGTGCCCGATGGGCGGACAACCGGACAGCGGACATAACGACAGAGTTGTGGACGCGAGTTGGTTCGATGAGGGCGCGACACGGTTGACCAGCAAAGGTGTGCGCAAAGGGAGGGCGACCCAGGCGGGCGCCCCTCCATACGGTGGATAGACGAGTGCGGTAACAACCGGGCGAGGTGTGACAAGGAACGACGGTGCGACAACTACCGGGCGGCATGCGACGTTAGTACGAGTTGGCTGCGACGTTTTGGAGCGCATAATCTACACTTAACAAAATATGCGATGGAGTGTTGCGACTTTATATTGGGCGTAGGGAGGCCTTGCCCTTAGGCAAGGGCCAACCTACCAAATAATAAAGTAGGGGCTCCAACGTATGAATTATGGGGATCGGCCCAAGAGCTGACACCCCTTCACCAAATGATGAGAAGCCTATATATGCAAGGCGCAGAAGGCTCATTTGGCAACCAAGCAACTTGCTCTTCTCTCCATAGACAAGCGAAGAGTAAAAAGACGCACAGCGAAGTGCGCACATCTCATGCGCATGAGATAAGTGCGCAGTTTTACCGAAGGGCAGTTTGTGGACGAAGGAACATGGTATATTACGGTTTTATGTGCAGGCCGAGTTGGTGGAGTTCTGCAGCTCGGGTGAGCTCGCTCCAACCGAGGAAGGTTGACACATGTATGTAAAGGCGGTCTTGCCTATATTGTAAAAACTCTAAGTATTGGCCGAGGACTTTGCCCGGCACACTTGTATGTATTATTGAAAAGGTTTCATAATATATTATTTGGGCAGACTCGTTCGGGAGTTGTCCCTCCCTATATGATTATGTGCAATTGTTATGTTCATGGTTTAATTGCATGTTGATTATATATGTGAATGAAGATTAATGCATTTTACTTAATTGAGAAGACGAAATTAAGTATATTTATGTGAAAGGCGTAGTCCATATGTACAAGTATTAACGAAAAGAAAGTACACGGTTGTGCCGCACCCCGACGGGCACAGTCAAAAAACAATTGTCGTAGGCTTGGGGGCGTGACATGCCCGAACGACCCACCCGAATGACCCGCCCGAACGAGTTCACACGGGCGCCCTCAAACGACCCGCCCGAACGATTTTTCATGGGCGCCCGAACGACCGAAACGAACCAACAAGGGAGAGCCGGGCAAACGAGCTGCACGAACGTGCACAAAGCCAACCTCGGGTAACAACTTAGCATTTTTGATACGGCCCTCGTCCGAACGACCCGCCCGAACGAGTTCACACGGGCGCCCTCAAACGACCCGCCCGAACGACCCACCTGAACGACCCGCCCGAACGAGTTCACACGAGCGCCCTCAAACGACCCGCCCAAACGACCAACCCAAATGACCCGCCCGAACGAGTTCACACGGGCGCCCTCAAACAACCCGCCCGAATGACCCACACGAACGACCCGCCCGAACGAGCTCACACGGGCGCCCTCAAAAGACCCGCTCGAACGACCCACCCGAACGAGCTCACAGAGGCGCCCTCAAACGACCCGCACGAACGACCCGCCTGAACGAGTTCACATGGGCTCCCTCAAACGACCCGCCCGAACGATTTTGCATGGGTGCCGAACGACTGAAACGAACCGACAAGGGAGAGCCAGGCAAACGAGCTGCACGAACGTGCACAAAGCCAACCTCGGGTCACAACATAGCATTTTTGATACAGCCCTCGCCCGAACGACCCACCGAACGAGTTCACATAGGCGCCCTAAAATGACCCGCCCGAACGACCCGCCCGAACGAGTTCACACGGGCGCCCTCAAACGACCCGCCCAAACGAGTTCACACGGGCGCCCTCAAACGACCCGCCCGAACGAGTTCACACGGGCGCCCTCAAACGACCCGCCCGAACGATTTTTCATGGGCGCCCGAACGACCGAAACGAACCGACAAGGGAGAGCCGGGCAAACGAGCTGCACGAACGTGCACAAAGCCAACCTCAGGTCACAACTTAGCATTTTTGATACGGTCCTCGTCGGAACGACCCGCCCGAACGAGTTCACACTGGTGCCCTCAAACGACCCGCCCGAACAACCCACCCGAACGACCCGCCCGAACGAGTTCACATGGGCGCCCTCAAACGACCTGCCCGAACGACCCACCCGAACGACCCGCCCGAACGAGTTCACACGGGCGCCCTCAAACGACCCGCCCGAACGACCGAAACGAACCGACAAGGGAGAGCCAGGCAAACGAGCTGCACGAATGTGCACAAAGCCAACCTCGGGTCACAACTTAGCATTTTTGATATGACCCTCGCCCGAATGACCCACCCGAACGACCCACCCAAACGAGTTCACACAGGCGCCCTCAAATGACCCGCCCGAACGAGTTCACACGGGTGCCCTCAAACGACCCGCCCGAATGACACACTCGAACGACCCGCCCAAACGAGTTCACACGGGCGCCCTCAAACGACCCACCCGAACGACCCACCCGAACAACCCGCCCGAACGAGTTCACACGGGCGCCCTCAAACACGCCCGCTCGAACGATTTTTCATGGGCGCCCGAACGAACGAAACAAACCGACAAGGGAGAGCCGGGCAAATGAGCTGCACGAACGTGCACAAAGCCAACCTCGGGTCACAACTTAGCATTTTTGATACGGCCCTCGCCCGAACGACCCGCCCGAACGAGTTCACACGGGCACCCTCAAACGACCCGCCCGAACGAGTTCACACAGGTGCCCTCAAACGACTCGCCCGAGCGACCCACCCGAACGACCTGCCTGAACGAGTTCACACGCGCGCCCTCAAACGACCCGCCCGAACGATTTTTCATGGGCGCCCGAACGACCGAAACGAACCGACAAGGGAGAGCCGGGCAAACGAGCTGCACGAATGTGATCAAAGCCAACCTTGGGTCACAACTTAGCATTTTTGATACGGCCCTTGCCCGAACGACCCGCCCGAACGAGTTCACACGGGCGCCCTCAAACGACCCGCCCGAACGACCCACCCGAACGACCCGCCCGAACGAGTTCACACGGGCGCCCTCAAACGACCCGCCCGAACGACCCACCCGAACGACCCGCCCGAATTAGTTCACATGGGTGCCCTCAAACGACCCGCCTGAACGACCCACCCGAATGACCCGCTTGAACGAGTTCACACGGGCGCCCTCAAACGACCCGCCCGAACGATTTTTCATGGGCGCCCGAACGACCGAAACTAGCCGACAAGGGAAAGCCGGGAAAACTAGCTGCACGAACGTGCACAAATCCAACCTCGGGTCACAACTTAGAATTTTTGATACGGCCCTCGCCCGAACGAGTTCACACTGGCGCCCTCGAACGACCTGCCTGAACGAGTTCGCACGGGCGCCCTCAAACGACCCGCCCGAACGATTTTGCATGGGCGCTCGAACGACCGAAACTGTAATGCCCTCGAGTCTCGGGCAGGTGTTCACAATGGGCAAGCGCCCTCGTGCACGACAGTGGGTGTGTTTTGACACGACGATGAGCGGCGGGGCGAACCTCCAAGACATGGGCGGACCCGACGATGAGCGGACCCGACGATGTGTGGACCCGACAATGGGCGGGCGACCCATGGGCACGCGCCCTGCTACACGATGGACAGCAGCATACGACGAACGGCGGAATGATGTGCGACGAGTTTCGGACGACGGACGGGCGAATGCGACGAACAACAAGGTAGCGGGCAGTGTGCGACGAAACAGCAAGCCGCGGTTGCAGTGCGATGGGAGGTCGACACAGTGCGACGAGAGCTTGTGACGAAATATGCGACAAAACACTCAGGCCGGAATGCGGCTAAGTATTGAGAGCATGTGTTAATGGATGTAATCACATGTTATATGGGAGCTTATACGCATATGTGGAGTAACATATAAAATATAAGCGAATGATATATGTGTGAATTAATTAAAATATAATATAACCTTTATACGTGGCCTTATATGTATAATGGGGTCGGCCATGAGTAATGCACCCCCATTAAATCATAAGGAGGACGTATATGCAATGGAGAATGGTTAAAAAAGTCAAGTCGACATGTATATCAGGCATATCATTATGATTTGAGGAGTCGGCCTCATGAATGGACGCATCCTTCGGAGAGATGATGATATGCATATATATATGGCATGATGAGATGCCATTTGATCCATCGATCTTCACTTGGCTTCCTTCGCTCAAGAACAAGGAAGAAGTGCGCATTTCTTAGGGGTAAAATGCGCATGCCTCATGTGCATTGAGAATAAGGGAAGTGCGTGAATCGTTCTTGGTTGGAGGCTGGAAAGGAGGTCTTGTAGAGCAGGTTTATGCGGGACTTAAAGGAGAAGGTCTCGTGTCTCAATTGAGCACCCTTCTACTGGGAGTTGGCATATGTGTTGTAAGGCTGTTCTACGCCTCGATTATAAATCATTCTAATTGTTGGCCTTGGAGTTTAGACGGGCACACTTGTGTATTGTATTATTGAAAAGAGTTCATAATATATATTCGGGCAGACTTTTCGGGAGTTGCCCCTCCCATTCTTCTCGGTTGTTTTGCAATTGTTATTCGGTTAAATTGCATATGATAATGTTAAGAATGGTTTATGAAGATTGATGAAGATTAATGCTTATGATTATAAGTGAAGACATGTTTATATCAGTTTAAAGCTTATTATATTGGTTAAGGCGTAGTCCATAAACATTAACTTGTTAAAAAGGGAGCGTTCGGTGGTGCCGCACCCCGCCGGGCACGGTCAAAAAAATTTCCGTAGACATGGGGGCGTCACAGGTGGTATCAGAGCAGGGTTGCTCGTTCAGGTGTTGAAGCTGCTACACACCTTTACCGAAGTAAAGGTGGTATCAGAGCTCGGTCGGAGCTGGTGAGCAAGGTTGCTCGTGATAGTTGACAGGTGAAGATAAGGTATGGAGAGCAACCGAGGTCTTGTAACCTTGAAGATTTGTGGCAAAGATGTTCAAGCGTTGGCAAACACAGGTGGTTCATATAACCTTATATCGACATGGTTAGTAGAAGAAGTGGGGATGATATCTTTTATGGAGAACTGGGGGATAACCTCATGGAATTTTGCAATAGGCATGATATGAGATGTACCTGTACAGTTGGAAAAATGTAGAGGTCAGCTGGACTTTGTGGTGATAAATACAGATGGCATTGATGTGATGCTTGGACGAGATGGACTTCTTCAAATTGATCAGGCAATGGAACTAGATGAAATTGCAAACCGGGAAGAGGAAGTCATGATGGCCGAAAATGTTGAGGACTTAACTATGATGGAGGTTAGACTTGAAGATGATCAAGCTAAGCCTGAATCATTCAGCTCATGGACATGGAATGACGAAGACACTCATATGGAAGGACCATGTGATGATGAGGATATGGTGGAGGCCGAACTTGAGCTTAATCAAGTTGAACCAGGGTCATACAGTTTGGCAGCATGGATGGAAGAACCACATGATGATGAGGACTCGATGGAGGCAGAACTTGAAGGCGATCAAGTTGAACCAGGATCGTGCAGCTTATCGACATGGATGGGTGAGGTCACTCATATGGAGGAGCCTCATATTGATAAAGTAAGTATGGATACTTGTGTTTCATTTGGGTATTTGGTAGATGGACCGGGTACAGTGAGAGGTAAGATCAGTTTGCCTATGCCATGGAGGATCATGCCATGGATGACTATGGTGGAGCCTTGTATGGAGAAGCAAGGGTTGTTACCTGCTAAAGGACTTGTTGGGGTTACTTGTGACCTTGAGGTTGAAGGTGCAAGGGCCCGTGACAAGGGTGGAACTCGATGAGCATTATGGATAATTTGGGTCATGCTTTAGCCACTTTGGCTAAGTGCCTGGCATGACTCATGGACTGATTGAAGGGCACACCCTTGGGTGGACTTCTCATGGCCGAACCTTTGGTGAAGGAGCTATGGAGAAGGGACTCGTGATGACATGGTGATATGGTTGGTGACCGAGTTCACTAAACCAAAGATTGATTACTTGGATGATGCTTAGATGGACTTCTCATGGCCGAGACCAAGAGATAGTCTTGGTGGACCTTTGGTGGAGGAGCTCATGATTGACATAAGATCGTTGTGACTTTTGGGACATCATACATGGTGGACTTAGAGGTCTGATGCATTGAGGAGCTGAGGTCGGGAGACTTTGATGTAGTATGGGATGCATACTTCCAAAGTACATGCATAGGACATGGCTTGGAAGAGTGACTTGATGAGGAGGATCGATGAGACACTTTGAGGTGATGGGGTCATGATGATGATGATGATGCCTTGGTGATTACATTTGGGCATGGGTTGAGCCGAGACTCAACTACTTTTCACACACGATGATGTTGGGGATAAGTGTGGCTGATCACTTATGACACCAACACTTCGTGGACAGCATGTTGCAGATGAGATGGATGGAGTTTTCATGGACCTGAGCATGGATTATGGGAGGTGATTCTTGATGAGTCGGGGATGTGACAGGATGCTTTGAGGAACAACTGATGGTGGCATGAGGATGTGCATTCTCATGGTTTGGACGTGACGGTTGGACTAGCTACCCAACTAGTTCAGACATGGGGGTTGACAGTGTACAAAGATGTGTTGGCATTTGTTGGAGTATCATGGCAGCAGTTCACATGAGGACGACATATGGTGATCGAGATGACTCCCGTTGATGTTGATCTTGGTGGAGAGCTACCGAGATGATATGTTGTCGAGGACGACAACGACTTCAGGTGGAGGAGAGCGTAACGCCCTCGAGTCTTGGGCAGGTGTGCACGATGGGCGGGCGCCCTCGTGCACGATAGCGGGTGCGTTTTGACACGACGACGAGCGACGGGGCGAACCTCCGACACATGGGCGGACCCGACGATGAGCGAACCCAACGATGGGCGGACCCGGCAATGGGCGGGCGACCCATGGGCGCGCGCCCTGCTACACAATGGACAACAGCATATGACGGATGGCGGAACGATGTGTGACGAGTTTCGGACGACAGACGGGCGAATGCGACGAACAGCAAGGTAGCGGGCAGTGTGCGACGAAACAGCAAGCCGTGGTTGCAGTGCGACGGGAGGTCGACACAATGTGACGAGAGCTTGTGACGAAATATGCGACAAAACACTCAGGTCGGAATGCGGCTAAGTATTGAGCGCATGTGTTAATGGATGTAATCACATGTTATATGGGAGCTTATACGCATATGTGGAGTAACATATAAAATATAAGCGAATGATATATGTGTGAATTAATTAAAATATAATATAACCTTTATACGTGGCCTTATATGTATAATGGGGTCGGCCATGAGTAATGCACCCCCATTAAATCATGAGGACGTATATGCAATGGAGAATGGTTAAAAAAGTCAAGCTGACATGTATATCAGGCATATCATTATGATTTGAGGAGTCGGCCTCATGAATGGACGCATCCTTTGGAGAGATGATGATATGCATATATATATATGGCATGATGAGATGCCATTTGATCCATCGATCTTCACTTGGCTTCCTTCGCTCAAGAACAAGGAAGAAGTGCGCATTTCTTAGGGGTAAAATGCGCATGCCTCATGCGCATTGAGAATAAGGGAAGTGCGTGAATCATTCTCGGTTGGAGGCTAGAAAGGAGGTCTTGTAGAGCAAGTTTATGCGGGACTTAAAGGAGAAGGTCTCGTGTCTCAATTGAGCACCCTTCTACCAGGAGTTGGCATATGTGTTGTAAGGCTGTTCTACGCCTCGATTATAAATCATTCTAAGTGTTGGCCTTGGAGTTTAGCCAGGCACACTTGTGTATTGTATTATTGAAAAGAGTTCATAATATATATTCGGGCAGACTTTTCGGGAGTTGCCCCTCCCATTCTTCTCGGTTGTTTTGCAATTGTTATTCGGTTAAATTGCATATGATAATGTTAAGAATGGTTTATGAAGAATGATGAAGATTAATACTTATGATTATAAGTGAAGACATGTTTATATCGGTTTAAAGCTGATTATATTGGTTAAGGCGTAGTCCATAAACGTTAACTTGTTAAAAAGGGAGCGTTCGGTGGTGCCTCACCCCACCGGGCACGGTCAAAAAAATTGCCGTAGACTTGGGGGCGTGACAGAAATGAAACGACAAGGGAGATCCGGGCAAACGACCCGCCTAAATGAGTGTTTACATGGCAAACAAGCCGCTCGAACGAGTTTACATGGGCTTCGACACACGACCAAAACGAAGTCACATGGGAGATTCGGGCAAACGGGCGGCACGATAGTGCATGAGGCCCACCCCCCTTCACAACTTAGCATTTTTTATATGGCCACCCTGGGTGCCCTCACACGACACGACATGACACGACCCGACCCGTGTGCACGGGCACCCACACACGACACGTTCCGACCCGCCCGAACGAAATTTGGGGTTTCCATGGGCGCACGACCCGAACGAAATTTCGGGGTTTTCGTGGGTGCACGACCTGAATGAAGCCACAAGGGAGCATTAGGAAAACAGGCCACACGAACATGCAGAAGACACACGGGCAGTCACAAATTAGCATTTTTGGCACGCCCACGTGTACCCGGGCCCCACACACGGCACGACACGGCCCGACTGGCCTTGTGCGAGCTGACTCGACCCGCCCGAACGCGTTTGCACGGGCACCCACACACGACACGACACGACCCGACCCGAAAAAAATTTGGGGTTTCCTTATATGCACAACACAAACGAAATTTGGGGTTAGATAGAGGAGGAAATTTGGGGTTTCCATGGGTGCGCGACCCGAACGAAGGCACAAGGCAGCGTCGGGCAAACGGGCTGCACGAACATGTAGAAGGCACAGGGTCATGAATTAGCATTTTTGGCACTGCCACGTGTGCCCGAGCACCCACGCACAGCACGACCCGACCCGCCCGAACAAAGGCACGATGGAGCGTCGGGCAAACAGGTCGCGCGAACGTGAAGGAGGCACATGGGTGGTCATGCCCTAACATTTTTTGCACGGCCACATGTTCCCGAGCACCCACGCGCGGCACGGCACGAATCAACCCCACTCGACTCACCCGAACGCGTTTGCACGGGCACCCACACACGACACGACCCGACCCGCCCGAACGGAATTTGGGGTTTCCATGTGTGCACGCCCTGAACGAAATTTGGGGTTTCCATGGGTGCACGACCTGAACGAAGGCCCGAGAGAGCGTCAGGCAAACGGGCCGCACGAATGTGCAGAAGGCACACGGGTGGTGACGACTTAGAATTTTTTGCACAGCCATGTGTGCCGGGGCACCCACACACGGCACGGCATGACCCGACCCGCCCTGGGCGAGCCGACCCGAATCGCCGCACGAAATTTGGGGTTTTTGTGGGTGTACGGCCCGAACAAAGAAGGCACATGAGCGGTCATGGCTTGGCATTTTCGGTACACCCACGTGTGCCTGCGCACCCCCACACACGGCATGGCACGGGATGACCCGGCCCGCCCGAAGGAAATTTGGGGTTTGAACGGGCGCACGACCCGAACGAAGGCACGAGGGTAGGAATATCTTTGAATCTAATACATAAATATACCTGGGGTAACATGCCCTTAATATCTTCAACATTTTCTTTTGACTCTTTATAACACTTTAACATGTGCTAGGCCTATTTAAATGAGCAAGAAACTCAATGAAAAAAAAAAATATATATATATATATATATATATATATATATTTATTTATTTATTTATTTATTTTCCTGCATAAATACAAATATCAAAAGTACATTTATGAAGACCGAACCAAGTTACACTTTCTTCAACACCCCTCTCAACTAGGGAGGTATTCCTAAATCATTACAAGGTGTTTGGCTATTTTTCAATATTGAATAATTCACATAAGAGAAACTGGATTGGCAACCCATATTTTATAGCATCATATTAGCCAACATTGTTCATAGCAAGGCCTTGACTAGCAGCTTTATCTGTCATATTACCAGAGCACAATGTTGGTGAGGCCAATGGCTTATAAACACCTTGGTCATTGTCTCTAAAGGTACATACCCACCAAGGTGTTCCCTGAGTATGACCTTCCAGGACAATTCTTGTCTTGGGTTCCCATCCCTCAAAGAATATCGCTCTGCTTGCCTACTCTTGTCTTGGGTGCCCTACACATCCTCAAAGAGCATCAGATGCCAAATGATTGCCCAATCCTCCCGTTATTTCTTGCCAAGTGAAGACAAGAATGTTGTGTCTATCTCTTCTCCTTGATTGGGGAAGACATGCCCAAGTTTCCTCTGACAAGGAACTTGCCCAAGCTCCTTTGTATTTGGGAACTTGTTAGAACTCCCTCTTAGCTAGGGACTTGTCCATTCATCAACAACGTCTTCTTCGTGGCTCCTTCAGTCGCTTGATCTCCTTCTTTCCTTCGATGTCATGAAGTCTTTGTTTGAACTTCTTCTTGGCAGGGTACCGGCCATCGATCACTTTCCCCCCTGGTTTTTCATGTCATTGCTCCCTTCGTGGAAAGTGGCCTTCTTGATATATATCGGGGCCTTTTTGTCATCTAGCTACTCCTTTGTCACCTTGTCTATCCTTCATAACACTTATCACATGGATGCTTAGTTGTACTCGCTTGTTCCCGTACTTTGATTTAGTGGCCCTTCATGTCTTCATCGTGAAATTGCTCTTCATCATGACATATTTGTAGAGTTGAATCTGTTATCTGCACCTTACTATCTCCAAGGCCTTCGTAGGTTTCAAGGGTCCTTTATCTTTTTCTTCCTTTGTCAGAGTTGTCGTGCCTTCTTTCGAGAGATGTTGAGGAATCTTGTCAAATAGTTATTCTTTGTGACCGCGATGTTCTTCATTTGCTTCTTATTGGATTGATTGGTCAACCACCTTATACTCCTTATGAGAGCACTTCTTCATGTTGACCTTTACTCCACTGTAGCACATGCCTCCGAGCATGTCGTTGGCGAAAGAGATCCTTTTATTCTTGATCGTGATTCTAGAACTTTTCCCATGACCCAATCAATATATATGGCGACATGACTTAAACTTTGATGCATACATACCTCACCTTGATTATGCTTTTATCATCGCGGCTTTATTTGATAGTTCTCCTCGATTGGTGTAGCCTTTCTTACTTCATCTGCTCTCGCCTCTATATCATCCTCTCTTGAATCCCATAAATGGGACCCCCAATGAGACCTCTACCCCCTTTGAAAGAAGACTTTAAGCAAAGAGGTTGACTTAGTCCTAGGAGGATCTTCCTTCTTTTGCTTCTTGTCGTCTTCTTTCACTTCTTGAGTTACATGAGCTTCTTCCCTTTTTCTCTTGTTGTTGTTGTCCTTCTTAAGTTTAGGAAAATCCCTTTTGTAGCGTCCATACTCTTGGCATCCAAACCGTTCGACTTTGGACATGTAGTGGCCCCAACCAATTTGATACTTTCCTTACAAAAATACACTGAGGTATACTCAGAAGGGGACATATACTTACTTGATAGAGTTTGAGATGTAGTGAACTTGCTTTCTTCTTGAAGACTTGATGGCTTGCCTTCCTTAGATCTTGATGTTGTTCAAGTTGCTTTCTTCAAATGGACTTGCTTGATGACTTGACTCGTAGTGCCTTTCATTCTTCAAGATGGTGTAGCTTGATGTAGGTCCCTCTTTGATTTGTTCTTCTTGTAGGTGCCTTTATACAAGGCGTTTCTTCTTGCTTTGTAGTCTTCCATGAGGAATGATAGATGGTAGACCTTCTTGTCCTTGATGTGATTGAGACTTCTTGGCTTGACGCTTCAACCTTGCGGATGTTCTTGAGATTCCCTTTCCTTGATGTGTCACCTTAGCTCCGATACCACGTTGAAGAATCTAGGGCAATGGGGTATAGCGGGATTCTTCTAGACTTGATAACAATTTGTGAAGCGCTTTTGCAATTTATCGTGTTATCTTAATATTCTTCTCTTCTTATTAATGCATGTGTGTTTACTTTCGTCAAACTGGTGCCAAAAACATAAGAACAAGAACACAAGATGTTGGCTCTCTACCAGGGAAAAACCTCTCTCTCTCTCTCTCAGAGAGGAAAACCCTTTCGTAAATTTCCCTCATTGAAGCTTCTTATTGGTCATTGCGAAGCCCTAGACCCTTGACAATAATATCCGCCAAGCACAAGTCGAGTCCTTCCTCCTCTCTGCACTTTGTTTCTTCGGCGCTTCGTTCCCCGGCACTCTGTCCTTCTTTCAACTTTTGATAGTCCATGGTGGACTAGCTCTAGAAGAGACTCCAACCTTTGATCCTTAGCGAGGTCCTTTACCAATGAATAAACCTTCATTCTCTTGACCAACCGAGCTTTTTTCTTGATGTGAGGTTGCAGGCTCGATGTACACCAAGTTTACTGCACTTGGGGCGATTTCCATCGCGACGAGACATGCAAACCCCAAATTTCCCGCACTTGGGATGCTTTCGACAATGCGGGACATGGAATCCCTGGGTACCCCGCAATTTGGCAACCTTTGTCGAGGAGGGACCGCGAGACCCCATGTCACGCTCCTATCCTAGTGGTAGTATTTCAACCACGCATAAGCGGGTGCGGCACCACCGTACTTTTTCCTTTTACCAATACTTGAGTACACGGTCTGCACCTACTTCAACACTCGGTCAATTTTCCAGTAAGTGTTCTTAACAATGCAGTGAAAATAACTTACCATAAATTTATCTTCTTCAATTATTCTTTCAACCTGTCGTGTCGTGTGGTTGTGCTGCACTGGCTCGCAGCCTGCATGACACAACTCCACACCTGAACTGCGAACCTGTCCGCCCGAATTTCCCTTCCGCGGCGCCCAAACTCTGCCCGTCGGTGCGGTGCATAGTGAGGGCGCATGGCCTGCATGCAGTGCGGCCTGCCTGCCCGGACGGTAACCCGCCCCGCTCTGCCTGTCCGCGCTACCAAGCCCGACCCGCTCTGTAATCCGCCCGTCGGTGCGGCCCTCTTACCCGCGTCCTTCTCTTCCTTCCGTTTCCGCCCAACTCCTTCCTTCGCACTTATTCTGCGATGTGGAAGTCTGAGTTCGATGTCCCTTCGTCGAACGCCATCCTCCTTACTTATACGCATCCTTTCGCCCAAGGGCCGTGTCTCTCGAGGATAACAAGGGTCGGCTCCATCAACATGCATGCCCGGCTGACCTGCCACATAACCTCGACACGCCCCATTCCAACGAACCGCCGCGTCCCTTCGTGTGCACCGTCGCACCCATGGGTCGGCTCCAACACCTCGCCGATTACACCCGTCGCCGCACGTCGCACACCTGCCCGCATCCTAACTCGTCCGCACATGGTCACCTCTTTCATCCGGGCACGCAACAAGGGTCGCCCGCGCGCCTTCCGTCGGTGGCTTGCCCATCGTGCAGGTATCAAGGGGCGTGCGCCATCCCCAACACGGTGCGAGCGACATGGGAACCCCGCGTGTCACGCCCCCAGGCCTACAGTACTCTTTCAGCTGTACTTGGCAAGGTGCGGCGCCACCGAACACTTTCTTTTCACCAATACTTATGTTCATGGACTACGCCTAACCATTAGTCTACTTAGTTTGTTTTTCGCAACCAAGTATTATTATGTTTCCTTTATGCCAATGAACACCCATACGCATAGGCAATTATCATCAGCGATTATACATGAAGAACACAATTGCACAGTGTAAAGGGAGGGGCAACTCCCTGAACAATGAGTCTGCCCAAATACAATATA
>CM062817.1:1018714864-1018734864 GCA_031772625.1 Pinus tabuliformis
CTACATAATACAAGGACACATATCCAAACAAGAGGAGGGATCGGGCAGCCTTGCACCCCACGCACCCTACGTACAGGCAACCTAGGAGATTTCCCACAGCTTTACCAACCCGATGATGAATAATTTTCTCCTACGACCACCTCCACGCAAAGGAGGGAGGTCGAAGCGTTCCACCTAAATCCTTCTTCCAAATAAGACCAACCGAGCCCACAACCTCTTCTTAGAAATGCCCCCAGACCCTCCACGCCACGCACCGAGGCCACCTAGGAGTCCACTTGCGCAGCTGACGGTGGGCCTCGATCACTTGACCGCTGCGGCAACCACGATGTGAAGGCAAAGGAAGGAAGCAAATGCACATCAAGAGGGTCGCTACACAATACAAGGACACATATCCGAACAGGAGGAGGGATCGGGCAGCTCTGCACCCCACGCACCCTACGTACAGGCAACCTAGGAGATTTCCCACAGCTTTACCGACCGGACAATGAATAATTTTCCCCTACGGCCACCTCCACGCAAAGGAGGGAGGTCGAAGCGTTCCACCTCGAAATCCTTCTTCCAAATAGCCCCCACCATCGATGACTATAGTAGCAAGCCTCCTCCCCATTGGACCACAAGCGCATACACAATTGAAACAACAAATGCCCATAAACGTTGTGACTTAACATTTCCAACCACAAAGCCTGCCACGCACACAAGATGCAAGGGAAAAGTCGACCCCTCGATCAAACATATGGGCCAACACATCTATAAAAACCTCAAAGCCAACGCAACCACGAACATGTGCACTTTGAAAGGAATGCCAACCCTTGACTTTACAACAAGGAGAACAGCACCTCACATCGCCCGATGGAAAAAGCAAGAAAGAGGGAGGGTAGGTGGTTTACAACCAAAACCCTTCCACGTCCCTCTTAAATGTATGCATCTCAACCGACAATGCCAACACGGAAAGAGTACAAGCACAAGACACCGGCACCATAAACAGCCGAACAATGAAGAGGCTAGCCATCACAAGGAGCCACACCACAACAACCCATACAACTCCCAAAACTTGGAGCAGAAGGGGAATTGATCACATATGCCTCCAAGGACAAGCATGGCGAACATTACCGCTCATGCGCTACCGAGTGGGTATGGAGAGAAGATGAAAATCGGACACCCTACAAACAACCCAAGGCCATTCTTGAGGCAAACCTGAAAACCAACTCAATTACCAACCCACCTTTCACACGAAAAGCAAAACCCTCCACACCAAATAGGGAGGAGGTGAACAATATAACGAGGAGCCAATTTCAATGGAGCCACAAATGGCTGCCCATACCAATCAAAATTTCTATTCGCAACAACCGATGGCACGATAGCGACATAGGCAACGACGGAGTTGGGGCTTCCATCTGGGACCTGCAACAACAAAGGCTCAAAGGAGCGTCGAGAAATATTTCAACATTCTATCGTTGGGATGGGAAAGAGGGACGGGGATGAGCACGACCCACATTACCGCTCATGTGCTACCAGCGGGATGGAGTGAAGACTAAAATCGGCCACCCTTCAATGACCCAAGGCCATCGTTTAGGCAAACCCGAAAACACAACTCGATCACCAACCCAACTTTCAAACGGAAAGAAAACCTACCGCTGTTATCATGGGGAGGGGCATGAGGGGACCAGGACGAGCAGGAAGCCACACCACAAAAGCCCATACAGCTCCAAGAACTTGGAGAGCGGAAGGGAATTGTTCACATATGCCTCCCAGGCCGAGCCTGGCCAACATTAACACTCATGCGCTACCGAGTGGGGATGGATAGAAGACGAAAATCGGCGCCCTACAAATGACCCAAGGCCATCATTCAGGAAACCCGAAAATACAATCGATCACCAACCCACCTTTCACATGGAAATAAAACCTATTGCTGGTATCATCTGGAGGGGCACGCAGGGACCAGGACGAGCCAGGGAGCCACACCACAACAGCCCATACAGCTCCAAGAACTTGGAGAGCAAGGGGAATTGTTCACATATGCCTCCCAGGCCGAGCCTGGCCAACATTACCGCTCATGCGCTACCGAGTGGGGATGGAGAGAAGATGAAAATCAGCCGCCCTACAAACGACCCAAGGCCATCGTTCAGGCAAACCAGAAAACACAACTGATCACCAACCCACCTTTCACACGGAAAGAAAACATGTCGCTGGTATCATCTGGAGGGGCACGCGGGGACCAAGACGAGCCACGGAGCCACACCACAACAGCCCAAATAGCTCCAAGAACTTGGAGAGTGGAAGGGGAATTGTTCACATATGCCTCCCAGGCCGAGCGTGGCTAGCATTACTGCTCATGCGCTACCGAGTGGGGATGGATAGAAGATGAAAATCGGCGCCCTACAAAATGACCCAAGGCCATCGTTCAGGAAAACGCGCAAACACAACTCAATTCCCAACCCACCTTTCACACAGAAAGGAAACCTGTCGCTGGTATCATCTGAAGGGGCACGTAGGGACCAAGACGAGCTAGGGAGCCACACCACAACAACCCATACAGCTCCAAGAACTTGGAGAGCGGAAGGGAATTGTTCACATATTCCTCCCAGGCCGAGCCTAGCCAACATTACCACTCATGCGCTACCGCGTGGGGATGAGAGAAGATGAAAAATCACCCACCCTACAAATGACCCAAGGCCATCGTTCAGGAAAACGCGAAAACACAACTCAATTACCAACCCACCTTTCACACGGAAAGGAAACCTGTCGCTGGTATCATCTGAAGGGGCACGCCGGGACCAAGATGAGCTAAGGAGCCACACCAAAATAGCCCATACAACCACCAAGAACTTGAGAGGGGAAGGGGAATTGTTCACATATGCCTCCCAGGCTGAGACTGGCCAACATTATCGCTCATGCGCTACTACGAGTGGGGATGGAGAGAAGATGAAAATCGCCCGCCCTACAAATGCCCAAGGCCATTTTTCAGGCAAATGTGAAAACACAACTCAATTACCAACCCACCTTTCACACGGAAAGGAAACCTGTCACTGGTATCATCTGAAGGGGCATGCAGAGACCAAGACGAGCCAAGGAGCCACACAACAACAGCACATACAGCTCCAAGAACTTGGAGAGCGGAAGGGGAATTGTTCACATATGCCTCCCAGGCCAAGCCTGGCCAAATTACAGCTCATGCGCTACCGAGTGGGGATGGAGAGAAGATGAAAATCGCCCGCCCTACAAACGACCCAAGGCCATCGTTCAGGCAAACGCCAAAACACAACTCAATTACCAACCCACCTTTCACACGGAAAGGAAGCCTGTCCTGGTATCATCTGAAGGGGCACACGGGGACCAAGATGAGCCAAGGAGCCACACCACAACAACCCATACAGCTCAAAGGACTTGGAGAGCGAAGGGGAATTGTTCACATATGCCTCCCAGGCTGAGCCTGGCTAAAATTACCGCTCATGTGCTACCGAGTGGGGATGGAGAGAAGATGAAAACCGCCCACCCTACAAACGACCCAAGGCCATCGTTTAGGCAAACGCAAAAACACAACTCAATTACCAACCCACCTTTCACACGGAAAGGAAACTTGTCGCTCGGATCATCTGGAATTTGAATGGGCCCCGCATGACCGAAACGAAGCAGCAAGAACATGCAACAAAGCCAACCTCAGGTCACAACTTAGCATTTTTCATATGGGCTCGTTGGCCCGTGCGTGCCCTCGCCCGAACGAATTTGCAAGGGCGCCCGAACGACCGAAACGAACCCACAAGGGAGAGCCAGGCAAACGAGCTACACGAATGTGCACAAAGCCAACCTCAGGTCACAACTTAGCATTTTTGATACAGCTCGTTCACCCGGTCAAGCCCTCGCCCGAACGACTCGCCCGAATGAGTTCACACGGGCACCCTCAAACGACCCACCCGAACGATTTTGCATGGGCCGCTGAACGAACAAAACGAAGCCACAAGGGAGAGCCGGGCAAACGAGCTGCACGAACGTGCTCAAAGCCAACCTCGGGTCACAACTTAGCATTTTTGATACGGGCTCGTTCACCCAGGCGCACCCTCGCGCCGAACTACCCGCCCGCAACGATTTCACACGGGCGCCCTCAAACGACCCGCCTAAAGGACCGAAACGAAGCGACAAGGGAGAGCCGGGCAAAACGAGCTGCACGAACGTGCACAAAGCCAACCTCGGGTCACATCTTAGCATTTTTGATACGGGCTCGTTCGCCCCGGCACGCCCTCACCTGAACGACCCGCCCGAACGAGTTCACACCGGCGCCTCAAATGACCCCCCGAATGACCGAAACGAAGCGATAAGGGAGAGCCGGGCAAACGAGCTACACGAACATGCACAAAGCCAACCTCGGGTCACAACTTAGCATTTTTGATACGAGCTCATTTGCCCAAGCGCGCCCTTGCCCAACGACCCCCCGAAGGAGTTCGCACCGGCGCCCTCAAATGACCCGCCCGAACGACCGAAACGAAGCGACAAGGGAGAGCTGGGAAAACGAGCTGCATGAACGTGCACAAAGCCAACCTCGGGTCACAACTTAGCATTTTTGATACGGCGCGCCTTCGCCCGAACGACCCACACGAATGAGTTCACACGAGCGCCGTCAAACAAACTTCCGCCTGAACGACCGAAACGAAGCGACAACGGAGAGGCGAGCAAACGAGCTGAACAAACATGCACAAAGCCAACCTTGGGTCACAACTTAGCATTTTTGATACGGGCTTGTTCGCCCGGGCGCGCCCTCGCCGGAACGACCCACCGAACGAGTTCACGCGGGCGCCCTAAAAATGACCTGCCAGAACGACCCAAACAAAGTGACAAGGAGAGCTGGGCAAACAAGCTGCACGAACGTTACAAAGCCAACCTCAGGTCACAACTTAGCATTTTTGATACGGGCTCGTTCGCCCGGGCCGCGCCCTCGCCCGAACGACCTCCAGAACAAGTTCACGCGGGCGCCCTCAAACGACCCGCCCGAAGACCCAAACGAAGCGACAAGGGACAATCGGGCAAACGAGCTGCATGAACGTGCACAAAGCCAACCTCGGGTCACAACTTAGCAATTTTGATATGGGCTCATTCGCCCAGGTGTGCCCCCGCCCGAACGACCCCACCCGAACGAGTTCACGCGGGCGCCCTCAAACGACCCCTCTGAACGACCGAAACGAAGCGACAAGGGAGAGCCGGGAAAAATGAGCTGCACGAACGTGCACAAAGTCAACCTCGGGTCACAACTTAGCATTTTTCATACGGGCGCGCCCGCGCCCAACGACCACACGAAAGAGTTCACACGGCACCCTCAAACGACCGCCCCAACAACCGAAACGAAGCGACAAGGGAGAGCCGGGAAAACGAGCTGCACGAACATGCACAAAGCCAACCTCGGGTCACAACTTAGCATTTTTGATACGGGCTCGTTCGCCTGGGCGCGCCCTCGCCCGAACGACCCGCCCGAATGAGTTCACACGGGCGCCCTCAAACGACCCGCCCGAACGACCGAAACGAAATGAAAAGGGAGAGCTGGGCAAACGAGCTGCACGAACGTGCACAAAGCCAACGTCGGGTCACATCTTAGCATTTTTGATACGGGCTCGTTCGCCCGGCGCGCCCTCGCCCGAACGAGTTTCACGCGGCGCCCTCAAACGACCCACCCAAACGACCCAAATGAAGTGACAAGGAGAACCGGGAAAACGAGCTGCACGAACGTGCACAAAGCCAACCTCGGGTCACAACTTAGCATTTTTGATACCTTGTTCACCCGAGTGCGCCCTCGCCCGAACGACCTGTCCGAACGAGTTCACGCGGGTGCCCTCAAACGACCCGCCCGAACGATCCAAACGAAGTGACAAGGGAGAGCCGGGCAAACGAGCTGCACGAACGTGCACAAAGCCAACCTCGGGTCACAAATTAGCATTTTTGATACGGGCTCGTTTTCCCGGGCGCGCCCTCGCCCGAACGACCCGCCCGAACGAGTTCACGCGGCGCCCTTAAACGACCCAAACGAACGACCCAAACGAAGCGACATGGGAGAGCAGGCAAAGAGCTGCACGAACATGCACAAAGCCAACCTCGTGTCACAACTTAGCATTTTTATACGGGCTCGTTCGCCTGGGCGCGCCCTACGCCCGACGACCCACCTGAACGAGTTCACACGGGCGCCCTCGAACACCCCGCTCGAACGATTTCGCATGGGCACCTGAACGACCGAAACGAAGCGACAAGGAAGAGCTGGAAAACGAGCAGCACGAACGTGCACAAAGACAACCTCGGGTGAAAACTTAGCATTTTTGATACGGGCTTGTTCGCCCGAGCGTGCCCCTCGCCCGAACAACTCGCCCGAACGAGTTCACATGGGCACCCTCAAACGACCCGCCCGAACGACCGAAACGAACCGACAAGGAGTGTCCGGCCAACGGCGGTACGAACGTGCACAAAGCCAACCTCGGGTCACAACTTAGCATTTTGGTACGGGCTCGCTCTCCCGGGCGCACCCTCACCCGAACGACCCCCCCGAACGAGTTCACACGGGCACCCACAAATGACCCACCCGAACGATTTTTGCATGGGCGCCCGAACGACCGAAACGAACTGACAAGGAGAGGGCGGGCAAACGAGCTGCACGAACGTGCACAAAGCCAACCTCGGGTCACAACTAAGCATTTTTCATACGGCCCTCGCCCAAACGACCCGCCCGAACGAGCTCACACAGGCGCCCTCAAACGACCCACCCCAAACGAGTTCACATGGGCGCCCTCAAATGACCCGCCCGAACGATTTTGCATGGGCGCCCCGAACGACCGAAATGAACCAACAAGGGATAGCCGGGAAAACGAGCTGCACGAAGGTGCACAAAGCCAACCTCGGTTTACAACTTAGCATTTTTGATACGGCCCTCGCCTGAACGACCCGCCGAACGAGTTCACACGGGCGCCCTCAAATGACCCCACCGAACGACCCACCCGAACGACCCGCTCGAACGAGTTCACACGGGAACCCTCAAAACACCCGCCCGAACGAGTTCACACGGGCGCCCTCAAATGACCCGCCCGAACGAGTTCACACGGGCGCCCTCAAACGACCCGCCCGAACGATTTTTCATGGGCACCTGAACGACCGAAACGAACAGACAAGGGAGAGCAGGAAAACGAGCTGCACGAACGTGCACAAAGCCAGCCTCGGGTCACAACTTATTTAGCATTTTTTTATATAAGGCCCTCGGCCGACGACCCACCCGAATGAGTTCACATGAGCACCCTCAAATGACCCGCCCGAACGACCCGCCCGAACGAGCTCACACGGGCGCCCTCAAACGACCCACCCGAACAACCCACCCGAACGAGATGACACAGGCACCCTCAAACGACCCAGCTGAACGACCCGCCCGAACGAGTTCACATGGACACCCTCAAACGACCCACCTGAATGATTTTGCATGGGCGCCCGAACGACCAAAACGAACCTACAAGGGAGAGCCGGGCAAACGAGCTGCACGAAGGTGCACAAAGCCAACCTCGGGTCACAACTTAGCATTTTTGATACGGCCCTCGCCCGAACGACCCGCCGAACGAGTTCACACGGGCGCCCTCAAATGACCTGCCCGAATGACCCACCCGAACGACCCGCCTGAACTAGTTCACACGGGCGCCCTCAAACGACCCGCCCGAACCACCCACCCGAACGACCCGCGCGAATGAGTTCACACGGGCGCCCTCAAACGACCCGCCCGAACGATTTTTTATGGGCGCCCGAACGACCGAAACGAACCGATAAGGGAGAGTCGGGAAAACGAGCTGCACAAACGTGCACAAAGCCAACCTCGGGTCACAACTTAGCATTTTTTATACGGCCCTCACCCGAACGACCCGCCCGAACGAGTTCACACAGGCGCCCTCAAACGACCCGCCCGAACGACCCACCCGAACGAGCTCACACGGTGCCCTCAAATGACCCTCCCGAACGACCCACCCGAATGATCCGCCCGAACGAGTTCACACGAGTGCCCTCAAACGACCGTCCTGAATGATTTTTCATGTGCGCCCGAACGACCGAAACGAATCGACAAGGGAGAGTCGGGAAAACGAGCTGCACGAACGTGCACAAAGCCAACCTCGGGTCACAACTTAGCATTTTTGATATGGCCCTCATTCGAACGACCCGCTCGAACGAGTTCACACGGGCGCCCTCAAACGACCCACCCGAACGATTTTTCATGGGCGCCCGAACGACCGAAACGAACCGACAAGGGAGAGCCAGGCAAACGAGCTGCACGAAGGTGCACAAAGCCAACCTCGGGTCACAACTTAGCATTTTTGATACGGCCCTCGCCCGAACGACACGCCGAACGAGTTCACACGGGCGCCCTCAAATGACCCGCCCGAACGACCCACCCGAACGACCCGCCCTATAAGGCCTCCGAGCTGCGGTGCGACGGGCGCCGGGCAGGCGATTGTGCACGAGGGCGCAGGCGGGCACACGGGGGTGCGGGCAAGCGGGAGTGCGACGAGCTGCGACATTAGTGCGACGATCATACGCGTTAAATGTGACGAGATGTGATGATAAGGAGCATGGGCAAAAATGGCTAAGTGTTAGTACACTTGAGCATATATGAGAGTTTATATGCATATTATATGAAAATAATATGAACATATTATATTATATGCATATGTGAATAAAATATAATATAATCAAGCCACATGTAAAGGGGATATGTGAATAATGGAGCACATACGAAGGGTTATATAATAATTAAACATAAAATATAATAAAGTGAATAGCATAAAGATATAACGTGAGGGCTTCATGTTATCATACATGTCGGCTTTGATTTATAACCAAAGTGTAAAGCGTATATATGATGGAGGATGGAGCTCATAAGATCCATTGAACTCCACTTGGATACCTTCGTATAAGGATAAGGAAAAAGTGTGAAGTCTTGAGGATATGCGCATACCTCATGCGCATAAGAGTTAAGAAGATCTCGCATGTTTTAGGTTGGTTTATGTGAAGGGTTGTCACGGTTGAGGAGGTTTTCGTACTCGGTTTTATGTAGGTTTTTGTAAAGAGGTTGAGTGGCTCGGGTGAGCACTCCCTCTTGGACAAGGGTGCATGAAATATTGTAAAAGGTAGGTGGCCTGTCTTTTGTAAGAATATTGGTTAAGTGTGAAGCTCAGCACACTTGTTGTAAAATTTGGTATTCTTGATATAAATAACATTGTTGGGCAGACTGTTCGGGGAGTTGCCCCTCCCTTCATATTGTGTATTGTTCTCGGTTTATTGTTGATGATTGATGAATGAGAATGTTCTTTGTTGAAGTATAAAAGATAACATTTATTCGGTTATAAGAACACAAGTTAACTAAGTTTATGTTGAAGTAGGCATAGTCCATAAACGTGAGTATTGTTAAAAAGAAAGCGTTCGGTGGTGCCGCACCTCACCGGCACGGTTGAAAGACTACCGTAGGCTTGGGGCGTGACACGCCCGAACGAGTTCACACGGGCGCCCTCAAACGACCCGCCCGAACGAGTTCACATGGGCGCCCTCAAACGACCCGCCCGAACGAGTTCACACGGGCGCCCTCAACGACCCGCCCGAACAACCCACCCGAACGACCCGCCCGAACGAGTTCACACGAGCGCCCTCAAACGACCACCCCGCCCGAACGACCCACAACGAAACGACCCGCCCGAACGAGTTTTTCATGGGCGTCCTCAAACGACCCGCCCGATGACCGAAATGAACCGACAAGGGAGAGTCGGGCAAACGAGCTACACGAACATGCACAAAGCCAACCTCGGGTCACAACTTAGCATTTTTGATACGGCCCTCGCCCGAATGACCCGCCCGAACGAGTTCACACGGGCACCCTCAAATGACCCGCCCGAACGACCCACCCAAACGACCCGCCCGAACGAGCTCACACGGGCGCCCTCAAACGACCCGCCCGAACCACCCACCCGAACGACCCGCCCGAACGAGTTCACACGGGCGCCCTCAAACGACCCTCCCGAACGATTTTTCATGGGCGCCCGAACGACCGAAACGAACCGACAAGGGAGAGCCGGGCAAACGAGCTGCACGAACATGCACAAAGCCAACCTTAGGTCACAACTTAGCATTTTCGATATGGCCCTCGCCCGAACGACCTGCCCGAATGAGCTCACACGGGCGCCCTCGAACGACCCGCTCGAACGAGTTCACATGGGCGCCCTCAAACGACCCGCCCGAACGATTTTGCATGGGCGCCCGAACGACCGAAACGAACCGACAAGGGAGAGTCGGGCAAACGAGCTATACGAACGTGCACAAAGCCAACATCGGGTCACAACTTAGAATTTTTGATACGGCCCTCGACCCGAACGACCCACCCGAACGAGTTCACACGGGTGCCCTCAAACGACCCGCCCGAACGAGTTCACACGGGCGCCCTCAAACGACCCACCCGAACGACCCACCAGAACGACCTGCCCGAACGAGTTCACATGGGCGCCCTCAAACGACCCGCCCAAATGACCCACTCGAACAACCCGCCTGAACGAGTTCACACGGGCGCCCTCAAACGACCCGCCTGAACGACCGAAACGAACCGACAAGGGAGAGCCGGGCAAACGAGCTGCACGAACGTGCATGAAGCCAACCTCGGGTCACAACTTAGCATTTTTGATGCGGCCCTCGTCCGAAGGACCCACCCGAACGAGTTCACACGGGCGCCCTCAAACGACCCGCCCGAACGACCCACCCGAACGACCCGCCCGAACGAGTTCACACGGGCGCCCTCAAACGACCCGCCCGAACAACCCACCCGAATGACCCACCCGAACGAGTTCACACAGGCACCCTCAAACCACCCGCCCGAAGGATTTTTCATGGGCGCCCGAACGACCGAAACGAACCGACAAGGGAGAGCCGGGCAAACGAGCTGCACGAACGTGCACAAAGCCAACCTCGGGTCACAACTTAGCATTTTTGATACGGCCCTCGCCCGAACGAGTTCACACGGGCGCCCTCAAACGACCCGCCCGAACGAGTTCACACGGGCGCCCTCAAACGACCCGCCCGAACGACCCACCCGAACGAGTTCACACGGGCGCCCTCAAACGACCCACCCGAACGACCCGCCCGAACGAGTTCACATGGGCGCCCTCAAACGACCTGCCCGAACGATTTTGCATGGGCGCCCGAACGACCGAAACGAACCGACAAGGGAGAGCTAGGCAAACGAGCTGCACGAAGGTGCACAAAGCCAACCTCGGGTCACAACTTAGCATTTTTGATACGGCCCTTGCCCGAACGACCCGCCGAATGAGTTCACATGGGCGCCCTAAAATGACCCGCCCGAACAGCCCACCCGAACGACCCACCCAAACGAGTTCACACGGGCGCCCTCAAACGACCCGCACGAATGAGTTCATGTCGGCGCCCTCAAACGACCCGCCCGAACGACCCACCCGAACGACCCGCCCGAATGAGTTCACACGGGCGCCCTCAAACGACCCGCCCGAACGATTTTTCGTGGGCGCCTGAACGACCAAAACGAACCAACAAGGGAGAGACGGGCAAACAAGCTGCACGAACGTGCACAAATCCAACCTCTGGTCACAACTTAGCATTTTTGATACAACCCTCGTCTGAACGACCCGCCCGAACGAGTTCACACGGGCGCCCCCAAACGACCCACCCAAACGACCCACCCGAATGACCCGCCCGAACGAGTTCACACGGGCGCACTCAAACGACCCGCCTGAACGAGTTCACACGCGCGCCCTCAAACGACCCGCCCGAACGATTTTTCATGGGCGCCCGAATGACCGAAACGAACCGACAAGGGAGAGCTGGGCAAACGAGCTGCACGAACGTGCACAAATCCAACCTCGGGTCACAACTTAGCATTTTTGATACGGCCATCGCCCGAACGACCCACCCGAATGAGTTCACATAGGCGCCCTCAAACGACCCGCCCGAACGAGTTCACACGGGTGCCCTCAAACGACCCGCCCGAACGACCCACCCGAACGAGTTCACACGGGCGCCCTCAAATGACCCGCCCGAATGACCCACCCGAATGACCCGCCCGAACGAGTTCACATGGCGCCCTCAAACGGCCCGCCCGAACGATTTTTCATGGGCGCCTGAACGACCGAAACGAACCGACAAGGGAGAGCCAGGCAAACGAGCTGCAGGAACGTGCACAAAGCCAACCTCGGGTCACAACTTAGCATTTTTATACGGCCCTCGACCGAACTACCCACCCGAACGAGTTCACACGGGCACCCTCAAACGACCCACCCAAGGACCCACCCGAACGAGTTTACATGGGCGCCCTCAAACGACCCGCCCCGAACGACCCCCCCGAACGACCCGCCCGAACGAGTTCGCACGCGCGCCGTCAAAGGACCCGCCTGAACGATTTTTCGTGGGCGCCCAAACGACCGAAACGAACAGACAAGGGAGAGCCAGGCAAACGAGCTGCACGAACGTGCACAAAGCCAACCTCGGGTCACAACTTAGCATTTTTGATATGGCCCTCGCCCGAACAACCCGCCCGAACGAGTTCACACGGGCGCCCTCAAACGACCCGCCCGAACGACCCACCCAAACGACCCGCCTGAACGACCCACCCAAATGACCCACCTGAACGACCCACCCGAACGACCCGCCCGAACGAGTTCACATGGGCGCCCTCAGACGACCCGCCCAAACGACCCACCTGAATGACCCCCCGAACGAGTTCACACGGGCGCCCTCAAACGACCCGCCCGAACGACCCACCCAAACGACCCGCCCGAACGAGTTCACACGGGCGCCCTCAAACGACCCGCCCTAACGATTTTCCATGGGCGCCGAACGACCGAAACGAACCGACAAGGGAGAGCCGGGCAAACTAGCTGCACGAACGTGCACAAATCCAACCTCGGGTCACAACTTAGCATTTTTGATACGGCCCTCGCCCGAACGAGTTCACACGGGCACCCTCAAACGACCCGCCCGAACGAGTTCGCACGGGCGCCCTCAAACAACCCGCCTGAACGATTTCGCACGGGCGCCCTCAAACGACCCGCCCGAACGATTTTGCATGGGCGCTCGAACGACCGAAACGAACCGACAAGGGAGAGCCGGGCAAACGACCCGCCCGAACAAGTGTTTACATGGCAAATGAGCCGCTTGAACGAGTTTACATGGGCTTCGACAAACGACCAAAATGAAGTCACGTGGGAGATTCGGGCAAACGGGCGGCACGACCGTGCACGAAGCCCACCCCCCTTCACAACTTAGCATTTTTTATACGACCACGTGTGCCCTGGGTGCCGTCACACGACACGACATGACACGACCCGACCCGTTTGCACGGGCACCCACACACGACACGTCCCGACCCGCCCGAACGAAATTTGGGGTTTCCATGGGCGCACGACCCGAACGAAATTTCGGGGTTTCCGTGGGCGCACGACCCGAACAAAGCCACGAGGGAGCATCAGGCAAACGGGCCACACGAACATGCAGAGGACACACGAGCGGTCACGACTTAGCATTTTTGGCATGCCCCCGTGTGCCCGGGCCCCACACACGGCACGACACGGCCCGACCCGACCCGCCCGAACGTGTTTGCACAGGCACCCACACACGACACGACACGACCCGACCCAAACAAAATTTGGGGTTTCCTTATATGCACAACCCGAATGAAATTTGGGGTTAGATAGAGGAGGAAATTTGGGGTTTCCATGGGTGCGCACCCGAACGAAGGCACAAGGCAGCGTCCGGCAAACGGGCCACACAAACGTGTAGAAGGCACACGGGGGGTCATGACTTAGCATTTTTGGCACTGCCACGTGTGCCCGAGCACCCACGCACAGCACAACCCGACCCGCCCGAACAAAGGCACGACGGAGCGTCTGGAAAACAGGTCGCGCAAACGTGCAGGAGGCACACGGGTGGTCACGCCCTAACATTGTTTGCACGGCCACATGTTCCCGAGCACCCACGCGCGGCACGACACGACCCGACCCCACTCGACTCGCCCGAACGCATTTGCACGGGCACCCACACACGACACGACCCGACCCGCCCGAACGAAATTTGGGGTTTCCATGTGTGCACGGCCCGAACGAAATTTGGGGTTTCCATGGGTGCACGACCCGAACGAAGGCCCGAGGGAGCGTCGGGAAAACGGGCCGTACGAATGTGCAGAAGGCACACGGGCGGTGACGACTTAGAATTTTTGGCACAGCCAGGTGTGCCGGGGCACCCACACACGGCACGACACGACCCGACCCACCCTGGGCGAGCCGACCCGAATCGCCCGAACGAAATTTGGGGTTTCTGTGGGTGTACGACCCGAACAAAGAAGGCACATGAGCGGTCATGGCTTGGCATTTTCGGCACGCCCACGTGTGCCCGCGCACCCCCACACATGGCATGGCACGGGATGACCCGGCCCGCCCGAAGGAAATTTGGGGTTTGAACGGGCGCACGACCCGAACGAAGGCACGAGGGTAGGAATATCTTTGACTCTAATACATAAATATACCTGGGGTAACATGCCCTTAATATCTTCAACATTTTCTTTTGACTCTTTATAACACTTTAACATGTGCTAGGCCTATTTCAATGAGCAAGAAACTCAATGACAAATATATATATATATATATATATATATATATATATATATATATATATATATATATATATATATATATATATATATATATATATTTATTTATTTATTTATTTTCCTGTATAAATACAAATATCAAAAGTACATTTATGAAGACCGAACCGAGTTACACTTTCTTCAACACCCCCTCTCAACTAGGGAGGTATTCGTAAATCATTACAAGGTGTTTAGCTATTTTTGAATCTTGAATAATTCACATAAGAGAAACTGGATTGGAAACCCATCTATTATAACATCATATTAGCCAACATTGTTCATAGCAAGGCCTTGACTAACAGCTTTATCTGTCATAATACCATAGCACAATGTTGGCGAGGCCAATGGCTTATAAACACCTTGGTCATTGTCTCTAAAGGTACATACCCACCCAGGTGTTCCCTGAGTATGACCTTCCAGGACAATTCCTGTCTTGGGTTCCCATCCCTCAAAGAATATCACTCCTCTTGCCTACTCTTGTCTTGGGTGCCCTACACATCCTCAAAGAGCATCAGATGCCAAATGATTGCCCAATCCTCCCATTATTTCTTGCCAAGTGAAGACAAGAATGTTGTGTCTATCTCTTCCCCTTGATTGGGGAAGACATGCCCAAGTTTCCTCTTACAAGGAACTTGCCCAAGCTCCTTTGTATTTGGGAACTTGTTAGAACTCCCTCTTAGCTAGGGACTTGTCCATTCATCAACAACATCTTCTTCGTGGGTCCTTCAGTCGCTTGATCTCCTTCTTTCCTTCGATGTCATGAAGTCTTTGTTTGAACTTCTTCTTGGCAGGGTACCGGCCATCGATCACTTTCCCCCCTGGTTTGTCATGTCATTGCTCCCTTCGTGGAAGGTGGCCTTCTTGATATATATCAGGGCCTTTTTGTCATCTAGCTACTCCTTTGTCACCTTGTCTATCCTTCATAACACTTATCACATGGATGCTTAGTTGTACTCGCTTGTTCCCGTACTTTGATTTAGTGGCCCTTCATGTCTTCATCGTGAAATTGCTCTTCATCATGACATATTTGTAGAGTTGAATCGGTTATCTGCACCTTACTATCTCCAAGGCCTTCATAGGTGTCAAGGGTCCTTTATCTTTTTCTTCCTTTGTCAGAGTTGTCGTGCCTTCTTTCGAGAGATGTTGAGGAATCTTGTCAAATAGTTATTCTTTGTGACCGCGATGTTCTTCATTTGCTTCTTATTGGATTGATTGGTCAACCACCTTATACTCCTTATGAGAGCACTTCTTCATGTTGACCTTTACTCCACTGTAGCACATGCCTCCGAGCATGTCATTGGCGAAAAAGATCCTTTTATTCTTGATCGTGATTCTAGAACTTTTCCCATGACCCAATCAATATATATGGCGACATGACTTAAACTTTGATGCATACATACCTCACCTTGATTATGCTTTTATCATCGCGGCTTTATTTGATAGTTCTCCTCGATTGGTGTAGCCTTTCTTGCTTCATGCTGATCTCACCTCTATATCATCCTCTCTTGAATCCCATAAATGGGACCCCCAATGAGACCTCTACCCCCTTTGAAAGAAGACTTTAAGCAAAGAGGTTGACTTAGTCCTAGGAGGATCTTCCTTCTTTTGCTTCTTGTCGTCTTCTTTCACTTCTTGAGTTACATGAGCTTCTTCCCTTTTTCTCTTGTTGTTGTTGTCCTTCTTAAGTTTAGGAAAATCCCTTTTGTAGCGTCCATACTCTTGGCATCCAAACCGTTCGACTTTGGACATGTAGTGGCCCCAACCAATTTGTTACTTTCCTTGCAAAAAGACACTGAAGTATACTCAGAAGGGGACATATACTTACTTTATAGACTTTGAGATGTAGTGAACTTGCTTTCTTCTTGAAGACTTGATGGCTTGCCTTCCTTAGATCTTGATGTTGTTCAAGTTGCTTTCTTCAAATGGACTTGCTTGATGACTTGACTCATAGTGCCTTTCATTCTTCAAGATGGTGTAGCTTGATGTAGGTCCCTCTTTGATTTGTTCTTCTTGTAGGTGCCTTTATACAAGGTGTTTCTTCTTGCTTTGTAGTCTTCCATGAGGAATGATAGATGGTAGACCTTCTTGTCCTTGATGTGATTGAGACTTCTTGGCTTGACGCTTCAACCTTGCGGATGTTCTTGAGATTCCCTTTCCTTGATGTGTCACCTTAGCTCCGATACCGCGTTGAAGAATCTGGGGCAATGGGGTATAGCGGGATTCTTCTAGACTTGATAACAATTTGTGAAGCTCTTTTGCAATTTATCGTGTTATCTTAATCTTCTTCTCTTCTTATTAATGCATGTGTGTTTACTTTCATCAAACTGGTGCCAAGAACATAAGAACAAGAACACAAGATGTTGGCTCTCTGCCAGGGAAAAACCTCTCTCTCTCTCTCTCACAGAGAGGAAAACCCTTTCGTAAATTTCCCTCATTGAAGCTTCTTATTGGTCATTGCGAAGCCCTAGACCCTTGACAATAATATCCCCCAAGCACAAGTCGAGTCCTTCCTCCTCTCTGCACTTTGTTTCTTCGGCGCTTCATTCCCCGGCACTCTGTCCTTCTTTCAACTTTTGATAGTCCATGGTGGACTAGCTCTAGAAGAGACTCCAACCTTTGATCCTTAGCGAGATCCTTTACCAATGAAGAAACCTTCATTCTCTTGACCAACCGAGCCTTTTTCTTGATGTGAGGTTGCAGGCTCGATGTACACCAAGTTTACTGCACCTGGGGCGATTTCCATCGCGACGAGACATGGAAACCCCAAATTTCCCGCACTTGGGATGCTTTCGACAATGCGGGACATGGAATCCCCGGGTACCCCGAAATTTGGCGACCTTTGTCGAGGAGGGACCGCGAGACGCCATGTCACGCTCCTATCCTAGTGGTAGTATTTCAACCATGCATAAGCGGGTGCGGCACCGCCGTACTTTTTCCTTTTACCAATACTTAAGTACACGGTCTGCGCCTACTTCAACACTCGGTCAATTTTCCAGTAAGTGTTCTTAACAATGCAGCGAAAATAACTTACCATAAATTTATCTTCTTCAATTATTCTTTCAACCTGTCATGTCGTGTGGTCGTGCTGCACTGGCCCGCAGCCTGCACGACACAACTCCACACCTGAATTGCGAACCTGTCCGCCTGAATTTCCCTTCCGCGGCGCCCAAACTCTGCCCGTCGGTGTGGTCCATAGTGAGGGCGCATGGCCCGCATGCAGTGCGGCCTGCCTGCCCGGACGGTAACCCGCCCCGCTCTGCCTGTCCGCGCTACCAAGCCCGACCCGCCCTCTGTAATCCGCCCGTCGGTGCGGCCCTCTTACCCGCGTCCTTCTCTTCCTTCCGTTTTCACCCAACTCCTTCCTTCGCACTTGTTCTGCGATGTGGAAGTCTGAGTTCGATGTCCCTTCGTCGAACGCCATCCTCCTTACTTATACGCATCCTTTCGCCCAAGGGCCGTGTCTCTCGAGGATAATAAGGGTCGGCTCCATCAACATGCATGCCCGGCTGACCTGCCACATAACCTCGACACGCCCCATTCCAACGAACCGTCGCGTCCCTTCGTGTGCACCGTCGCACCCATGGGTCGGCTCCAACACCTCGCCGATTACACCCGTCGCCGCACGTCGCACACCTGCCCGCATCCTGACTCATCCGCACATGGTCACCTCTTTCTTCCGGGCACGCAATAAGGGTCGCCCGCGCGCCTTCCGTCGGTGGCTCGCCCATCGTGCAGGTATCAAGGGGCGTGCGCCATCCCCAACATGGCGCGAGCGACATGGGAACCCCGCGTGTCACGCCCCCAGGCCTACAGTACTCTTTCAGCCGTACTTGGCGAGGTGCGGCGCCACCGAACACTTTCTTTTCACCAATACTTATGTTCATGGACTACGCCTAACCATTAGTCTACTTAGTTTGTTTTTTGAAACCAAGTATTATTATGTTTCCTTTATGCCAATGAACACCCATACGCATAGGCAATTATCATCAGCGATTATACATGAAGAACGCAATTGCACAGTGTAAAGGGAGGGGAAACTCCCTGAACAATGAGTCTACCCGAATACAATATATTATTCAACTCTACAATGTTTACGGGGCTTTACAAGTATACTTGGGAAACACCAAGTTTCATACTTAGCCAATTTTACAAATAGGCAACACCTCCGTGTGCCAACCGAGTTCCTTGCCCGAGATGGGCGGGTGCGCCCTCACACGAGCTGCCAACCGTACTCATCGACTGAACCTCGTTTACCGCTGCACGACGGGCGGGTGACCTCACCCGAGTCACCCAGCGTTTCCTGTTGCACGATGGGCGGGCGACTTACCCGAGTCACCCGAGACACCTCCGCGTTTCTTCTTCCACGACGGGCGGGCGACCTACCCGAGGCACCCCGTGTCACACCGAACGGTGGGTGCCTTCCTTACCCGTGCCCTCACCCGAGAACCGAACCCTGTGCGTATCGTGTGTGCTTGCCCAAGAGCGTGTGCATATATGCCCGCGCCTCTTTTGCGACCTGCTCCACTACTTCACACTTTTTTCTTGATCACCGAATGCTCATGTTCGAATGTCCATCTTCGAATGAATGCCAAATGCTCCAACGCCTTGCCATATTTATACGAGTGGTTGGGCGAGTCGCTGCCCAGGCCGACTCGACCACCGCGTGCCAAAACGCTTTTACACGTCGCAAACTTGCCATCCGATTGCTGGTCCGCAAACAATCCTTCGTTCAAGTCGCCCCAACATGTGAGTCAACCCGTGGGTTATGCCAAACGCTCCCACGCTATAAACCAACCATCGCTCCACCTCTAATGTGCATTATACTCATGTCCCTTCCCACATTTCAGTCGTGGAGTTCACAATTCGCACCGACGGGGAGAAACCGAACCGCAGGTCCTTACACCGCATTTCCCAGACTTGGGTAGCAATTTTTTTTGCGACGTGAAATGGAAACCCAATGTGTGTCCGCTGACTTGGGTAGCAGTTTTCATTGCGCCGCGAAATGGACACCCCGAGTTCCCCGGACTTTGGCGGCTCTTCGTTGCCCCATGACATGGAAATCTGAAGTTCCACAGACTCTCAGGCGATTCAGGGTGTGCCGCGACATGGAAATAGCGAGTTCCCCAGACTTGGGCAGTGGTTTCGAAACACCCCAAGTTCCCAAGACTTGCGAGCCGGTTTGCATCGTCATGGAAACCCCAAGTTCCCCGCATTTCCCTCGTGCCGTAAAGGGCGCGACATGGAAACCCAAGCTTCCCAGGCTTGGGCGTGACATGGAAAACCCCGAGTCCCCGCAGGCTTGGGCGCCGCCGGCTTTGGTCGTGGCGCAACATGGAAACCCCAAGTT
>CM062817.1:1018742364-1018792364 GCA_031772625.1 Pinus tabuliformis
TTGGTAGGGATACATGAACCATTTGGAGGCGCTTCATACACGTCAAACATACTTCTAGAAGCCTCTAGAAATGACCACAAGTAACTTTTTTGGAGTGAAACTTGCGCCTTTTGACCTTTACAGGGGTACGCACCTGCCCCTTTACATACAGAGCGTACAAGTACGCAGGTTTTGTGAACATTAGGTGCGTATACGCAGGTAAGGCCGAGAGAATCTGCGTACCCAGAGATAAACACATTTACAAAGACTTTCTCTCTTTTTGGAGTTTGACATGGAGAGCAGAGGCATAAGACTTGCCCAGGAGGATAGCATGACTGTTGATAGAGCCATACTAACTGTAAATAGCCATGGTGACATTTTTTAGTGTAACAGATTGCCCCCTAAAGTGCGAAGCCTGTAGTAGATTAGGGTTTTGTATTATCTAGGAAGGGTGAAGCGCTTTATCATTTCAAGGATTATCTCGTGGAGAGCCTGGTCAGAACCTGCAATTTTCAACACAAAATACATGTATAAGATTATATCATCGCTGAGGTAGGCATTCCCATACTCAGATCAAAACTTTAACTAACAGACTAACTACTCTGATACAGGAATGATCTTGCAGTACATCATAACCATAGACTTTTGTAGACACAGTATGGACGCAGCCATCTGTTTATAATTGGTCTACTATATAATGAATACAAAACTCCTCGCAGCCTGGATGGTGGGAACTAGATCCAGGGTCTTCATTTCTACTTCCCGAATTGGTACGATTCTAGCCATGCGAATAAATGAGTTGATGTCGAACATGGTAGAAACCACTTGATTACCAGTCAATGATGTAAACCATTAACAAGTGTGAGAGAGACCACCAGTGATGTCAATGGTTCTCAAAGTACCCAGTACAATCCATGAAATGTGAATAAATGAGTTGATGTCGAACACGTCACGGAATCCTCTGATCGAAAGTCAATGATGTAAACTGTCGTCAAAGGCGAGAAACCTGCCATTGATGCATGCAGACTTCAAGGTACTATCGATTTCTAAGTCATCTTTCCAGATAATGTGCTGATGTCGATAGAAAGTGACCCGTTGCAGGCAAGCCCACAACACGAAATCATTGTTCAAGTTGAAGAAATGTTGCTGTAAGGACTAACTCAGGGATGGTCAAAATGGATGACAAGTATTTTTGTAGATGAAAGTTTTGTTTGCAGACCTCTTGAACACATAATGACACGACAGATGGTTTGGTGACGATTGGCCCAAAGTTAATACCTGGAAACGGTTGAATACTTTCAAAGTGGTTTCATCAACTTTTAAGGCAAAGGATTTCCCAACCCAGATGAACGGAAAGTGTCGTGTTCAAGAGCGGTGATAAGGTTCTTCTGTAACAAAGGATAACAAATAGGCTCATTCTTCTCTCTTTTCCCCCACCATTTCTGGCAAGTACCTCTTTATTTTTTACAAGCTTGAGGAGGATAACATATGCTTGATTATAAGCTCATCCTTCGGATGAGTCCAACCTAGTTTTGATTCGAACCCTAGGAAGGAGTGGTTCGTTCCTGTTTGTAATTGAACAGGTCCTTTACTGTAAAATTTTAACGAGCCCAGCATAGGAGAAACTCGATGTTTTTCAATTTTAGAGAGTCTGAAAAACTTAAGAAGACTCCAGGTTGAACTTTTTCGTAAATTTGTGTCCCCCAAGCCCGAAAAAGTATAAAATAATACCTGGGAGAACCGCTTGATCTTGCGACCAAGGAGTACTTTCATGATTAGTGCCACTGACCTGAAAAGTAAAAAGCGATCAAGGACACGTCGTTTTATTTCCGTATCGAGTTTGAAACGACAAAAACCCGGCAATCTTTTCCTGTTTTTACGGTCAAAAAAGAGTTATAAGGGGACCGTCTTTTAATTCCGTTTTAACGAGTGTAAAAGAAACGCTCGGCAATCTTTTCATGTTTTAGGAGTCAGAAAAGAGCTTAAAAGATGACTCTGATGTTTTGGTTCGTGAAAAATGACAATTTACCCTAAAGTCCCCTTGTCCTACACAAAAACAACACATTACTCATACCTGTTTAAGATAGGCAAAAATACATTGAAAAACATCTTTCCATGGTGAAAAATAAACAAACTTAGCATTCATTCATCCAAAAAACCTATAAAAAGACCTTTTACCATGTCATTTTACCATTTTACTGTTGAGGTTGAGAAAAAGGGCTTTTGACAAGAAAACTTCCTGTGGACATTGCGGAGAATCCGACCGTCAGAATCGAGCGCCGTCTCTTTCAGGTATTCAACAACATCCTCCTCTTCAATTTCATCCGTTTAAAATTCATTTTTTGGTTTTAGTTTTATTTTTTAGGGGGTTTAGGGTTTTAGGATATGTTTCTCGGGGTACGCAGGTGCCCCATGGGTGACCTGCGTACCCCGACCTTTTTTGTATATAGGAAAAAGGTCGGGGTACGCAGCCCGCCTTCAGACCAGCTGTGTACCGCCGCTCTGTGTTCTGAACGCGGGGTGCGTACCCCGTGAAACACGCATTTTGAAACCCCAAACTCCAATTTCAACCAATCAAATTTCTTCCAATGAATTCTAACTATTGTTTTTTGGTGTGTAGGGCATTCACCATGCTAGATTGGAGAGAAAGAGAACACGAGGACGTTGATTTGGCCGCAATTGGTCATCAACCTTCTATTGATGCGTTAAAAGCATGCGGACTGTACAAATACTGGGCCATACCTGGCAAGAGGGGCCAGGTGACATTCCTTGAGTGGCTGGTTGAAAGGCGGAACATTCAGGATCAATGTTTCTATATCGGAGAGAACCAGCTCGAGATAGAGCCCTCCGACATATATTTTCTCTCTGGCTTGCCAAATAGGGGCGAGCAACTGACTCTGTCCGGGACTAGGCCGGGTGGCCAATCCCTTGCTAGCCTCCGGCTAGAGTGGTGCAACAATCAGAACCAGGAGAAAGGGATAGAAATCAAGTACATATCCCTGCCCGAACTTATGGTGATAGCCTTTACTGTTACCAGACTCTGCGGCGCAGCCGCCTTGCACATTGCCACCGGGTCCCAAATGCGGATGGCGATAGACTGCTACCGAGGCACCATTTTCAACTGGTGCGATGCTGTGTTGGCCAATATGAAGGGCCAACTAACCAGGGAAAAGAACGGACAACTGAAAACCTTTGGATATGGGCCTTTAGTTGTGAGCTTTGCCTTAGAGAGAGTTCAAATGCTGATCCCCCAGCATCTTACTGTTCCAGTTGGGGCTCCTCGGGAGCCTAAGTTGACGAGATGGGTTGCGGTAATGGCCCGGCATCCTGATGAGGGCGCGACAGTTGTTCGATTTCCTGATGGTTACTTTCACTGGCTAGAGGGCTAGGTCTTTGCTATTCAGGATTTTCCTTATGCCGGAATGGATTTTCGGAATGATCCGGACATGGTTCTTCCACAGGGAGAACAGTGGGATGACAGAGGTATTTCATTCTTCACAAGTTTTTAAATTATGTATTTTTTTTTGTTTTTATATATCGCCTCAAAAATGACAGCACAAATTTTCAAAATGCAGATGTAGGTCCACGGCGTCCGGCCAACCTCCGGGCTTTTGAGAGGAGAGTACCAGCTGCACCAGCACCAGCCCCATAGGATGCGGCCGCAGAGACCTTAGCCGAGCTAGAACAGGATCTAGAGCGTCTGATGGTGGGTATACCAGAGACCACCATAGATGACATTCCTATTCGACTTCAGCGCTATGTGGTCGCAGTCCCAGGACCTTTTAGGAGGTTCTTGTGTAGGGTAGCGCGGGCAGTAGTCTCATATAGAGAGCACCACCAGTGATTGGCTAGTCACTTTTGTAGACACATATGACATTTTTGGTTTTTGTACTTATCATTTTGCCGATCATAAGGTGTTTTTCAACCTATGATCGAGGACGATGTATATTTTTGACACACTCCTATCTATATATATATATCATTATTACCGGCTTATCTTGTTTTAACATATGTGATGAAATGTTTTTAAATTTACTTGCATGATTATCGCAAATATCTGTCCAACATTCGAGAAGCAATTGCATCTGCTAATGTATTTAAAGACCTTGGAATATGTTGATATTCAATGTAATCAAATTCACGTTCCAAGAGGCGCACTCTCAAAAACAACCTTAATAACACAGGATTTCTAATGGCATATACTCTATTAAGCTGTAATACAACGAGTTCAGAATCTAACCTCACTATCAAATGTCGAATTCCAAATGAAATAGATTCAGACAATAATTCAACCACTGCACTGTATTCTGCAATGTTGTTCGTTGTTTGACCGAGGCTCACCCCATGCATAGAAACTAATTCGTCAGAGGGCGAATAGATAACCCAAGCTGCGGAAGAGATATTCCGTGTACTACGACAAGCACCATCGGCAAATCCAATGTACGTTTGGAGAGGCGTCGACATCTGCAATATCAAGAGTAAAACCAAGATAAGCCAGAATAACGACGAAAAACACACTTTCTAAGCTAAGCACACTATCTAAACTAACAAACATACTAGCTAGAAAGAAAACCTAACCTAACTAAAAATTCTCCATACCCATCATTTAAGCATAATACCTCTTTAGGTAAATTCCATTTCTGGGTTTACCCAAAGAGTCCCCATCAAAATCTACCAGCTCATAGGCCCCTTTTGCTAGCTTTCGTTTTACAATGTAGGGTCCATGCCACATAGGAATGAATTTTCCAGCACCTAGCTTATCGTTAGCTTGATCATATAATAGCACTAGGTCTCCCTCTGAAAAACTTCGAGGGGTCACATTTCTATCATACTGAGCTTTCATTCGCTTCGCGTGAGTCTCGATTGCCAATGCAGCGTCACGTCGAGTCTCATCTAATTGAGCTAAGTATAATAAACGTTTCTCCTCTTCGGAAGTAGCTGGGAGTAATTCGACAGCCATTTGAAGTGATGGGATTTCGCATTCAATGGGTAACATAGCTTCCAAGCCATAAACTAGCTGGAAAGGAGTGAACCCTGTTGAAGTTTTCACTGAAGTTCGATATGCCCATAGCGCTGAAAATAACATGTTGTGCCAATTCGACCGATGAATACCAATGATTCGTCGGATCATGATAACCAGAACTTTGTTGCTAGACTCAACCAAACCGTTGGCTTGCGGATAATAAGGAGTAGAGCTATCGTGGCGTAAACCAAGCTGGCTTGTAAGTTCAGTCATCATGATGTTTCGAAAATGGCTCCCATGGTCAGTGATGATTGCTTGCGGGACACCAAACCTAGTTATAATGTGATTGAATACGAAAACTGCAGCTGTTTTGCCGCTTGCGTCGAATGTAGGCATCGCCTCGGCCCATTTAGTGAAATAATCAACTGCGAGGATGATATACGCATGCCCCCCGGCCGAGTGAGGGTTACAAGTAATAAAATCGATACCCCATTTGGCGAAAGGACCAACGGCAATTATAGGGTGGAGAGGAGCAGGTGGTGCGCGCATCTTGCGATCAAACACTTGACAGTTGTGGCATTTTCGGACCGCAATGATACAATCTTTAAACATGGACGGCCAGAAATAGCCAGCACGCAACACCTTCTGAGCTGTGGCATACCCAGACATATGACCGCCACACGCTCCAGAGTGACAATCATTCAAAACTCTCTCAGCCTCTTCGTGAGTTAAACAACGTCGAAAAACCAAGTCTGCCCCCCGGCGATAAAGTGTATCTCCAATAATTCTATATTGCTGGGATTGAAACCGAATTTTTCGATGCTCCGACTTTGAAGCTTCAGGCCGAAAGGTTTGGGTTTGGAGATAGATGATTATATCCCCATACCACGGATCTAAAGTACTGATAAGAAACAAAGATTTGTCTGCAATGGACTCCTCTGCCACAGTCTCTGTGTCAGTACGCGGGAAATCACACATCAATTCTGCAAAAACTAAGGATTTCTTAGACTTGGACTTCTCGAACTCCAAGTCGAACTCTTGCAGGATAACGATCCATTTAGAGTACTTGCCCCCTAGCAGTTGTTTAGTCAAAATATAAATCATAGGGTTGCAATCCGAAATAACTGTAGTTTTACGGAGAAGAATGTAGTGACGAAATCGCTGGACAGCTTGAACGGCTGCCAGGGCCAATTTCTCCACATGCGAATATTTTAGCTCAGTGGGGTTTAACGTCCTACTAAGATAATATATCACATGTTCCGTTCCGAATTCATCTTCTTGGACTAACACCATTCCAATAGTGGAATGCGAAGCTGCGAGGTATAAGAAGTAGTCCTGGTTGTAGTTGGGAGGATGCAACAGCGGTGCATGGGTCAATGCGTGCTTAAGTGCATCAAAATATTGTTGGGCAATCTCGTCCCAAAAGAATTGAGCATTCTGTTTCAACAACCGTGTAAAACCTTTAGTGACCTCGGCGTAGTTTGGAATGAATCGGCGTAAAAAGTTTGCTTTCCCTTACAAACTTTGGAGTTCGCGCAAACTCGAAGGAGGAGGCAATTTGATGATAGCTTCGACCTTCGAGGGATCGACGCGAATGCCGGCTTTTGAAACAACAAATCCCAGCAATCGACCCGTTTCTATACAGAATACACACTTGTGGGGATTCAACCGAATACGATAATGCCTACACCTCATAAAGATTGCTCGTAAGTGGACAAGGTGATCAGCTCGATGTAAAGAATGAGCAGGAAAATCATCGAGGTACAGTTGCACAATGTGCTTGATGTCATGAAATGCATAAGACATCGCCCGTTGAAAAGTAGCTCCGGCATTCTTTAGCTCAAAAGGTAATTTGCAATAAGAAAATGTCCCCCATGGACAAATGAATTCCGTTTTTGGTTGATCGACAGGTAGAATATTGATTTGATTATAGCCCGAAAAACCATCCATAAAGGAAAACATTTCACTTCCGGCACAATCATCAATTATTTGATCGATATAGTGCGTAGGATAGTTGTCTGTTGGACAAGCTCGATTTATATCCCTATAGTCGATACAGATTCTTATTGTTCCTTGTTTCTTGTTAACCGGAACAATATTCGATACCCAATCCGTTAACGGGATTGGATAAATGAAACCTGCTTTCAACAGCTTTTCGACTTCTACTTTAATCGCAGCTGCTTTTCGAGGGTGAATCTGATGCAACCGTTGCCAGACGGATTTAGCGTCCGGGTAGGTCTTTATTTCATGAACAACAATGGCGGGATCGATTCCTGGCATTTCCTCGTAAGACCATGCAAACACATCGCGGAATTCTTGGAATAGGGCCTTGTAAGTTTGAATTTCATCTTCTGTACATGAGGCACCTATATGAATGTTTTCCTCAATTCCGGACTTCACTGAAATGTCAATGGGAATAGTACGAGAAATATTCCCTAAATTGAACTCTGAATCAGGATGTTTCGTTGGATTCTGAGCGTCTTTGACATATTCAGTGGTAAAAATAGATGAAAAATCGTTTTCAAAAGCATCACCCTCAGGTAAAAACGAAGATCTATGATGGAGATCTTCCCATGGTAGATCGTCTACACTCAGGATTTCGCGAAGTTGTTCGTCAGATGACATGACTTCAGGAAACGTTATCCGTTCTGAGGTTGATGTGAAAAGTGATTCCTCACTGACCACATTCATTTGGTCGATTGGGGTTGAACGCGAGTCGGTAAAAGACACGACGGCTTCATAAGCAATTTCATATGGACTCAAAGGCATAGCATCACCGAATGAGTCTATCTCAGATTCAGATGGGACAATCCAAGGATCGTCGTAAATAATGGTGTCTGATGTAATCATATGAATTGATGCAAATGAAGAGTCTGCGTTGATTGGAGGGAAAGGAAAAGTTCCCAGTAAACCAGAATCTTTAACTAAACCTACGCCAACGTCCCTATAAGGGATTGTCGTCTTACCGACATGCTGGATACTCTCTGAAGAGGCTGGGTCGGATGAAAAGTATGTCAGCTGATCAATTGTCACGATCTTGCCGTTATGTGGAAACTTTATTACTCTGAAGACCGATGAAACGACCGCTGTCATAGCATATGACCAACTTCGACCCAAAAGAAGGTTGTAGTCTAGAGGGGCATCAACTACCTCCACATCCAGACTAACGATTTTACCTTCTACCCCTATAGGCAATTCCTGTAGAATACCAAACGGACAGAACCCACGGCCATCAAAGGCCTTAAGGATGGTCGGGGATTGGTTCAATGAAGGGGAACCAAGCGATCTCCAACACTGAATGGAAATAATACACGTGGAAGCTCCCTCATCAATTACAGTCCGATGAATAGGCCTGTTTTTTACTATCACTGGAATCTGGAAAGCCATTTGATGGGGAAGGCGCGGTGTACTATTTTCTAGATCGAAGATTATCAGATTCAGGTCCTGAACATCAACATCTCCGATAGCCGACAAAAGTAATTTTCGTTGTGCTGGGCATGATTGCAGCACTTCTAAAGCCGACATTGCTGAGGGTGAAACAGCTAAGTCCTCAACAATGTTGTAATTCTGGGCCGCTCTCGCATGTGGATTGAAAGCAGACCTTCGAAGAACACCCTTGGCGGGCGGTTTGATTACTAAGTCCGGGTTAGGTTTTTCGATCTGTAGTGGATCGGAACCAGGAGCTGAGGTTGATGGATTAGAATGAGAAGATTCTGCTTCCTTACCATCAACAGGATTCTTACTACCATAATCTTGCGACCGAGTCGCAATCCTCACATGAGACATCATCAAAATGGGTTCTTCACTGGCAGTCGAGGAAGAACCTATCATCTTACTCTCCTGCTTTGGAAATGGATTTTTCAACACAGCAGGAGTGGGAGAACCTTTGACTATTTTCACAACCTCGGCCCGATGAGGGCAATCTCTTGTAAAATGATCCTCTTCACAAATAAGACAAGGATATCGAGGTTTGCGCTTCTCGTCATTGGTTTCCGACTTTTCTTTTTTCTCCTTCGGAGCCTTGTCTGCTTTAGCCTTCTTCTTTCCTTTCTTCTTTCCACCGTTTTTTGATTTGGCCGTAGATGACTCTACAGCGTGAATATCGGCGGAAAGTTTAGGAGAAGACTCTCCTGTCGGGGAATCAAGCAAGGTGATTATAGGAGAGTAGAATTCTTGGAAGATTTCTTCTTGCTCTTTGTGTTCACCGTACCAATCATACCATCAGCGGCATGAGATCCCGAAGGAGCAGCAGCGATTTGATTTGATTTTGGAAGATCTGGGATCTTCTCATGTAATGTACCCGACTGAGTATAAACTAAGTCAAGGTACTGCGCCTGAGCAATGACTTGCTCCTCAGTAACTACTCCGGCCTTAGCTACATCTTTAGTAATCTTTGGTAATAATGATTTAACAAACCATTCAGCTAAGATTTGGTCCAGAATAAAAACTTTCACTAACCTTCTTCGACATCTCCACTCATGAATGTGATCGGAAATATACGTGGACATCGATTGTTTTAGTGAAGTTAATAACTCTGTGCCATTATCGTATCTGACCGGCAACTGAAAGTAAGTTAAGAACGAGGTAGCTAACTGGCTAAAATTGTAAAAAGAGGCCCGTGGTAACTCAATGTACCACTTGGCCGCGAGACCAATGAGTGTACGCTGGAAAAGACGTAAGCGGATCGAATCATCCGAGATAGAATTTGAAGCACACCAGAGGTGGTAAGTCATCATGTGATTGGACGGATCCTCTCCAGACTTACCTTCGAACTTGGGTATATCACTGGGCAACTTATTTGGCATTGGCGGCCAGAATGGAAGATATTGAATTGGATCGTTCGTTAGGCGCGTCAAGTCTGGTAAATCCAAAGTTGCGATAAACGGTAATTGCCGGTTAGGATCTCTAAAACTCTGGGTCACAAGACTAGTCCCAGGAGGAGGATATCCAGGATAACTAGGAACAGGAATCGCATTAGGGATATTATATCCTCCTGGAAAACCAGGATTAACCGGACCGTACTGGGGTTGCTGAGGTTGTTGATAAGTGTACCCAGGATACAGTTGATACTGGTAAACCGGCTACTGGACAGCTTGCCCATATTGGTACTGTCCCTGGTACGGTTGATGAACAAATTGTGGTTGAGTAGTGACAACCGTACTTATACCAGGCTGACCTACAGGCATCTGAACCGTAGTTTGAATTGTAGATCCAGATAAGGGTAAAGATGTCTGAGGAGTAGTTACAGAGACAATAGAAACAGGAGCTGTCGATACTCCAGAAGTAAGTGCGGCAGATGTTGCGGTAGTTGTAGCAGCCGTTTGAGATGGAGTACTAGGTGCAATTGGCGGTTGAGTAACTACCGAAGTTACAGAAGTTTGAACATTTGACTGGACAGGTTGCGGTTGCTGGGGTGGACCAGAAACTACGGGTTGTCCAGCTTGAGGTAACAACTGTATACTTGGCTGCAACATCTGTTGACCTTGTGATGGATCCCACACTATCATTCCAGGGTATTGACCCGTAACAGGTTGAGGATACTGAGATCCATAACCGGGTTGAGGATAGGATTGATAACTGAAAGGTACAGTTCCCATACCTTGAACATATGACTGACCTTGGGGCGGTTGATAACCTTGACTCGAGTATTGACCTTGAGGTTGATAACCTTGGGGTAAATATTGATACTGGGGTTGACCTTGACCTTGAGGTTGATACCCTTGAGGTTGATACCCTTGGGGTTGATACCCTTGAGGTAAATATTGATACTGAGGTTGACCTTGGGGTACATATTGAGGCTGGGGTTGACCTTGAGGCATGTATTGCACCATAGGTACATAATGACCTTGAGGCTGCCCCCCAGACACAATTTGTGTACCTTGAGGTTGCCCCCCAAGCATTAATTGAGGCTGCCCCCCAGGCGGTAATTGGCCACCTTGAGGTTGAGAAACGGGAACTGATCCTGACATCATGTAAATGTCTCCTACACCCAATGGTTTATTACCATTGTTTCCAGCTAATAACCCATGATCAATGGGTTGAGGAGATGCCCCCGCAAAGGTACCAAAAAGTGACTGATACCCGGTGGGAACAGAAGGACCGCCGTGTAAGAAAGATTCAGGATATTGAGTGAACACGGACGACTGACCAGACATATTTACAGGAGTATAAATACCTCCAGGTGGAAAAGGAGTACGAGGTGGAGAAAAACCTAGCCCTGAGTTGTCTAAATAATTGGTTAACGAAAGGTACCAAGTAGTACTTCTAGGAGGACTGTAAAAGATAGATTCACGCTCTCTTAGATCAAGAGTAGGTTGATCTTCAAGGGTAGATACGCCTAATTCTTCCTCTGGAGCAAGTTCTTCAATAGCTATCAAACCAGTAGGAAGATTTTCGGTGATGACTCTTTCTACCCTGGGTGAATCTGGTACACTAGAAGTTGGAGTAACAGGTTCAGATATTTCAGGTTCTTCGCCTATATCACTAGTAGATGAAAAACTACCAGCAAGCTCAGAAACTGTAACAGCTTCAGGATTATAACCTGTTTCTAGACTTTGGTAATCTGGATGGACTACCAAGGAAGACTCTCCTTCTTCAGGTGAACCTACTCTACTGCCACTAGGAGGAGTTACAAGGACCTTCAATCCTTCGTACTGACCCGGGACGTTTTCAGGAGGTCCACCCCATGATCTACGGAGTTTCCTCAACAAATCAGTTCCGGTAACAATCTTAGGTGACTTGCCCCGAAGTCTACGGGACTGTCTCGGTAATTCCGCCACAGCTAAAAACTTTTAACTACTACACACGAAAATAAAGTAAAATCTCAAATCAAACCACCTAAAGTCGCTAAAGAACCAAACAAATTTGAATCACACGCCTAAAGAATCTAGGGCGTCAAACCAAGCACAAACAGTAGCCTTCCAGACCGAAAACGCTAGTTGGAGATGAAACCCAACATCGCCAGATTCAGTACAGAAGTGGCGGGTGGAACAGTTACCCCGGCAACCTGCTTAATGAATAGACCGGCACAAGTTCCTCCACTTTAACCGTCTCGAGTGAAGTGAACCCCCCGGAAAATCCAAGTGAGTCTAGCCGACGTCTGCTCCAGGTACAGTGGGATCTTCCCTCCACCGTCACCTCGATAGAATCCTAAAGATAATGGTCACTAAGGTTACCAATCGCAACAAATGCACCTGGGGGAATAGTCTACACTCTGACAGCACGCAAGGGCAGAGTATCAAGCTCAATCCCCTTACCGGTTCCTTGACAATAATCCAAGGTTTACCGATAAGTGACCCCTGGCTCCTCGACAATGGTTAATCCGAGGTTTACCATTTGTAATACGTGCGTGTCTGGCATCGTTCCCAATGAGGGAGGATTGATCCCCTCACTGGTTCGGACACGAGCTCGTGCTTCTCCTTTAAGAGGAGCTTTCCCAGAGTACAAATGAGACAATTGGATTTATTCTATCACAAGATAAGCTACTTGTTTGGTTTTATTGTCTTGGAGAGTTAATTACTCTCCTACTCCAAGACACTAGCCTGATCTAAATTGGTGTTTCAGAGCCGTAGTAAATAAAAGTTACTAAGTTGATTTTACTTTAAGCGTTAATTTTATGGTTTTCTTTAAAGACAAAAGGTAGCGGAAATGAAACCAATGGTGTGTAGACTCAACTCAAACCACTACAAAGATGCACCTAAGATGATTTACGCTACTTTTCTTTTTCAATGAAATTCTTAGCTAAGAAAGTTTAGAGAATGCAAATTTATATAAAAACAAGTCTCTTGGCAACGAAAATCAAAGAAATAAAACTCTTTATCTTTCCAAGCATACAAACACGACCACTCATTACGTGCACGAAAAATCCTTTTTCTTTCAAAATACTCCAAAAGCTACTTGAAACAAAACTTTTCAAAGGAGATGTTTTTGTATTTTTTCTTATTTAATAAAGCATATAAATCTATTTTAATGAAAATCAATCTCAAAATCTATAAAATCTATGAAAAATTGACTCACAAGCAAATCAAAAGGAAATTTACTCTAAAGCAAACCTAACGAGGCAAAATCCTACAAGGATGATTCTAGGTTGTTTTACTTGACCACAATCAAGCCAAGGACCAGCTAATGCAGAATCAAAAAACCAGTCAAAACAAAACTCAAATCTTTTTGTTCTTTTTGTAAAATGGAATTTAATACTCAATCAACAAGCACTTCGAAATTCGCCAAAGAGGATAACGATCCATTTAGAGTACTTGCCCCCTAGCAGTTGTTTAGTCAAAATATAAATCATAGGGTTGCAATCCGAAATAACTGTAGTTTTACGGAGAAGAATGTAGTGACGAAATCGCTGGACAGCTTGAACGGCTGCCAGGGCCAATTTCTCCACATGCGAATATTTTAGCTCAGTGGGGTTTAACGTCCTACTAAGATAATATATCACATGTTCCATTCTGAATTCATCTTCTTGGACTAACACCATTCCAAGAGTGGAATGCGAAGCTGCGAGGATAAGAAGTAGTCCTGGTTGTAGTTGGGAGGATGCAACAGCGGTGCATGGGTCAATGTGTGCTTAAGTGCATCAAAAGATTGTTGGGCAATCTCGTCCCAAAAGAATTGAGCGTTCTATTTCAACAACCATGTAAAACCTTTAGTGACCTCGACGTAGTTTGGAATGAATCGGCGTAAAAAGTTTACTTTCCCTTGCAAACTTTGGAGTTGGCGCAAACTCAAAGGAGGAGGCAATTTGATGATAGCTTCGACCTTCGAGGGATTGACGCGAATGCCGGCTTTTGAAACAACAAATCCCAGCAATCGACCCGTTTCTATACAGAATACACACTTGTGGGGATTCAACCGAATACGATAATGCCTACACCTCATAAAGATTGCTCGTAAGTGGACAAGGTGATCAGCTCGATGTAAAGAATGAGCAGGAAAATCATCGAGGTATGGTTGCACAATGTGCTTGATGTCATGAAATGCATAAGACATCGCCCGTTGAAAAGTAGCTCCGGCATTCTTTAGCCCAAAAGGTAATTTGCAATAAGCAAATGTCCCCCATGGACAAATGAATGCCTTTTTTGGTTGATCGGCAGGTAGAATATTGATTTGATTATAGCCCGAAAAACCATCCATAAAGGAAAAAATTTCACTTCTGGCACAATCATCAATTATTTGATCGATATATGGCGTAGGATAGTTGTCTTTTGGACAAGCTCGATTTATATCCCTATAGTCAATACAGATTCTTATTGTTCCTTGTTTCTTGTTAACTGGAACAATATTCGATACCCAATCCGTTAACGGGATTGGATAAATGAAACCTGCTTTCAACAGCTTTTCGACTTCTGCTTTAATCGCAGCTGCTTTTCAAGGGTGAATCTGACGCAACCGTTGCTGGACAGGTTTAGTGTCCGGGTAGGTCTTTATTTCATGAACAACAATGGCAGGATCGATTCCTGGCATTTCCTCGTAAGACCAGGCAAACACATCGCGGAATTCTTGGAATAGGGCCTTGTAAGTTTGAATTTCATCTTCTGTACATGAGGCACCTATATGAATGTTTTCCTCAATTCCGGACTTCACTGAAATGTCAATGGGAATAGTACGAGAAATATTCCCTAAATTGAACTCTGAATCAGGATGTTTTGTTGGATTCTGAGCGTCTTTGACATATTCAATGGTAAAAATAGATGAAAAATCGTTTTCAAAAGCATCACCCTCAGGTAAAAACGAAGATCTATGATGGAGATTTTCCCATGGTAGATCGTCTACACTCAGGATTTCGCGAAGTTGTTCATCAGATGACATGACTTCAGGAAACGTTATCCGTTCTGAGGTTGATGTGAAAAGTGATTCCTCACTGACCACATTCATTTGGTCGATTGGGGTTGAACGCGAGTCGGTAAAAGACACGACGGCTTCATAAGCAATTTCATATGGACTCAAAGGCATAGCATCACCGAATGAGTCTATCTCAGATTCAGATGGGACAATCCAAGGATCGTCGTAAATAATGGTGTCTGATGTAATCATATGAATTGATGCAAATGAAGAGTCTGCGTTGATTGGAGGGAAAGGAAAAGTTCCCAGTAAACCAAAATCTTTAACTAAACCTATGCCAACGTCCCTATAAGGGATTGTCGTCTTACCGACATGCTGGATACTCTCTGAAGAGGCTGGGTCGGATGAAAATTATGTCAGCTGATCAATTGTCACGATCTTACTGTTATGCAGAAACTTTATTACTCTGAAGACCGATGAAACGACCGCTGTCATAGCATATGACCAACTTCGACCCAAAAGAAGGTTGTAGTCTAGAGGGGCATCAACCACCTCCACATCCAGACTAACGATTTTACCTTCTACCCCTATAGGCAATTCCTGTAGAATACCAAACGGACGGAACCCACGGCCATCAAAGGCCTTAAGGATGGTCGGGGATTGGTTCAGTGAAGGGGAACCAAGTGATCTCCAACACTGAATCAACATAATACACGTGGAAGCTCCCTCATCAATTACAGTCCAATGAATAGGCCTGTTTTTGACTATCACTGGAATCTGGAAAGCCATTTGATGGGGAAGGCGCGGTGTACTATTTTCTAGATCGAAGATTATCAGATTCGGGTCCTGAACATCAACAGCTCCGATATCTGACAAAAGTAATTTTTGTTGTGCTGGGCATGATTGCAGCACTTCTAAAGCCGACATTGCTGAGGGTGAAACAGTTAAGTCCTCAACAATGTTGTAATTCTGGGCCGCTCTCGCATGTGGATTGAAAGCAGACCTTCGAAGAACACCCTTGGCGGGCGGTTTGATTACTAAGTCCGGGTTAGGTTTTTCGATTTGTAGTGGATCAAAACCAGGAGCTGAGGTTGATGGATTAGAATGAGAAGATTCTGCTTCCTTACCATCAACAGGATTCTTACTACCATAATCTTGCGACCGAGTCGCAATCCTCACATGAGACATCATCAAAATGGGTTCTTCACTGGCAGTCGAGGAAGAACCTATCATCTTACTCTCTTGCTTTGGAAATGGATCTTTCAACACAGCAGGAGTGGGAGAACCTTTGACTATTTTCACAACCTCGGCCCGATGAGGGCAATCTCTTGTAAAATGATCCTCTTCACAAATAAGACAAGGATATCGAGGTTTTCGCTTCTCGTCATTGGTTTCCGACTTTTTGTTTTCTCCTTCGGAGCCTTGTCTACTTTAGCCTTCTTCTTTCCTTTCTTCTTTCCACCATTTTTTGATTTGGCCGTAGATGACTCTACAGCGTGAATATCGGCGGAAAGTTCAGGAGAAGACTCTCCTGTCGGGGAATCAGGCAAGGTGATTATAGGAGTAGTAGAATTCTTGGAAGATTTCTTCTTTCTCTTTGTGTTCACCGTACCAATCATACCATCAGCGGCATGAGATCCCGAAGGAGCAGCAGCAATTTGATTCGATTTTGGAAGATCTGGGATCTTCTCGTGTAATGTACCCGACTGAGTATAAACTAAGTCAAGGTACTGCGCCTGATCAATGACTTGCTCCTCAGTAACTACTCCGGCCTTAGCTACATCTTCAGTAATCTTCGGTAATAATGATTTAACAAACCATTCAGCTAAGATTTGGTCCGGAATAAAAACTTTCACTAACCTTCTTCGACGTCTCCACTCATGAATGTGATCGGAAATATACGTAGACGTCGATTGTTTTAGTGAAGTTAATAACTCCGTGCCGTTATCGTATCTAACCGACAACTGAAAGTGAGTTAAGAACGAGGTAGCTAACTAGCTAAAATTGTAAAAAGAGGCCCGTGGTAACTCAATGTACCACTTGGCCGCGAGACCAATGAGTGTACGCTGGAAAAGACGTAAGCAGATCGAATCATCCGAGATAGAATTTGAAGCACACCAGAGGTGGTAAGTCATCACGTGATTGGACGGATCCTCTCCAGACTTACCTTCGAACTTGGGTATATCACTGGGCAAATTATTTGGCATTGGCGGCCAGAACGGAAGATATTGAATTGGATCGTTCATTAGGCGCGTCAAATCTGGTAAATCCAAAGTTGCGATAAACGGTAATTGCCGGTTAGGATCTCTAAAACTCCGGGTCACAAGACCAGTCCCAGGAGGAGGATATCCAGGATAACTAGGAACATGAATCGCATTAGGGATATTATATCCTCCTGGAAAACCAGGATTAACCGGACCGTACTGGGGTTGCTGAGGTTGTTGATAAGTGTACCCAGGATACGGTTGATACTGGTAAACCGGCTGCAGGACAGCTTGCCCATATTGGTACTGTCCCTGGTACGGTTGATGAACAAATTGTGGTTGAGTAGTGACAACCGTACTTATACCAGCCTGACCTACAGGCATCTGAACCATAGTTTGAATCATAGATCCAGATAAGGGTAAAGATGTCTGAGGAGTAGTTACAGAGATAGTAGAAACAGGAGCTGTCGATACTCCAGAAGTAAGTGCGGCAAATGTTGCGGTAGTTGCAGCAACCGTTTGAGATGGAGTACTAGGTGCAATTGGCGGCTGAGTAACTACCGAAGTTACAGAAGTTTGAACATTTGACTGGACAGGTTGCGGTTGCTGGGGTGGACCAGAAACTATGGGTTGTCCAGCTTGAGGTAACAATTGTATACTTGGCTGCAACATCTGTTGACCTTGTGATGGATCCCACACTATCATTCCAGGGTATTGACCCGTAACAGGTTGAGGATACTGAGATCCATAACCGGGTTGAGGATAGGATTGATAACTGAAAGGTACAGTTCCCATACCTTGAACATGTGACTGACCTTGGGGCGGTTGATAACCTTGACTCGAGTATTGACCTTGAGGTTGATAACCTTGGGGTAAATAATGATACTGGGGTTGACCTTGACCTTGAGGTTGATACCCTTGAGGTTGATACCCTTGGGGTTGATACCCTTGAGGTAAATATTGATACTGAGGTTGACCTTGGGGTACATATTGAGGTTGGGGTTGACCTTGAGGCATGTATTGCACCATAGGTACATACTGACCTTGAGGCTGCCCCCCAGACACAATTTGTGTACCTTGAGGTTGCCCCCCAGGCGTTAATTGAGGCTGCCCCCCAGGCGGTAATTGGCCACCTTGAGGTTGAGAAACGGGAACTGATCCTGACATCATGTAAATGTCTCCTACACCCAACGGTTTATTACCATTGTTTCCAGCTAATAACCCATGATCAATGGGTTGAGGAGATGCCCCCGCAAAGGTACCAAAAAGTGACTGATACCCGGTGGGAACAGAAGGACTGTAAGAAAGATTCAGGAGATTGAGTGAACACGGACGATTCACCAGACATATTTACAGGAGTATAAATACCTCCAGGTGGAAAAGGAGTACGAGGTGGAGAAAAACCTAGCCCTGAGTTGTCTAAATAATTGGTTAACGAAAGGTACCAAGTAGTACTTCTAGGAGGACTGTAAAAGATAGATTCACACTCTCTTAGATCAAGAGTAGGTTGATCTTCAAGGGTAGATACGCCTAATTCTTCCTCTGGAGCAAGTTCTTCAATAGCTATCAAACCAGTAGGAAGATTTTTAGTGATGACTCTTTCTACCCTGGGTGAATCTGGTACACTAGAAGTTGGAGTAACAGGTTCAGATATTTCAAGTTCTTCGCCTATATCACTAGTAGATGAAAAACTACCAGCAAGCTCAGAAACTGTAACAGCTTCAGGATTATAACCTATTTCTAGACTTTGGTAATCTGGATGGACTACCAAGGAAGACTCTCCTTCTTCAGGTGAACCTACTCTACTGCCACTAGGAGGAGTTACAAGGACCTTCAATCCTTCGTACTGACCCGGGACGTCTTCAGGAGGTCCACCCCGTGATCTACGGAGTTTCCTCAACAAATCAGTTCCGGTAACAATATCAGGTGACTTGCCTCGAAGTCTACGGGACTGTTTCGGTAATTCCACCACAGCTAAAAACTTTTAACTACTACACACAAAAACAAAGTAAAATCTAAAATCAAACCCCCTAAAGTCGCTAAAGAACCAAACAAATTAGAATCACACGCCTAAAGAATCTAGGGCGTCAAACCAAGCACAAACAGTAGCCTTCCAGACCGAAAATGCTAGTTGGAGATGAAACCCAACATCGCCGGATTCAGTACAGAAGTGGCAGGTGGAACTGTTACCCCAGCAACCTGCTTAATGAATAGACCGGCACAAGTTCCTCCACTTTAACCGTCTCGAGTGAAGTGAACCCCCTGGAAAATCCAAGTGAGTCTAGCCGACGTCTGCTCCAGGTACAGTGGGATCTTCCCTCCACCGTCACCTCGGTAGAATCCTAAAGATAATGGTCACTAAGGTTACCAATCGCAAAAAATGCACCGAGGGGAACAGTCTACACTCTGACAGCACGCAAGGGCAAAGTATCAAGCTCAATCCCCTTACCGGTTCGTTGACAATAATCCAAGGTTTACCGATAAGTGACCCCTGGCTCCTCGACAATGGTTAATCCGAGGTTTACCATTTGTAATACGTGCGTGTCTGGCATCGTTCCCAACGAGGGAGGATTGATCCCCTCACTGGTTCGGACACGAGCTCGTGCTTCTCCTTTAAGAGGAGCTTTCCCAGAGTACAAATGAGACAATTGGATTTATTCTATCACAAGATAAGCTACTTGTTTGGTTTTGTTGTCTTGGAGAGTTAATTACTCTCCTACTCCAAGACACTAGCCTGATCTAAATTGGTGTTTTAGAGCCCTAGTAAATAAAAGTTACTAAGTTGATTTTACTTTAAGCGTTAATTTTATGGTTTTCTTTAAAGACAAAAGGTAGCGGAAATGAAACCAATGGTGTGTAGACTCGACTCAAACCACTACAAAGATGCACCTAAGATGATTTACGCTACTTTTCTTTTTCAATGAAATTCTTAGCTAAGAAAGTTTAGAGAATGCAAATTTATATAAAAACAACTCTCTTGGCAACGAAAATCAAAGAAATAAAACTCTTTATCTTTCCAAGCATACAAACACGACCACTCATTACGTGCACGAAAAATCCTTTTTCTTTCAAAATACTCCAAAAGCTACTTGAAACAAAACTTTTCAAAGGAGATGTTTTTGTATTTTTTCTTATTTAATAAAGCATATAAATCTATTTTAACGAAAATCAATCTCAAAATCTATAAAATCTATGAAAAATTGAATCACAAGCAAATCAAAAGGAAATTTACTCTAAAGCAAACCTAACGAGGCAAAAGCCTACAAGGATGATTCTAGGTTGTTTTACTTGACCACAATCAAGCCAAGGACCAGCTAATGCAGAATCAAAAAACCAGTCAAAACAAAACTCAAATATTTTTGTTCTTTTTGTAAAATGGAATTCAATACTCAATCAACAAGCACTTCGAAATTCGCCAAAGAGACAACTCAAAGGTAAGTTGCTCTCACAGGTAGACTTTATGACAGGTCCGACTCCTAAGAAGGCTGACAAAACTAGAGAGATCTAAGGCTTGACAACTTCTACCACCAAAGTCACTACAGGACCTACTCAAAAATCAAACCTTAGGGCTTAAACTTCTATGAAATCCACTAAAACACTCAATGCTATCGAAACAAGTTCAGGTGAAAATCTTTGACAGGAGACTAATGGATTTGGGCAGTAAAAACTAAGAAAAAGCAAAATCTTAGAGGAAAAATGTAAAAAATGGAAATTTCTTAATTTTTAGCAGGGTACGCAGGCAACCTGTTAAGACATGTGCGGGCCCGCTCTGTGAACACAGCAACAGTGCGTACAGGTACGCACTGTGCAATACTCAGAGGGTGCGTACTACTGGAAAAACCAAGAAAAAAAAAATCTAATTTAACCCTAAGCTAGCCCACCCAAATACAAAGTCACAGAGCCAAAACCAGAAAATAAATGACTTTTCTCAGATCAAAGTTGCATACAAAGGAAAAAAACTCTCACATCAATGGAGTCCCCAGCGGAGTCGCCATTTTGTCAGGCGGAAAGAGTCGATAGTGCGGACACAACCAACCTCCCTAGGAGCCTAAGACTCTCTAGTGACAAACAAGACAAACAAGAGCAATCCTTCTCTAAACATGCATTTACCATACGAGAAATCAAGTGTTTAGATCCTACCTGTAGTCCAACGATGTTATAGCAGTCCAGCCTCGCCGATCCGGATGAGCTCCTCCTTCACTTCGAAACCTGCATTCACTAACAATCAAACGATTAAATAGCACTTGATAATCTCATCAAATAAAACATATTTAACATATATACCAAGGAGTACATGAAACAACTCATAAATAACAAGTTATTGAGAAGAATGGACTCATTTGCATTAATAGGAAACAAAATGAACAATTACAACTTGAGCCTTGGTGTTGTGCAAGTCCCTCCCAAGGTCCATCAAGAGTTCTCCTTTACTTTGACAAAGCTCACCCACTTCCAAATAGAACAAGCAAAGATGGTAATCTCTCCTCACAAGCTTCTAAATGGGAGTCCTAATTCCAACAACATCTACCCTTAGAAATGTTTAGCTTTCAACCCCCCCTCCTTCTGGCCCAATGCCTGTATTTATAGTGCTCTAGAGGAAGTTATTCAGGTCCACCGTCAATGGGATAAGTCCCTCTTTGGATGGGATAGCTCCCTTATTGATGGGATAAGTTCCTCTTTGGTAGGGATACATGAACCATCTGGAGGCGCTTCATACACGTCAAACATACTTCTAGAAGCCTCTAGAAATGACCACAAGTAACTTTTTTGGAGTGAAACTTGCGCCTTTTTACCTTTACAGGGGTACGCACCTGCCCCTTTACATACAAAGCGTACAAGTACGCAGTTTTTGTGAACATTAGGTGCGTATACGCAGGTAAGGCCGAGAGAATCTGCGTACCCAGAGATAAACACATTTACAAAGACTTTCTCTCTTTTTGGAGTTTGACATGGAGAGCAGAGGCATAAGACTTGCCCAGGAGGATAGCATGACTATTGATAGAGCCATACTAACTGTAAATAGCCATGGTGACATTTTTTAGTGTAACACCTGCGGCAGCCTCAATGCAAAGAGGAAACGGAAGGAAATAAAACAAGACCAACATAGCCCACAACATCTCTTAGAAATGCCCCTTGACCCTCCACACCACGCACCGAGGCCACCTAGGAGTCCACCTGCGCCAGCTGATGGTGGACCTCGATCACTTGACCGCTTGTGGCAACCACGATGCGAAGGCAAAGGAAGGAAGCAAATGCAAATCAAGAGGGTCGCTACACAATACAAGGACACATATCCAAACAGGAGGAGGGATCGGGCAGCTCCGCACCCCACGCACCCTACGTACAGGCAACCTAGGGGATTTCCCACAGCTTTACCGATCGGACGATGAATAATTTTCCCCTACGGCCACCTCCATGCAAAGGAGGGAGGTCGAAGCGTTCCACCTCGAAATCCTTCTTCCAAATAGCCCCCACCATCGATGACTATAGTAGCAAGCCTCCTCCCCCCATTGGACCACGAGCGCATACACAATTGAAATAACAAGTTCCCCCCAACCCTCCTCGCAGAGAGGCCACCTAGGAGTCCACCCGGGCAGCAGCAACGATGGACCTCGATCGCATGATCGCCTGCGGCAGCCTCAGTGCAAAGGAAACGGAAGGAAACAAAACAACAAGACCAACCAAGCCCACAACCTCTCTTGGAAATGCCCCCTGACCCTCCACGCCACACACTGAGGCCACCTAGGAGTCCACCCGCACCAACTGATGGTGGACCTCGATCACTTGACCGCTGCGGCAACCACGATGCGAAGGCAAAGGAAGGAAGCAAATGCAAATCAAGAGGGTCGCTACATAATACAAGGACACATATCCAAACAGGAGGAGGGATCGGGCAGCCCCGCACCCCACGCACCCTATGTACAGGCAACCTAGGAGATTTCCCACAGCTTTATCGACCGGACGATAAATAATTTTCCCCTACGGCCACCTCCACGCAAAGGAGGGAGGTAGAAGCGTTCCACCTCGAAATCCTTCTTCCAAATAAGACCAACCGAGCCCACAACCTCTTCTTAGAAATGCCCCCCGACCCTCCACGCCACGCACCGAGGCCACCTAGGAGTCCACCCGCGCCAGCTGACGGTGGACCTTGATCACTTGACCACTGTGGCAACCACGATGCGAAGGCCAAGGAAGGAAGCAAATGAAAATCAAGAGGGTCGCTACACAATACAAGGACACATATCCAAACAGGAGGAGGGATCGGGCAGCCCCGCACCCCATGCACCCTACGTACAGGCAACGTAGGAGATTTCCCACAGCTTTACCGACCGGACGATGAATAATTTTTCCCTACGACCACCTCCACGCAAAGGAGGGAGGTCGAAGCATTCCACCTCGAAATCCTTCTTCCAAATAAGACCAACCCAGCCCACAACCTCTTCTTATAAATGCCCCCTGACCCTCCACGCCACGCACCGAGGCCACCTAGGAGTCCACCCACGCCAGCTGACGGTGGACCTCGATCACTTGACTGCTGCGGCAACCACGATGCGAAGGCAAAGGAAGGAAGAAAATGCAAATCAAGAGGGTCGCTACACAATACAAGGACACATATCTGAACAGGAGGAGGGATCGGGCAGCTCCGCACCCCACGCACCCTACGTACAGGCAACCTAGGAGATTTCCCATAGCTTTACCGACCGGACGATGAATAACTTTCCCCTACAGCCACCTCCATGCAAAGGATGGAGGTCAAAGCATTCCACCTCGAAATCCTTCTTCCAAATAGCCCCCACCATCGATGACTATAGTAGTAGCAAGCCTCCTCCCCATTGGACCACAAGCGCATACACAATTGAAACAACAAATGCCCATAAACGTTGTGACTTAACATTTTCAACCGCAAAAGCCTGCCACGCACGCAAGATGCAAGGGAAAAGCTGACCCCTCGATCAAACATATGGGCCAACACATCTATCAAAACCTCAAAGCCAAGACAACCACGAACGATGTGCACTTTGAAAGGAATGCCAACCCTTGACTTTACAACAAGGAGAACAGCACCTCACATCGCCCGATGGAATAAGCAAGCAAGAGGGAGGGTAGGTGGTTTACAACCAAAACCCTTCCACGCCCCTCTTAAATGTATGCATCTCAACCGACAATGCCAACACGGAAAGAGTACAAGCACAAGACACCGACACCATAAACAGCCGAACAATGAAGAGGCTAGCCATCACAAGGAGCCACACCACAACAACCCATACAACTCCCAAAACTTGGAGCAGAAGGGGAATTGTTCACATATGCCTCCAAGGACAAGCATGGCCAACATTACCGCTCATGCGCTACCGAGTGGGTATGGAGAGAAGATGAAAATCGGACACCCTACAAATGACCCAAGGCCATTCTTGAGGCAAACCCGAAAAACCAACTCAATTACCAACCCACCTTTCACACGAAAAGCAAAACCCTCCACACCAAATAGGGAGGAGGTGAACAATATAACGAGGAGCCAATTTCAATGGAGCCACAAATGGCTACCCAGCCCAATCAAAATTCTCTATTCGCAACAACCGACGGGCACGATAGTGACATAGGCAACGACGGAGTTTTGGGGCTTCCATCTGGGACCCGCAACAACAAAGGCTCAAAGGAGCGCCGAGAAATATTTCAACATTCTTATCGTTGGGATGGGAAAGAGGGATGCGGATGAGCATGGCCCACATTACCGCTCATGTGCTACCGAGCGGGGATGGAGTGAAGACGAAAATCGGCCGCCCTTCAAATGACCCAAGGCCATCGTTCAGGCAAACCCGAAAACACAACTCGATCACCAACCCACCTTTCACACGGAAAGAAAACCTACCGCTGGTATCATCGGGAGGGGCACGAGGGGACCAGGACGAGCCAGGGAGCCACACCACAAAAGCCCATACAGCACCAAGAACTTGGAGAGCGGAAGGGGAATTGTTCACATATGCCTCCCAGGCCGAGCCTGGCCAACATTACCACTCATGCGCTACCGAGTGGGGATGGATAGAAGACGAAAATCGGCCGCCCTACAAACGACCCAAGGCCATCGTTCAGGCAAACCCGAAAATACAACTCGATCACCAACCCACCTTTCACACGGAAATAAAACCTATTGCTGGTATCATCTGGAGGGGTGCACGGGGACCAGGACGAGCCAGGGAGCCACACCACAACAGCCCATATAGCTCCAAGAACTTGGAGAGCAGAAGGGGAATTGTTCACATATGCCTCCCAGGCCGAGCCTGGCCAACATTACCGCTCATGCGCTACCAAGTGGGGATGGAGAGAAGATGAAAATCGGCCACCCTACAAACGACCCAAGGCCATCGTTCAAGCAAACCCGAAAACACAACTCGATTACCAACCCACCTTTCACACGGAAAGAAAACCTATCGCTGGTATCATCTGGAGGGGCACGCGGGGACCAAGACGAGCCACGGAGCCACACCACAATAGCCCAAACAGCTCCAAGAACTTGGAGAGCGGAAGGGGAATTGTTCACATATGCCTCCCAGGCCGAGCATGGCCAACATTACCGCTCATGCGCTACCGAGTGGGGATGGATAGAAGATGAAAATCAGCGGCCCTACAAATGACCCAAGGCCATCGTTCAGGCAAACACCCAAACACAACTCAATTCCAAACCCACCTTTCACATGGAAAGGAAACCTGTCGCTGGTATCATCTGAAGGGGCACGCAGGGACCAAGACGAGCCAGGGAGCCACGCCACAACAGCCCATACAGCTCCAAGAACTTGGAGAGTGGAAGGGGAATTGTTCACATATGCCTCCCAGGCCAAGCCTAGCCAACATTACCACTCATGCGCTACCGAGTGGGGATGGAGAGAAGATGAAAAATCGCCCGCCCTACAAACGACCCAAGGCCATCGTTCAGGCAAATGCAAAAACACAACTCAATTACCAACCCACCTTTCACACGGAAAGGAAACATGTCGCTGGTATCATCTGAAGGGGCACGCCGGGACCAAGACGAGCCAGGGAGCCACACCACAACAACCCATACAACTCCAAGAACTTGGAGAGGGGAAGGGGAATTGTTCACATATGCCTCCCAGGCTGAGCCTGGCCAACATTACCGCTCATGCGCTACCGAGTGGGGATGGAGAGAAGATGAAAATCGCCCTCCCTACAAACGACCCAAGGCCATCGTTCAGGCAAACGCGAAAACACAACTGAATTACCAACCCACCTTTCACACGGAAAGGAAACCTGTCACTGGTATCATCTGAAGGGGCACGCAGAGACCAAGACGAGCCAAGGAGCCACACAGCAATAGCCCATACAGCTCCAAGAACTTGGAGAGTGGAAGGGGAATTGTTCACATATGCCTCCCAGGCCGAGCCTGGCCAAAATTATAGCTCATGCGCTACCGAGTGGGGATGGAGAGAAGATGAAAATCGCCCGCCCTACAAACGACCCAAGGCCATCGTTTAGGCAAACGTGAAAACACAACTCAATTACCAACCCACCTTTCACACGGAAAGGAAACCTGTCGCTGGTATCATCTGAAGGGGCACGCGGGGACCAAGACGAGCCAAGGAGCCACACCACAACAGCCCATACAGCTCCAAGGACTTGGAGAGCGGAAGGGGAATTGTTCACATATGCCTCCCAGGCCGAGCCTGGCCAAAATTACCGCTCATGCGCTACCGAGTGGGGATGGAGAGAAGATGAAAACCGCCCGCCCTACAATCGACCCAAGGCCATCGTTTAGGCAAACGCGAAAAATCAACTCAATTACCAACCCACCTTTCACATGGAAAGGAAACTTGTCGCTCGGATCATCTGGAATTTGAATGGGGCCCCGCATGACCAAAACGAAGCAACAAGGGAGAGATAGGCAAAGGAGCAGCAAGAACATGCACAAAGCCAACCTCGGGTCACAACTTAGCATTTTTCATACGGGCTCATTGGCCCGTGCGTGCCCTCGCCCGAACGAATTTGCAAGGGCGCTCGAACGACCGAAACGAAGCCACAAGGGAGAGCCGGGCAAACGAGCTGCATGAATGTGCACAAAGCCAACCTCGGGTCACAACTTAGCATTTTTTATACGGGCTCGTTGGCCCGGGCACGCCCTCGCCCGAACGACCCGCCCGAACGAGTTCACACGGGCACCCTCAAACGACCCACTCGAACGATTTTGCATGGGCGCCCGAACGAACAAAACGAAGCCACAAGGGAGAGCCGAGCAAACGAGCTGCATGAACGTGCTCAAAGCCAACCTCGGGTCACAACTTAGCATTTTTAATACGGGCTCGTTCGCCCAGGTGCGCCCTCGCCCGAACTACCCGCCCGAACGATTTCACACGGGCGCCCTCAAACGACCCGCCCGAAGGACCGTAACGAAGCGACAAGGGAGAGCCGGGAAAATGAGCTACACGAACGTGCAAAAAGCCAACCTCGGGTCACAACTTAGCATTTTTGATATGGGCTCGTTCGCCCAGGCGCGCCCTCGCCCGAACGACCCGCCCGAACGAGTTCACACGGGCACCCTCAAACGACCCGCTCGAACGACCGAAACGAACCGACAAGGGAGAGCCGGGCAAATGAGCTGCACGAATGTGCACAAAGCCAACCTTGGGTCACAACTTAGCATTTTTGATACGGGCTCGTTCGCCCAGGCGCGCCCTCGCCCGAATGACCTGCCCGAAGGAGTTCGCACCGGCGCCCTCAATCAACCCGCCTGAATGACCGAAATGAAGCGACAAGGGAGAGCTGGGCAAACGAGCTGCACGAACGCACACAAAGCCAACCTCGGGTCACAACTTAGCATTTTTGATACGGGCGCGCCCTCGCCCGAACGAGTTCACACGGGTGCCCTCAAAAGACCCGCCCGAACGACCGAAACGAAGCGACAACGGAGAGGCGGGAAAACGAGCTGAACAAACATGCACAAAGCCAACCTCGGGTCATAACTTAGCATTTTTTATACTGGCTCGTTCGCCCGGGCGCACCCTCGCCGAAACGACCCGCCCGAACGAGTTCACGCGGGTGATTCAGGTGGATGTTGGTGGCCACCCACCAACCCATTTGGACCCCCACAACTGTCTCTTTCAGTCTTTTCAGTTTCCTAAATTGTATCACAGTTTACTATTTTTAGCAGTTTTTCGGGTCCTGAACTTCCGGAGCCGTTTTGAGGCCCTAAACGACGTTTTTTTGGGAATCTGGGGGCAACATGGGTCCATGGACCGATGTTGCCCTTCCCAAAGTGGTAGTTCTCGGATAGATCTTTCTAACGAGCTATCGTACGCGTCAAACGAAGATCGTATGCCAAAGTTACGACCCCGGGAAATTGATGAACCAATTTACCCAAACGGGGCCCACAATTTGGCGTTTCATCTTCTAGGGTTAGGTTTCGGGATGTGAAGGGTTTTCCATTGTTTCTCAACAATAAATAGGCCTTCGAGCCTCATTGTAATACAGTTCGGAACAGTTCAGAGGCATGTAGCCGCACATCTCTTCTCAGAGATAGCTACCATCGCCCTAGCTGGTTTATTTCCATTTCTGGTTGTAAGCATATTTCAGTATTTTCCATTAATGAAATGAATCATTATTTCCGCTGCATCTATGTGTTTATGGTTATTGCATCTCTGTATTTATGGTTATCTCTGTAATCTATTGCGTTCTTGTTTAAATCCGGATCAATGGTATCAGAGCGGTCTGCTTTTTCTCTGTTTTTCTTTGCATGTCCCCAACGAGGTCGGGATATAAGGAGTTAGGGCTTGAACTGGTCAAACCTTTGCAAGACCAGCCTCGCAAATCCCGACGGCCTCCCATGGCGAACGAGAAGAAAGACGAGGGGGCAGGAGATCCTATCAAAATCTTGCTCGAAGAAGCACTCAAGCGGCAAAGGAACGCGATGATGGATAGCTTTGCGCAGATCCTTCAGCGGCTACCCAGAGGCGACGCATCGACTTCCAACAGCGACTCTGGAAATGCCACACCCTTCAAGGTACAAGTTAATTTTGAAATCCCCATATTCGAGGGTCAAATAGACGCAGGTACCGTAGATAAATGGTTAAATCTGCTAGATGGGTATTTTTCTGTTCATGAATTTTCAAGTCGGGAAAAGATTGTTTTCGCTCTTCTCAAAGCAGCCCCCCACGTCAAGGACTGGTGGGAAACATACTGCGAGCAGAAGGATGAAAGTACAGGCTCACTGTTTTCAGCCGCCCCCACTTGGAATGACTTCCGGGATGACATCAAGGAGAAGTACTACCCTGTCGGAAGCTATGAGGACAAATACATCAAATGGACCACACTGCGGCAGGGACGAGACCAAGATGTGCCGGAGTTCACAAACATTTTTCATACCCTTCGCACACAGTTGGGTATCAACGATTCTGAGCTGCATTTGGTACTCAAATACCATGGCTGCCTACACAAATACATCCAGGAAGAAATGGTGTTCTTGAACATCTCCTCACTCGGCACAGCATACCGATACGCTGTCAAAATCGAGCAAAAGTTCAAACAGAAGAAGCGAGACTTTGGATCTGCAAATCCGAAGCCCAAAAGACAAAGCCAAGGCGGGGTAGCCCAAGACAACCCGCTGAAGTCGCAGGAAAAGAACAACACCACGAAGCCGAAGAAGGACACAGGAAAGTGGTGTGAGTTCCACAAGAGTCCCACTCATAACACAAGTGAGTGTCGGACCAAGCAGTCGTTGGTGGCCGAGTTGAACGCTTCCGAATCAGATGCATGTTCCGACCCTGAGCCAGAACCCGACAAGGGGAATGGCAAAGGGAAGCAGATCATTGATGCGGATCCCAGCGCCACTGTTGCCACCGCCAAGATCCAGAAAGATGAGCGCGAAAATCCAGAGGAAGGGGAGCGTCTTTTCCACTCACAGATGTGGGTGAAGGGTTCGCCGCTGCAATTCATTGTCGACAGTGGCAGCCAAAAGAACCTCGTTTCAGCAGAGGTCGTGAAGCGGTTGGGCCTATCGACTACACCACACCCACAGCCGTACAGTATCGGGTGGCTTCATGAAGGACGAGATCTCAAAGTTCGCCAGCAGTGCCGCCTTCCCTACAGCATCAAACCCTTCACAGATGAGGTATTGTGTGATGTTACACCTCTGGATGTTTGTGATGTACTATTAGGCCAGCCATACTTATGGAGGCGACATGCTGTGTATGAGTCAAGGCCTCGTGCTGTCATTATTTCTTTGAATAATTCATTATACAGGATACCAGAGGTAGCCCCACCTACTGCCACATCCTTGATCACTACCAAGAAAGGCAACAAGCTCATATCGCAGACCAGAAAATTCATTTGTCTGGTTCACTCCCAAAATAAGGGGAAGATCGTTGCTACATCCATGACCCCTCCAAAGGGTTCCTACACGCAGCAGCAGCAACAAAGGGATACGGTCATGACAGAACACAGGAACAACTTCTCCTCACCCACAGGGGTACCACATAAGTTTCAGGTGGGCAACAAAGTTTGGTTACATCTGCAGAAAGAACACCTTACAAGAGCCCATCAGAAGCTCCGACCACTCCGACATGGTCCTCACAGCAGTACCAAGGCTATGGGCAACAATGCTTTGAAGCACAACATTCCTCCATTCCTTCGCTTGCACCGAGTATTCAATGTGGACCATCGTCGACCATGCTCTCCACCATTACTGGACACATCAGAGATTGCACGACAAGTTCAGCAGATGGAGGAACTCAACACAATGGAGACCATTGCTTCCTAAGGGGGGAGGAATGATCCAGGTGGATGTTGGTGGCCACCCACCAACCCATTTGGACCCCCACAACTGTCTCTTTCAGTCTTTTCAGTTTCCTAAATTGTATCACAGTTTACTATTTTTAGCAATTTTTCGGGTCCTGAACTTCCGGAGCCGTTTTGAGGCCCTAAACGACGTTTTTTTGGGAATCTGGGGGCAACAATGGTCCATGGACCGATGTTGCCCTTCCCAAAGTGGTAGTTCTCGGATAGATCTTTCTAACGAGCTATCGTACGCTTCAAACGAAGATCGTATGCCAAAGTTACGACCCCGGGAAATTGATGTACCAATTTACCCAAACGGGGCCCACAATTTGGCGTTTCATCTTCTAGGGTTAGGTTTCGGGATGTGAAGGGTTTTCCATTGTTTCTCAACAATAAATAGGCCTTCGAGCCTCATTGTAATCCAGTTTGGAACAGTTCAGAGGCATGTAGCCGCACATCTCTTCTCAGAGATAGCTACCATCGCCCTAGCTGGTTTATTTCCATTTCTGGTTGTAAGCATATTTCAGTATTTTCCATTAATGAAATGAATCATTATTTCCGCTGCATCTATGTGTTTATGGTTATTGCATCTCTGTATTTATGGTTATCTCTGTAATCTATTGCGTTCTTGTTTAAATCTGGATTAGCGGGCGCCCTAAAAATGACCTGCCGGAACGACCCAAACGAAGCGACAAGGGAGAGCCAGGCAAACGAGCTGCACGAACGTGCACAAAGCCAACCTCGGGTCACAACTTAGCATTTTTGATATGGGCTTGTTAGCCCGGGCGTGCCCTCGCCCGAACGAGTTCACGCGGGCGCCCTCAAACGACCCGCCTGAAGGACCCAAACAAAGCGACAAGGGACAGCCGGGCAAACGAGCTGCACGAACGTGCACAAAGCCAACCTCGGGTCACAACTTAACATTTTTTATACGGGCTCATTCGCCCAGGCGTGCCCTCGCCCGAATGACCCGCCCGAACGAGTTCACGTGGGCGCCTTCAAACGACCCGGCCGAACGACCGAAACGAAGCGACAAGGGAGAGCCGGGAAAACGAGCTACATGAACGTGCACAAAGCCAACCTCGGGTCACAACTTAGCATTTTTGATACGGGCGTGCCCTCGCCCAAACAACCCGCACGAACGAGTTCACACAAGAGCCCTCAAACGACCGCCCCAACGACCAAAACGAAGCGACAAGGGATAGCCGGGAAAATGAGCTGAACGAACATGCACAAAGCCAACCTCAGGTCACAACTTAGCATTTTTGATACGGGCTCATTCGCTCGGGCGCACCCTCACCCGAACGAGTTCACGCGGGCACCCTCAAACGACCCTTCCGAACGACCCAAACGAAGCAACAAGGGAGAGCGGGGCAAACGAGCTGCACGAACGTGCACAAAGCCAACGTCGGGTCACGACTTAGCATTTTTGATACGGTCTCGTTCTCCCGGGCGCGCCCTCGCCTGAACGACCCGCCCGAACGAGTTCACGTGGGCGCCCTCAAACGACCCGCCCGAACGATCCAAACGAAGCGACAAGGGAGAGCCGGGCAAACGAGCTGAACGAACATGCACAAAGCCGACCTTAGGTCACAACTTAGCATTTTTGATACGGGCTCGTTCGCCCGGGCACGCCCTTGCCCGAACGACCCGCCCGAATGAGTTCACGCGGGCGCCCTCAAACAACCCGCCCGAACGACCCAAACGAAGCGACATGGGAGAGCCGGGTAAACGAGCTGCACGAACGTGCACAAAGCCAACCTCGGGTCACAACTTAGCATTTTCAATACGGCCCTCGCCCGAACGACCCGCCCGAACGAGCTCAGACAGGCGCCCTCAAACGACCCGCCTGAATGAGTTCACATGGGCGCCCTCAAACGACCGCCCGAACGACCGAAACGAACCGACAAGGGAGAGCCGGGCAAACGAGCTGCACTAACATGCACAAAGCCAACCTCGGGTCACAACTTAGCATTTTTGATACGGCCCTCGCCCGAACGACCCACCCGAACGACCCTCCCGAACGAGTTCACACGGGCGCCCTCAAACGACTCGCCCGAACGAGTTCACATGGGCACCCTCAAACGACCCGCCCGAATGAGTTCACACGAGCGCCCTCAAACGACCTGCCCGAACGACCCACCCGAACGACCCGCCCGAACGAGTTCACACGGGCGCCCTCAAACGACCCACCAGAACGATTTTTCATGGGCACCCGAATGACCGAAACGAACCGACAAGGGAGAGTCGAGCAAATGAGCTGCACGAACGTGTACAAAGCCAACCTCGGGTCACAACTTAGCATTTTTGATATGGCCCTCGTCCGAACGACCCGCCCGAACGAGTTCACACGGGTGCCCTCAAACGACCCGCCCGAACAACCCACCCGAACGACCCTCCCGAACCAGTTCACACGGCCGCCCTCAAACGACCAGCCCGAACGATTTTTCATGGGCACCCGAATGACCGAAACGAACCGACAAGGGAGAGCTGGGCAAATGAGCTGCACGAAGGTGCACAAAGCCAACCTCGGGTCACAACTTAGCATTTTTGATACGGCCCTCACCCGAATGACCTGCCGAACGAGTTCACACAGGCGCCCTCAAATGACCCGCCCGAACGACCCACCCGAACGACCCGCCCGAATGAGTTCACACGGGCGCCCTCAAACGACCCGCCCGAACGAGTTCACACGGGCGCCCTCAAACGACCCGCCTGAACGAGTTCACACGGGCGCCCTCAAACGACCCGCCCGAACGAGTTCACACGGGCGCCCTCAAACGACCCGCCCGAACGACCCACCCGAACGACCCGCCCGAACGAGTTCACACGGGCGCCCTCAAACGACCCGCCCGAATGACCCACCCAAACGACCCGCCCGAACGACTTCACACGGGCACCCTCAAACAACCCGCCCGAACGAGCTCACATGGGCACCCTCAAACGACCTGCCCGAACGATTTTTCATGGGCGCCCGAATGACCAAAACGAACCGACAAGGGAGAGCCGGGCAAATGAGCTGCACGAACGTGCACAAAGCCAACCTCGGGTCACAACTTAGCATTTTTGATATGGCCCTCGTCCGAACGAGCCGCCCGAACGAGTTCACATGGGCGCCCTCAAACGACTCGCCCGAACAACCCACCCGAATGACCCGCCCGAACGACCCGCCCGAACGACCCACCCAAACGACCCGCCCGAACGACCTTTCCCGAACGAGCTCACTTGGGCGCCCTCAAACGACCCGCCCAAACGACCCACCCGAACGACCCGCCCGAACGAGTTCACACGGGCGCCCTCAAATGACCCTCCCGAACGATTTTTCATGGGCGCCCGAACGACCAAAACGAACCGACAAGGGAGATCCGGGCAAACAAGCTGCATGAACGTGCACAAAGCCAACCTTGGCTCACAACTTAGCATTTTCGATACAACCCTCGCCCGAACGACCCGCCCTGTCACGCCCCAAGTCTACGGTTAATTTTTTTCTGTGCCCGGCGGGGTGCGGCACCACCGAACGCTCCCTTTTTAACAAGTTAACGTTTATGGACTACGCCTTAACCAATATAATCAGCTTTAAACTGATATAAACATGTCTTCACTTATAATCATAAGCATTAATCTTCATCAATCTTCATAAACCATTCTTAACATTATCATATGCAATTTAACCAAATAACAATTGCAAAAAAACCGAGAAGAATGGGAGGGGCAACTCCCGAAAGTCTGCCCGAATGTATTATGATCTTTTTCAGAAATACAACACAAGCGTGCCTGGCAGAATCCAAGGCCAACGCTTAACCGATTTTTGGCATTATTCGGCAGCCTGCCATTTACATACAAATTTCTGCACTTTTACTCCAGAGCGGGTACCCACATGGGTCACCAAGACGCTCATATAAACCTGCGTAAATATCTGTTCAAACTGCTACTCGAAATCTGCTTATCCAACCGACTATTCAATCCTCAAGCCTGCGCAACCCATTGCTTTCTTGAGCGTATGAAAAGCCGCTGCCGAAATTTTGTCACCAGCTATATCTCTAAAACCGCCCTTAATTTGACCGACTTCCAAGTATATCCTTTGCGCATTCAACCATGCAATGCGCATGAGTTATGCGCATTAGAACTGCGCAACCCACCGCTTGGAAATCAGAGCGAGAGACTTCGTGGTTGATATATAGATGGTTCGAATGGCATCTCACCATGCCATATATATACATGCGTATCATCCTCTTTCCAAAGGACGCGTGTAGCCATAAGGCCGACTCCCCCAATTATGATAATATGCCTTATATATATGTCGGCCCAATTTAATAACCATTCTCCATCGCATATACATTTCTTCATATGCTTTAATGGTCATCCCCATTATCCATATAAGTCCACGTGTATCATATTTTATTATATTTTATTCCTTTCATCATCCGCTTATAATTATACATATGTATAAGCTCCTGCATAACATATGTCGGCTTCACTTTATTTTCCACCATCTACGTTCTTCCTTATGTTTTTTTTAATGGTTGTCCATTATACATATAAGCCACGTATAAATGGTTACATTATTTCCACATATTATATTTAATTCATCCACGCACATATTTATATGTGCGTATAATCCACCATATAATATGCGCTCTCACGTCTTCGTCCAGCACTTGGCCATATTCGGCGTACGTGCCTTCTGTCATACGTGCGCCCACATAACGTCGAACCGGCTCGCTGTTCCGTCACATCGTGCCAACCTTTCGTCGCATCGTAACTGCAGCCCACCGTGACTCGTTCCTTGTCGCACGCAGTTTGCCCGCATATGCTGTCTCCCCAGCTTGTCGTTCTGCTGCACTCGCTCGCCCATCTGCTGCACCGTGTCCGCATACCGACTCGCCGGTCTGCCCATCCGCGGCTTGGGTGACCGCACCTCAGCTTCGGCTCATCGTCCAAGTGTCGTAGGTTCGCCCCTCGTCATGCCTGCCATCGTGCACGAGGGCACCCGCCCATCGTGCATGCCTGCCCGAGACTCGAGGGCATTACACTCTCCTCCACCTGAAGTCGTTGTCGTCCCGACAACACATCATCTTAGTGACTCTCCACCAAGACTAGTATCGACCATAATGTAGACCCCTCCATATAAGGCAACCATCACTGCCAATATATAAGGCCTGTCTCCATCAAGTCATCGCCATGTGCAAACTGCCCATGTATAAGCGCTACACATCCTGGTCACGTGTCAACACTCATCTCCATGCCCAGGTCCATGAAAACTCCATCCATCTCATCTGCAACATGTTGTTCATGAAGTGTTGGTGTCAATGTTCCAAGTCTACCATATCTGTTCCAACATCATCATGTGTGTAAAGTAATTGAGTCTCGGCTCAACCCACCATCATCATCATCGTGATTCCATCACCTCAAAGTGTCTCATCGATCCTCCACACCAAGTCACCCTTCCAAGCCATGCCCATACATGTACTTTGGAAGTATGCATCCCATACTACATCAAAGTCTCTTGACCTCGGCTCCTCAATGCATCAGACCTCTAAGTCCACCATGTATGATGTCCCAAAAGTCACAACGATCTCATGTCATCATGAGCTCCTCCACCAAAGGTCCACCAAGACTATCTCTTGGTCTCGGCCATGAGAAGTCCATCTAATCATCATCCAAGTAATCAATTTCCGATTTAGTGAACTCGATCACCAACAATATCACCATGTCATCATGAGTCCCTTCTCCATAGCTCCTCCATCAAAGGTTCACCAAGACTATCTCTTGGTCTCGGCCATGAGAATTCCACCCAAGGGTGTGCCCTTCAATCAGTCCATGAGTCATGCCGGGCACTTAGCCATATGGCTAAATCATGACCCAATCATCCACAACGATCATCAAGTTCCACCCTTGTCACGATCCTTTGCACCTTCAACCATAAGGTCACAAATACCCCGAACAAGTCCTGCATCAACCAACGATCCTTGCTTCTCCATACAAGACTCCATCATAGAAATCCATGGCAAGATCCTCCATAGCATAGGCAAACTGATTTTTCTCTTTACTACACACGGTCCATCTACCAAATTCTCAAATGAAACACAAGTATCCATACTTACTTTATCAATATGAGGCTCCTCCATATGAGTGACCTCACCCATCCATGTCGATAAGCTGCACGATCCCGGTTCAACTTGATCACCTTCAAGTTCTGCCTTCATCGGGTCCTCATCATCATGCGGTCCCTTCATGTGAGTGACCTCGTCCCTACATGTTGACAACCTGCACGATCCTGGATTAACCTGATCATCCTCAAGTTCTTCCTTCATCGTCGTCAAGCTTGCAACATCTTCATTTATTACGGCTTCTTTTTCCTTGATGATACCATTTGTAGCTTCACCTTGCTCCCTTGTCCAACCAAGTTGAAGAAGCTTATCCTCAACACCTTTTTCCAAGGCTTCAAGTACTTCACGGATTCGGGGCCTCTCTTCCTTCATCCTTTTCAACCTCTCCAAGGTAAGTAAGAGCTTCCTTTCACCCAAACTTGCCATGCCTTGTACCTTGTCACGAGCAACCCTGCTCACTGAACTCTGATATGCTTCAACACTAGCTCTTCAACCGAGCTCTGATACCACCTGTCACACCCCCAAGTCTACGGTTAATTTTTTTCCGTGCCCGGCGGGGTGCGGCACCACCGAACGCTCCCTTTTTAACAAGTTAACGTTTATGGACTACGCCTTAACCAATATAATCAGCTTTAAACCGATATAAACATGTCTTCACTTATAATCATAAGCATTAATCTTCATCAATCTTCATAAACCATTCTTAACATTATCATATGCAATTTAACCAAATAACAATTGCAAAACAACCGAGAAGAATGGGAGGGGCAACTCCCGAAAGTCTGCCCGAATATATTATGATATTTTTCAGAAATACAACACAAGCGTGCCTGGAAGAATCCAAGGCCAACGCTTAACCGATTTTTGGCATTATTCGGCAGCCTGCCGTTTACATACAAATTTCTGCACTTTTACTCCAGAGCGGGTACCCACGTGGGTCACCAAGACGCTCATATAAACCTGCACAAATATCTGTTCAAACTGCTCCCCAAAATCTGCTTATCACACCGACTGTTCAATCCTCAAGCCTGCGCAACCCGTTGCTTTCTTGAGCGTATGAAAAGCCGATGCCGAAATTTTGTCACCAGCTATATCTCTAAAACTGCCCTTAATTTGACCGACTTCCAAGTATATCCTTTGCGCATTCAACCATGCAATGCGCATGAGTTATGTGCATTAGAAATGCGCAACCCACCGCTTGGAAATCAGAGCGAGATACTTCGTGGTTGATTGATTGATGGTTCGAATGGCATCTCACCATGCCATATATATACATGCGTATCATCCTCTTTCCAAAGGACGCGTGTAGCCATAAGGCCGACTCCCCCAATTATGATAATACGCCTTATATATATGTCGGCCCAATTTAATAACCATTCTCCATCGCATATACATTTCTTCATATGCTTTAATGGTCATCCCCATTATCCATATAAGGCCACGTGTATCATATTTTATTATATTTTATTCCTTTCATCATCCACTTATAATTATACATATGTATAAGCTCCTGCATAACATATGTCGGCTTCACTTTATTTTCCACCATATACGTTCTTCCTTATGTTTTCTTTAATGGTTGTCCATTATACATATAAGCCACGTATAAATGGTTACGTTATTTCCACATATTATATTTAATTCATCCACGCACATATTTATATGTGCGTATAATCCACCATATAATATGCGCTCTCACGTCTTCGTCCAGCACTTGGCCATATCCGGCCTACGTGCCTTCTGTCATACGTGCGCCCACATAACGTCGAACTGGCTCGTTGTTCTGTCACATCATGCCAACCTTTCGTTGCATCGTAACTGCAGCCCGCCGTGACTCGTTCCTTATCGCACGCAGTTTTCCCACGTATGCTGTCGCCCCAGCTTGTCGTTCTGCTGCATTCGCTCGCCCATCTGTTGCACCGTGTTCGCATACCGACTCGCCGGTCTGCCCATCCGCGGCTCGGGTGACCGCACCTCAGCTTCGGCTCATCGTCCAAGTGTCGGAGGTTCGCCCCTCATCGTGCACGCCTGCCCGAGACTCGAGGGCATTACACGCCCGAACGAGTTCACACGGGCGCCCTCAAACGACCCGCCCGAACGACCCGCCCGAACGAGTTCACATGGGCGCCCTCAAACGACCCGCCCGAACGATTTTGCATGGGTGCCCGAACGACCGAAACGAAGCGACAAGGGAGAGCTGGGAAAACGAGTTGCACGAACATGCACAAAGCCAACCTCGGGTCACAACTTAGCATTTTTGATATGGCCCTCGCCCGAACGACCCACCCGAACGACCCGCCCGAACGAGTTCACACGGGCGCCCTCAAACGACCCGCCCGAACGAGTTCACATGGGCGCCCTCAAACGACCCGCCCGAACGACCCACCCGAACGACCCGCCCGAACGAGTTCACACGGGCGCCCTCAAACGACCCACCCGAACGACCCACCCGAACGACCCGCCTGAACGAGTTCACACGGGCGCCCTCAAACGACCCGCTCGAACGACCGAAATGAACCGACAAGGGAGAGCCGGGCAAACGAGCTGCACGAACGTGCACAAAGCCAACCTCAGGTCACAACTTAGCATTTTTGATACGGCCCTCGTCCGAACGACCCGCCCGAACGAGTTCACACGGGCGCCCTCAAACAACCCGCCCGAACGACCCACCCGAGCAACCCGCCTGAACGAGTTTACACGGGCGTCCTCAAATGACCCGCACGAACGACCCACCTGAACGACCCGCCCGAACGAGTTCACACTGGCGCCCTCAAACGACCCGCCCGAACGATTTTTCATGGGCCCCTGAACGACCGAAACGAACCGACAAGGGAGAGCCGGGCAAACGAGCTGCACGAACATGCACAAAGCCAACCTCGAGTCACAACTTAGCATTTTTGATACGGCCCTCGCCCGAACGACCCACCTGAACGAGTTCACACGGGCGCCCTCAAACGACCCGCCCGAACGACCCACCCGAACAACCCACCTGAACGAGTTCACACGGGCGCCCTGAAATGACCCGCCCGAACGACCCACCCGAACGACCCGCCCGAACGAGTTCACACGGGCGCCCTCAAACGACCCGCCCGAACGACCCACCCGAACGACCCGCCCAAACGAGTTCACACGGGCGCCCTCAAACGACCCGCCCGAACGACCGAAACGAACCGACAAGGGAGATCCGGGCAAACGAGCTGCACGAACATGCACAAAGCCAACCTCGGGTCACAACTTAGCATTTTTGATACGGCCCTCGTCCGAACGACCCGCCTGAATGAGTTCACACGAGCACTGTAACGCCCTGGCATTTTGGGCAGGAGCGCGCCTTCACCCGACGGGCGACCCGGGTGGGAAACCCGTGGGCGACCCGTGCACGACGGGCGGGCGACCCGGGTGGGCGACCCGAGGGCGACCCATGCATGACGGGCGGGTGCCCCGGGTGCATGACCCATGCATGGCAAAACGAAAGGCAGGTTCGGGCGAGCAGGACAACCGGTGAACGCGGACGAGCTGCGGGCAGACAAGGGCGAGCTGCGGGCGGACTGTACACGGGTGCAGCTACCCGAACCAGCATAACAGAATGCGGTTAAGGCTCGGGCGAGCCAAAACGGCGAGTCGACCTGAGGGCGACCCGCGCCCAGCGGGCGGCGACCTAAGGGCGACCCACACCTGATGGGCGAACCGACGAACAGTGGCATGACCGCGAGCTGGTGAACGAAGACATGAACGCGAGCTGGTTTAAACATAAGTGTGGGCGGTTGGGCGTGTGGACGTGAACGAAGGGAGGACGAACTGGGCGGGTGTCCATCTATGCGACGGGCGAACAAGACACGACAGCTAAACAAAATGCGACAGCGAGTTGGCAATGCGGCGTAAGGCGGGCGCGGCGAACAGCACACAAGTGATGGACGGGTGCGACGATCTCACGAGCTGGTTGCGATGAACTTGGGAGCATTCACAAATTACATACGAAATAATGCGATGGAAGTGCGAAGTTTATAAGGGCGTAGGTCGACCTTGCCTTTAGGCAAGGGCCGACCTGCCCATAAGATAAAAAGGGGCTTCAACGCATTCGTTTTGGGGTCGACTTGTAAAGTTGACACCCCTCGATGGATAAGTTAGGATGGCTATAAGTAAATGGTGCAAAAAGCTCATTCGATGAAGCAAGCACTTCGCATTCTCTCTTGGGTTCGATCAAGGAACAAGAAGGACGCAGAGTGCGCATTCCTCATGCGCAAAAGTGAATAAGTGCGCAGGACGAACCGGGATTAGTTTGGAGGTCGAACGGTCACGGTGATAACAGTTTGGTGCAAAAATTAATTCGGTTGAGTTCTAAGAGGCTCGGGTGAGCTCGTTCTAACCGAAGGCGGTTTGGTATCAAGTTGTAAACGACATTCTTGCCTTTGTTGTATAAATTCTAAGTGTTGGCCGTGGGCTGCCCGGCACACTTGTTGTATCATTGAAAGGAAAAAAGATTCATAATATATTTGGGAGAACTCATTCGGGAGTTGCCCCTCCCATCATAATTATGTGTCAATGTTATGTGTTCGGTTTACATTGCATTTGATTATATTGGTTATGAATGTTTATGAAGTTTTATGCGCTCTACTTAGTTAAAGAAGACAAATTAAGTGTATAAAGGTGTAAGGCGTAGTCTACATGTATGAGTATTACGAAAAAGAAAATACATGGTAGTGTCGCACCCCGCCAGATAACGGTTGAGAGATCACCGTAGACTCAAGGGCGTGACAGGTGGTATCATAGCTCGGTCTAGAGCTGGTGAGCAGGGTTGCTCACACACTTGAAGTTGGCAGTTGACAAGGTTCTTGCAGGTGACTTGGGGAAGCCGATGAATGGTTGAAACAAGGTCGCAAAAGAAGATGGCCGCTAACTCTCAAGCCGGGTCTAGCCATACAATGAAGGATCCAGTGAAGGATCCCCATCTTGAGTTTATGGGAAAGGTAATCGAAAGGATGGAGAATTTGGAGTCTTCTTGGAACCAAGATGTGGACTCGCTTACTAAAGAACGAGAAGCCATCTCGAAGGTTAGAGAAGAACTTGAAGAACTCCGGACACAAAACGAAGAGCTCAAAGCACAATGTGAGTACAACGATCTTATGTGTACTCGGTTGGAAGGAAGGGTCAAGGAAGTTGAAGAATCAAGAGACCAGGGTCTTGCAGTGATCACGAACTTGAAGGGGACTCTTGACAAGGTGAATAAAAGCCTTGATGAAGCAAAGGGCGAGATTGCGGTATTAAAGAGTGCCATGAGGTATAACTCAGGTGGAGGAGTACCCCATGTAAAGGTCAAAGACCCGGAATATTATGACGGTACAAGGAGTGCAAAAACTCTTGGCAACTTCTTGTGGGACATGGAGAAGTAATTGGAACGGTTAAGTCTGCCTGATGGGGAGACACAAGTCAAGGTGGCTGCTCAATTCCTAACAAATGATGCCAAGATGTGGTGGCGAAGGAGGGTGGATCAGATTATCAATGGAAATGCCGATGACATCACTTCGTGGGAAGACATGAAGAAAGCTTTGCAGAACCATTTCAGTCCTCAGGATGAAACATGGGAAGCAAGGACAAAGATCAAGTTCATCAAACAAACCGGGAGCTTACAAGCATATCAGCGAGAGTTCTCAAGTGTAGCTTTGGAACTTCCCGATATGGCAGAAAGAGACAAGGTGTTCAACTTTATTATTGGGTTGAAGCCTTGGGCACGCAATGAGGTGAAGAGACAAAAGATTAGAACACTTGAGGAGGCATTTGCTGCGATTGACAGATTGGTGGACCACTATGATGAGACTTCTAATAAGGAAAAGAAGCCCGACAAACCGAAAGACAAGAAGAAGGAGGATACTCCGAAATCAGATGATGGTGCAAAGATGAAGAAGCCTTTGAAGTGTTGGTTATGTGAAGGGCCACACACGGTGAAGAATTGCCCATCTAAACCGAAGATAACTGTTGTTACACAACCTGCTGAGGAGGATGACAATGCTTCTGTAGGGATGATGCAGATACATGGTGCAGCTACTACGACGGAAGTGCCTTCTAGAAGGGATCCAGAAAGGAACAGGTTGGAGTATGGTCAGATGAATATTGGTGGAGCCGATATACTCACTATGGTTGATAGTGGGGCTTCACATAACTTCATGAGTGAAGACACCGCAAGGAGACTTGGGCTGAAATTTGTACCTGTGAAGGCACAAATGAAGACAGTTAATTCTCCTCCTATGGCAATCCTTGGTATGGCCGAAAAGGTGGACACTACACTTGGTGCATGGACCGGAAAGGTGGACTTCACCATAGTGCGGATTGATGACTATGAGGCAGTATTGGGGATGGAGTTCATGAAGTCGTTTGAGGCTATGGTTGTGCCACATTTGAGGAAGCTCTTCATTTATGATGGAAGGGAAGATGTGCCCATTGGTGTTCCAACCATTGGTGTTACAAAACCCGATCATAAGTTAGGAGGAATACAGATGGAGGACAAGGTAAAAGTAGACAAGCGGTTGTCTACGATGGAGGCAAATATTGTTGAACAATCTATGGTCATCCGAGCACTTTTAGATAGCATCTCAGACCTATCGAGAAGGCTAGAGTTGGTGGAGGACGATGATGATGATGAGCTATATGTGAGGCCGAACATCCAGAAGGAAGATCGGGAAGCATATCTACAAAGGATGGAGGTTGAGGATCCGGACAGATGGATCGAGTTGATTAGTGAAGGAGAGCCTCCAGGCTCTTCTCGCTCCACATCTTCTTAGATGACATAGAAGATGGGGCTCATTGTTAAGCTGCTCATGGCAGTGAGCCCTCAAACTTGGTTGAGCAGGTATGGTGAAAATAACATGCTGCAGAAAGATGGGGTTTCCATGGACCTGGGCATGGAACCGTGGAGATAAGTGTTGACACATGGTTAGGATGTGTAACACCTGTTATACATGGGCAGTTGGCACATGGAGATTTCTTGGTGAAGGAATCACTAAGATGGAATGTTGTCGGGACGACAACGTCTTCAGGTGGAGGAGAGTGTAACACCCTGGCGTTTTGGGCAGGAGCACGCCTTCACCCGACAGGCGACCCGGGTGGGCAACCCGTGGGTGACCCATGCACGATGGGTGGGCGACTCGTGCACGGCAAAACGAAAGGTAGGTTCGGGCGAGCAGGACAACCAGTGAACGGGGACGAGCTGCAGGCAGACAAGGGCGAGCTGCGGGTGGACTGTACACGGGTGCAGCTAGCCGAACCAGCAGAACAGAATGCGGTTAAGGCTCGGGCGAGCTGAAATGGCGAGTCGACCCGAGGGCGACCCGCGCCCAGCGGGCGGACAACCCAAGGGCGACCCACACCCGATGGGCGAACCGGCGAACAGTGGCATGACCGCGAGCTGGTGAACGGAGACATGAACACGAGCTGGTTTAAACATAAGTGTGGGCGGTTGGGCGTGTGGACGTGAACGAAGGGAGGACGAACCGGGTGGGCATCCATCCATGCGACGGGCGGACAGGACACGACAGCTAAACAAAATGCGACAGCGAGTTGGCAATGCAACGTAAGGCGGGCGCGGCGAACAGCACACAAGTGATGGACGGGTGCGACGATCTCACGAGCTGGTTGCGACGAACTTGGGAGCATTCACAAATTACATACGAAATAATGCAATGGAAGTGCGAAGTTTATAAAGGCGTAGGTCGACCTTGCCTTTAGGCAAGGGCCGACCTGCCCATAAGATAAAAAGGGGCTTCAACGCATTCGTTTTGGGGTCGGCTTGTAAAGTTGACACCCCTCGATGTATAACTTAGGATGGCTATAAGTAAATGGCACAGAAAACTCATTCGATGAAGCAAGCACTTCGCATTCTCTCTTGGGTTCGATCAAGGAACAAGAAGGACGCAGAGTGTGCATTCCTCATGCGCAAAAGTGAATAAGTGCTCAGGACGAATCGGGATTAGTTTGGAGGTCGAACGGTCACGGTGATAACAGTTTGGTGCAGAAATTAATTCGGTTGAGTTCTAAGAGGCTCGGGTGAGCTCGTTCTAACCGAAGGCGGTTTGGTATCAAGTTGTAAATGGAATTCTTGCCTTTGTTGTATAGATTCTAAGTGTTGGCCGTGGGCTGCCCGGCACACTTGTTGTATCATTGAAAGGAAAAAAGATTCATAATATATTTGGGCGAACTCGTTCGGGAGTTGCCCCTCCCATCATAATTATGTGTCAATGTTATGTGTTCGGTTTATATTGCATTTGATTATATTGGTTATGAATGTTTATGAAGTTTTATGCGCTCTACTTAGTTAAAGAAGACAAATTAAGTGTATAAAGGTGTAAGGTGTAGTCTACATGTATGAGTATTACGAAAAGGAAAATACATGGTAGTGCCGCACCCCGCCAGATAACGGTTGAAAGATCACCGTAGACTCAGGGGCGTGACAGGCACCCTCAAACGACCCACCCAAACGACCCGCCCGAACGAGTTCACACGGGCGCCCTCAAACGACCCGCCTGAACAACCCACCCGAACGACCCGCCCGAACGAGTTCACACGGGGGCCCTCAAACGACCCGCCCGAACGATTTTTCATGGGCGGCCGAACGACCGAAACGAACCGACAAGGGAGAGCCGGGCAAACTAGTTGCACGAACGTGCACAAATTCCAACCTCGGGTCACAACTTAGCATTTTTGATACGACCCTCGCCCGAACGACCCGCTCGAACATGTTCACACGGGCGCCCTCAAACGACCCGCCCGAACGGTTTTGCATGGGCACTCGAACGACCGAAACGAACCGACAAGGGAGAGTCGGGCAAACGACCCACCCAAATGAGTGTTTACATGGCAAACAAGCTGCTCGAACGAGTTTACATGGGCTTCGACACACGACCAAAACGAAGTCACATGGGAGATTCGGGCAAACGGACAGCACGATCGTGTACGAGGAGCACCCCCCTTCACAACTTAGAATTTTTTATATGGCCACATGTGCCCTGGGTGCCCTCACATGACACGACATGACACGACCCGATCTGTTTGCACGGGCACCCACACATGACACGTCCCGTCCCGCCCGAACGAAATTTGGGGTTTCCATGGGCACACGACCCGAACGAAATTTCGAGGTTTTTCGTGGGCGCACGACCTGAACGAAGCCACGAGGGAGCATCAGGCAAACGGGCCACACAAACATGCAGAAGACACACGGGCGGTCACGACTTAGCATTTTTGGCACGCCCACGTGTGCCCGGGCCCCACACACGGCACGACACGGCCCGACCGGCCTTGTGCGAGCCGACCCGACCAGCCCGAACGCATTTGCACGGGCACCCACACACGACACGACACGACCCAACCCAAACAAAATTTGGGGTTTCCTTATGTGCACAACCCGAACGAAATTTGGGGTTAGATAGAGGAGGAAATTTGGGGTTTCCATGGGTGCGCGACCCGAACGAAGGCACAAGGCAGCGTCGGGAAAACGGGCCGCACGAACGTGTAGAAGGCACACGGGGGGTCATGACTTAGCATTTTTGGCACTGCCACGTGTGCCCGAGCACCCACGCACAGCACGACCCGACCCGCCCGAACAAAGGCACGATGGAGCGTCGGGCAAACAGGTCGCGCGAACGTGCAGGAGGCACACGGGTGGTCACGCCCTAACATTGTTTGCACGACCACATGTTACCGAGCACCCACGTGCGGCACGGCATGACCCGACCCCACTCGACTTGCCCGAACGCGTTTGCACGGGCACCCACACACGACACAACCCGACCCGCCCGAACGGAATTTGGGGTTTCCATGTGTGCATGCCCTGAACGAAATTTGGGGTTTCCATGGGTGCACGACCCGAACGAAGGCCCGAGGGAGCGTCAGGCAAACGGGCCACACGAATGTACAGAAGGCACACGGGCGGTGATGACTTAGAATTTTTGGCAGGCCACGTGTGCCGGGGCACCCACACACGGCACGGCACGACCCAACCCGCCCTGAGCGAGCCGACCCGAATCGCCCGAACGAAATTTGGGGTTTCCGTGGGTGTACGACCCGAACAAAGAAGTCACATGAGCGGTCATGGCTTGGCATTTTCGGCACGCCCATGTGTGCCCGCGCACCCCCACACACGGCATGGCACGGGATGACCCGACCCGCCCGAAGGAAATTTGGGGTTTGAACTGGCGCACGACCCGAACGAAGGCACGAGGGTAGGAATATCTTTGACTCTAATACATAAATATACCTGGGGTGACATGCCCTTAATATCTTCAACATTTTCTTTTGACTCTTTATAACACTTTAACATGTGCTAGGCCTATTTCAATGAGCAAGAAACTCAATGACAAATATATATATATATATATATATATATATATATATATATTTATTTATTTATTTATTTATTTATTTTCCTGTATAAATACAAATATCAAAAGTACATTTATGAAGACCGAACCGAGTTACACTTTCTTCAACACCCCCTCTCAACTAGGGAGGTATTCGTAAATCATTACAAGGTGTTTGGCTATTTTTCAATCTTGAATAATTCACATAAGAGAAACTGGATTGGCAACCCATCTATTATAGCATCATATTAGCCAACATTGTTCATAGCAAGGCCTTGACTAACAACTTTATCTGTCATAATACCAGAGCACAATGTTGGCGAGGCCAATGGCTTATAAACACCTTGGTAATTGTCTCTAAAGGTACATACCCACCCAGGTGTTCCCTGAGTATGACCTTCCATGACAATTCTTGTCTTGGGTTCCCATCCCTCAAATAACATCGCTCCTCTTGCCTACTCTTGTCTTGGGTGCCCTACACATCCTCAAAGAGCATCATATGCCAAATGATTGCCCAATCCTCCCGTTATTTCTTTCCAAATGAAGACAAGAATGTTGTGTCTATCTCTTCCCCTTGATTGGGGAAGACATGCCCAAGTTTCCTCTGACAAGGAATTTTCCCAAGCTCCTTTGTATTTGGGAACTTGTTTGAACTCCCTCTTAGCTAGGGACTTGTCCATTCATCAACAACGTCTTCTTCGTGGGTCCTTCAATTGCTTGATCTCCTTCTTTCCTTCGATGTCATGAAGTCTTTGTTTGAACTTCTTCTTGGCAGGGTACCGGCCATCGATCACTTTCCCCCCTGGTTTGTCATGTCATTGCTCCCTTCGTGGAAAGTGGCCTTCTTGATATATATCAGGGCCTTTTTGTCATCTAGCTACTCCTTTGTCACCTTGTCTATCCTTCATAACACTTATCACATGGATGCTTAGTTGTACTCGCTTGTTCCTGTACTTTGATTTAGTGGCCCTTCATGTCTTCATCGTGAAATTGCTCTTCATCATGACATATTTGTAGAGTTGAATCGGTTATCTGCACCTTGCTATCTCCAAGGCCTTCGTAGGTGTCAAGGGTCCTTTATATTTTTCTTCCTTTGTCAGAGTTGTCGTGCCTTCTTTCGAGAGATGTTGAGGAATCTTGTCAAATAGTTATTCTTTGTGACTGCGATGTTCTTCATTTGCTTCTTATTGGATTGATTGGTCAACCACCTTATACTCCTTATGAGAGCACTTCTTCATGTTTACCTTTACTCCACTGTAGCACATGCCTCCGAGCATGTCGTTGGCGAAAGAGATCCTTTTATTCTTGATCGTGATTCTATAACGTTTCCCATGACCCAATCAATATATATGGCGACATGACTTAAACTTTGATGCATACATACCTCACCTTGATTATGCTTTTATCATCGCGGCTTTATTTGATAGTTCTCCTCGATTGGTGTAGCCTTTCTTGCTTCATCTGCTCTCGCCTCTATATCATCCTCTCTTGAATTCCATAAATGGGACCCCCAATGAGACCTCTACCCCCTTTGAAAGAAGACTTTAAGCAAAGAGGTTGACTTAGTCCTAGGAGGATCTTCCTTCTTTTGCTTCTTGTCGTCTTCTTTCACTTCTTGAGTTACATGAGCTTCTTCCCTTTTTCTCTTGTTGTTGTTGTCCTTCTTAATTTTAGGAAAATCCCTTTTGTAGCATCCATACTCTTGGCATCCAAACCGTTCGACTTTGGACATGTAGTGGCCCCAACCAATTTGTTACTTTCCTTGCAAAAAGACACTGAGGTATACTCAGAAGGGGACATATACTTACTTGATAGAGTTTGAGATGTAGTGAACTTGCTTTCTTCTTGAAGACTTGATGGCTTGCCTTCCTTAGATCTTGATGTTGTTCAAGTTGCTTTCTTCAAATGGACTTGCTTGATGACTTGACTCGTAGTGCCTTTCATTCTTCAAGATGTTGTAGCTTGATGTAGGTCCCTCTTTGATTTGTTCTTCTTGTAGGTGCCTTTATAAAAGGTGTTTCTTCTTGCTTTGTAGTCTTCCATGAGGAATGATAGATGGTAGACCTTCTTGTCCTTGATGTGATTGAGACTTCTTGGCTTGACGCTTCAATGTTGCAGATGTTCTTGAGATTCCCTTTCCTTGATGTGTCACCTTAGCTCCGATACCGCGTTGAAGAATCTGGGGCTATGGGGTATAGTGGGATCCTTCTAGACTTGATAACAATTTGTGAAGCTCTTTTGCAATTTATCGTGTTATCTTAATCTTCTTCTCTTCTTATTAATGCATGTGTGTTTACTTTCATCAAACTGGTGCCAAAAACATAAGAACAAGAACACAAGATGTTGGCTCTCTGCCAGGGAAAAACCTCTCTCTCTCTCTCTCAGAGAGGAAAACCCTTTCGTAAATTTCCCCCATTGAAGCTTCTTATTGGTCATTGCGAAGCCCTAGACCCTTGACAATAATATCCCCCAAGCACAAGTCGAGTTCTTCCTCCTCTCTGCACTTTGTTTCTTCGGCGCTTCTTTCCCCGGCACTCTGTCCTTCTTTCAACTTTTGATAGTCTATGGTGGACTAGCTCTAGAAGAGACTTCAACCTTTGATCCTTAGCAAGGTCCTTTACCAATGAAGAAACCTTCATTCTCTTGACCAACCGAGCCTTTTTCTTGATGTGAGGTTGCAGGCTCGATGTACACCAAGTTTACTGCACCTGGGGCGATTTCCATCGCGACGAGACATGCAAACCCCAAATTTCCCGCACTTGGGATGCTTTCGACAATGCGGGACATGGAATCCCCGGGTACCCCGCAATTTGGCGACCTTTGTCGAGGAGGG
>CM062817.1:1018804864-1018829864 GCA_031772625.1 Pinus tabuliformis
GCAAAGGAAGGAAGCAAATGCAAATCAAGAGGGTTGCTACACAATACAAGGACACATATCCAAACAGGAGGAGGGATCGGGCAGCCCTGCACCCCACGCACCCTACATACAGGAAACCTAGGAGATTTCCCACAGCTTTACCGACCGGACGATGAATAATTTTCCCCTACGGCCACCTCCACGCAAAGGAGGGAGGTCGAAGCGTTCCACCTCGAAATCCTTCTTCCAAATAAGACCAACCGAGCCCACAACCTCTTCTTAGAAATGCCCCCCGACCCTCGACGCCACGCACCGAGGCCACCTAGGAGTCAACCCGCGCCAGCTGACGGTGGGCCTCGATCACTTGACCGCCTGCGGCAACCACGATGCGAAGGCAAAGGAAGGAAGCAAATTCAAATAAATAGGGTCGCTACACAATACAAGGACACATATCCAAACAGGAGGAGGGATCGGGCAGCTCCGCACCCCAGGCACCCTACGTACAGGAAACCTAGGAGATTTCCCACAGCTTTACCGACCGGACGATGAATAATTTTCCCCTACGGCCACCTCCACGCAAAGGAGGGAGGTCGAAGCGTTCCACCTCGAAATCCTTCTTCCAAATAGCCCCCACCATCGATGACTATAGTAGCAAGCCTCCTCCCCATTGGACCACAAGCCATACACAATTGAAACAACAAATGCCCATAAACGCTGTGACTTAACATTTCCAACCGCAAAAGCCTGCCACGCACGCAAGATGCAAGGGAAAAGCCGACCCCTCGATCAAACATATGGGCCAACACATCTATCAAAACCTCAAAGCCAACGCAACCACGAACGATGTGCACTTTGAAAGGATTGCCAACACTTGACTTTACAACAAGGAGAACAGCACCTCACATCGCCCGATGGAAAAAGAAAGCAAGAGGGAGGGTGGTGGTTTACAACCAAAACCCTTCCACGTCCCTCTTAAATGTATGCATCTAAACCGATAATGCCAACTCGGAAAGAGTACAAGCACAAGACATCGGCACCATAAACAGCCGAACAATGAAGAGGCTAGCCATCACAAGGAGCCACAGCACAACAACCCATACAACTCCCAAAACTTGGAGCAAAAGGGAATTGTTCACATATGCCTCCAAGGACAAGCATGGCCAACATTACCACTCATGCGCTACCGAGTGGGTATGGAGAGAAGATGAAAATCGGACACCCTACAAATGACCCAAGGCCATTCTTGAGGAAAACCCGAAAAACCAACTCAATTACCAACCCACCTTTCACACGAAAAGCAAAACCCTCCACACCAAATAGGGAGGAGGTGAACAATATAACGAGGAGCCAATTTCAATGGAGCCACAAATGGCTGCCCAACCCAATCAAAATTCTCTATTCGCAACAACCGACGGGCATGATAGCGACATAGGCAACGACGGAGTTTTGGGGCTTCCATCTGGGACCCGAAACAACAAAGGCTCAAAGGAGCGCCGAGAAATCTTTCAACATTCTTATCGTTGGGATGGGAAAGAGGGACGGGATGAGCATGGCCCACATTACCGCTCATGTGCTATCGAGCGGGGATGGAGTGAAGACGAAAATCGGCCGCCCTTCAAATGACCCAAGGCCATCGTTCACGCAAACCCGAAAACACAACTCGATCACCAACCCACCTTTCACACAGAAAGAAAACCTACCACTGTTATCATGGGGAGGGGCACGAGGGGACCAGGACGAGCCAGGGAGCCACACCAAAAAATCCCATACAACTCCACGAACTTGGAGAGCGGAAGGGGAATTGTTCACATATGCCTCCCAGGCCGAGCCTGGCCAACATTACCACTCATGCGCTACCGAGAGGGGATGGATAGAAGATGAAAATTGGTCGCCCTACAAATGACCCAAGGCCATCGTTCAGGCAAACCCGAAAATACAACTCGATCACCAACCCACCTTTCACACGGAAATAAAACCTATTGCTGGTATCATCTGGAGGGGCGCGCGGGGACGAGGACGAACCAGGGAGCCACACCACAACAACCCATACAGCTCCAAGAACTTGGAGAGTGGAAGGGGAATTGTTCACATATGCCTCCCAGGCCGAGCCTGGCCAACATTACCGCTCATGCGCTACCGAGTGGGGATGGAGAGAAGATGAAAATTGGCTGCCCTACAAACGACCCAAGGCCATCGTTCAGGCAAACCCGAAAACACAACTCGATCACCAACCCACCTTTCACACAGAAAGAAAACCTGTCGCTGGTATCATCTGGACGGGCACGCGGGACCAAGACGAGCCACGGAGCCACACCACAATAGCCCAAACAGCTCCAATAACTTGGAGAGTGGAAGGGGAATTGTTCACATATGCCTCCCAGGCCGAGCGTGGCCAGCATTACCACTCATGCGCTACCGAGTGGGGATGGAGAGAAGATGAAAATCGGCGGCCCTACAAATGACCCAAGGCCATCGTTCAGGCAAACGCGCAAACACAACTCAATTCCCAACCCACCTTTCACACGGAAAGGAAACCTGTCACTGGTATCATCTGAAAGGGCACGCAGGGACCAAGACGAGCCAGGGAGCCACACCACAACAGCCCATACAGCTCCAATAACTTGGAGAGCGGAAGGGGAATTGTTCACATATTCCTCCTAGGCCGAGCCCGGCCAAAATTACCTCTCATGCGCTACCGAGTGGGGATGGAGAGAAGATGAAAAATCGCCCGCCCTACAAATGAACCAAGGCCATCGTTCAGGCAAACGCGAAAACACAACTCAATTACCAACCCACCTTTCACACGGAAAGGAAACCTGTCACTGGTATCATCTGAAGGGGCACGCCGGGACCAAGACGAGCCAGGGAGCCACACCACAACAGCCCATAAAACTCCAAGAACTTGGAGAGCGAAAGGGGAATTGTTCACATATGCCTCCCAGGCCGAGCCTGGCCAACATTACCACTCATGCGCTACCGAGTGGGGATGGAGAGAAGATGAAAATCGCCCGCCCTACGAACGACCCAAGGCCATCGTTCAGGGAAATGCGAAAACACAACTCAATTACCAACCCACCTTTCACACGGAAAGGAATCCTGTCACTGGTATTATCTGAAGGGGCACGCGGGGACTAAGACGAGACAAGGAGCCACACAACAATAGCCCATACAGCTCCAAGAACTTGGAGAGCGGAAGGGGAATTGTTCACATATGCCTCCCAGGCCGAGCCTGGCCAAATTACAACTCATGCGCTACCGAGTGGGGATGGAGAGAAGATGAAAATCGCCCACCCTACAAATGACCCAAGGCCATCGTTCAGGCAAACGTGAAAACACAACTCAATTACCAACCCACCTCTCACACGGAAAGGAAACCTGTCGCTGGTATCATCTGAATGGGCACGCGGGGACCAAGACGAGCCAGGGAGCCACACCACAACAGCCCATACAGCTCCAAGGACTTGGAGAGCGGAAGGGGAATTGTTCACATATGCCTCCCAGGCCGAGCCTGGCCAAAATTACCACTCATGCGCTACCGAGTGGGGATGGAGAGAAGATGAAAACCGCCCGCCCTACAAATGACCCAAGGCCATCGTTCAGGCAAACGCGAAAACACAACTCAATTACCAACCCACATTTCACACGGAATGGAAACTTGTAGCTCGGATCATCAGGAATTTGAATGGGCCCCGCATGACCAAAACGAAGCAGCAAGGGAGAGCTAGGCAAAGGAGCAGCAAGAACATGCACAAAGCCAACCTCGGGTCACAACTTAGCATTTTTCATACGGGCTCGTTGGCCCGTGCGCACCCTCGCCCGAACGAATTTGCATGGGCGCCCGAATGACTGAAACGAAGCCACAAGGGAGAGTCGGGCAAACGAGCTACACGAACGTGCAAAAAGCCAACCTCGGGTCACAACTTAGCATTTTTGATACGGGCTCGTTCGCCCGGGCACGCCCTCTCCCGAACGACCCGCCCGAACGAGTTCACACGGGCGCCCTCAAACGACCCGCCCGAACGAACGAAACGAAGCCACAAGGGAGAGCTGGGCAAACAAGCTGCACGAACATGATCAAAGCCAACCTTGGGTCACAACTTAGCATTTTGATACGGGCTCGTTCGCCAGGCGCGCCCTCGCCTGAACGACCCGCCCGAACGAGTTCACACGGGCGACCTCAAACGACCCGCCCGAAGGACCGAAACGAAGCGACAAGGGAGAGTCCGGCAAACGAGCTGCACGAACATGCAGAAAGCCAACCTCGGGTCACATCTTAGAATTTTTTATACGGGCTCGCTCACCGAGGTGTGCCCTTGCCCGAATGACCCGCCCGAAGGAGTTCGCACCGGCACCCTCAAACGACCCGCCCGAACGACCGAAACAAAGCGACAAGGAGAGCCGGCCAAATGAGCTGCATGAACGTGCAAAAATCCAACCTCGGGTCACAACTTAGCATTTTTGATACGGGCGCGCCCTTGCCCGAATGACCCGCACGAACGAGTTCACAAGGGCGCCCTCAAACGACCCGCCCGAACGACCGAAACGAAGCGACAAGGGAGAGCCGGGCAAACGAGCTGAACGAACATGCACAAAGCGAACCTCGGGTCACAACTTAGCATTTTTGATACGGGCTCATTCGCCCGGGCGCGCGCTCAATGGAACGACCCGCCCGAATTAGTTCACGCGGCGCCCTAAAAACGACCCGCCCAAACGACCCAAACGAAGCGACAAGGTAGAGCCGGGAAAACGAGCTGCACCAACGTGCACAAAGCCAACCTCGGGTCACAACTTAGCATTTTTTATATGGGCTCGTTCACCCGGCGCGCCCTCGCCCGAGCGACCTGCCCGAACGAGTTCACGTGAGCGCCCTCAAACGACCCACCCGAAGGACCCAAACGAAGCGACAAGGGACAACTGGGCAAATGAGCTGCATGAACGTGCACAAAGCCAACCTCGGGTCACAACTTAGCATTTTGATACGGGCTCGTTCGCCCAGGCGCGCCCTCGCCCGAACGACCTGCCGAACGAGTTCACGCGGGCGCCCTCAAATGACCCAGCCGAACGACCGAAACGAAGCGACAAGGGAGAGCCGGGAAATGAGCTGCACGAACATGAACAAAGCCAACATCGGGTCACAACTTAGAATTTTTGATACGGGCGCGCCCTCGCCCGAACGACCCGCACGAACGAGTTCACATATGCGCCCTCAAACGATCGCCCCAATGACCGAAACGAAGCGACAAGGGACAGCCGGGCAAACGAGCTGAACGAACATACACAAAGCCAACCTCGGGTCACAACTTAGCATTTTTGATACGGGCTCATTCGCCCGGCGCGCCCTCGCCCGAACGACCCGCCCGAACGAGTTCACGCAGGCGCCCCCAAACGACCCGCCCGAACGACCCAAACGAAGCAACAAGGGAGAGCGGGGCAAACGAGCTGCACGAACGTGCACAAAGCCAACCTCGGGTCACAACTTAGCATTTCTGATACGGGCTCGTTCGCCCGGGCGCGCCCTCACCTGAACGACCCGCCCGAACGAGTTCACACGGGCACCCTCAAACGACCCACCCGAACGACCCAAACGAAGCGAGAAGGGAGAGCCGGGAAAACGAGCTGCACGAACATGCACAAAGCCAAACTTGGGTCACAACTTAGCATTTTTGATACAGGCTCGTTCGCTCGGGTATGCCCTCGCCCGAACGACCCGCCCGAACGAGTTCACGCGGGCGCCCTCAAACGACCCGCCCGAACGATCCAAACGAAGCGACAAAGGAGAGCCGGGCAAACGAGCTGCACGAACATGCACAAAGCCAACCTCGGGTCACAACTTAGCATTTTTGATACGGGCTCGTTCGCCCAGGCGCGCCCTCGCCTGAACGACCCACCCGAACGAGTTCACACGGGCGCCCTCAAACGACCCGCCCGAACGACCCAAACGAAGCGACATGGGAGAAAAGGGTAAACGAGCTGCACGAACGTGCACAAAGCCAACCTCGAGTCACAACTTAGAATTTTTGATACGGGCTCGTTCACCCAGGCGTGCCCTCGCCCGAATGACCCGCCCGAACGAGTTCACACGGGCGCCCTCAAATGACCCGCCCGAACGATTTTGCATGGGCGCCCGAACGACCGAAACGAACCGACAAGGGAGAGTCGGGCAAACGAGCTGCACGAACGTGCACAAAGCCAACCTCAGGTCACAACTTAGCATTTTTGATACGGGCTCGTTCGCCCAGGCGCGCCCTCGCCTGAACGACCCGCCCAAACGAGTTCACACGGGCGCCCTCAAATGACCCGCCGAACGATTTTGCATGGGCGCCCGAACGACCGAAACGAACTGACAAGGGAGAGCCGGGCAAACGAGCTGCACGAACGTGCACAAAGCCAACCTCGAGTCACAACTTAGCATTTTTGATACGGGCTCGTTCGCCCGGGCGCGCCCTCGCCCGAACGACCCGCCCGAACGAGTTCACACGGGCGCCCTCAAATGACCCGCCGAACGATTTTGCATGGGAGCCCGAATGACCGAAACGAACCGACAAGGAAGAGGCGGGCAAACGAGCTGCACGAACGTGCACAAAGCCAACCTCAGGTCACAACTTAGCATTTTCATATGGCCCTCGCCCGAACGAGTTCACGCGGGCGCCCTCAAACGACCCGCCCGAACGACCCAAACGAAGCGACATGGGAGAGCAGGGTAAACGAGCTGCACGAACGTGCACAAAGCCAACCTCGGGTCACAACTTAGCATTTTTTATACGAGCTCGTTCACCTGGGCGCGCCCTCACCCGAACGAGTTCACACGGCCGCCGTCAAATGACCCCCCGAACGATTCCGCATGGGCCCCCAAACGACCGAAACGAAGCGACAAGGGAGAGCTCGGCAAACGTGCAGCACGAACGTGCACAACGACAACCTCGTGTCACAACTTAGCATTTTTTATACGGGCTTGTTCGCCCGGGCGCACCCTCGCCCGAACGACCCGCCCGAATGAGTTCACACGGGCGCCCTCAAACGACCCGCCCGAACGATTTTGCATGGGCGCCCGAACGACCGAAACGAACCGACAAGGGAGAGTCGAGCAAACGAGCTACACGAACGTGCACAAAGCCAACCTCGGGTCACAACTTAGCATTTTTTATACGGGCTCGTTCGCCCGGGCGCGCCCTCGCCCAAACGACCCGCCTGAATGAGTTCACACGGGCGCCCTCAAACGACCCGCCCGAACGATTTTGCACGGGCGCCCGAACGACCGAAACGAACCGACAAGGGAGAAGCAGGAAAACGAGCTGCACGAACGTGCACAAAGCCAACCTCAGGTCACAACTTAGCATTTTTCATATGAACCACGCCCGAACGAGCTCACACGGGTGCCCTCAAACGACCCGCCCGAACGACCCGCCCGAACGAGTTCACACGGGCGCCCTCAAATGACCTGCCCGAACGATTTTTCATGGTCGCCCGAACGACCGAAACGAACCGACAAGGGAGAGCCGGAAAACAAGCTACAAAAAGGTGCACAAAGCCAACCTCGGGTCACAACTTAGCATTTTTGATACGGCCCTTGCCCGAACGACCTGCCGAACGAGTTCACATGGGCGCCCTCAAACGACCTGCCCGAACGACCCACCCGAATGACCCGCTCGAACGAGTTCACACAGGCACCCTCAAACGACCCGCCTGAACGAGTTCACACGGGCGCTCTCAAACGAACCGCCCGAACGACCCCCGCCCGAACGAGTTCACACGGGCGCCCTCAAACGACCCACCTGAACAATTTTTCATGGGCGCCTGAACGACCGAAACGAACCGACAAGGGAGAGCCGGGCAAACGAGCTGTAGGAACGTGCACAAAGCCAACCTCAGGTCACAACTTAGCATTTTTGATACGGCCCTCGCCTGAACAACCCGCCCGAACGAGTTCACACGGGCGCCCTCAAACGACCCGCCCGAACGACCCACCCCGAACGACCCGCCCGAACGAGCTCACACGGGCGCCCTCAAACGACCCGCCCGAACGACCCACCCAAACGAGCTCACACGGGCACCCTCAAATGACCCGCTCGAACGAGTTCACATGGGAGCCCTCAAACGACCCGCCCGAATGATTTTTCATGCGCGCCCGAACGACCAAAACGAACCGACAAGGGAGAGCCGGGCAAACGAGCTGCACAAAGTTGCACAAAGCCAAGCTCGGGTCACCACTTAGCATTTTTGATACGGCCCTCGCCCGAATGACCCGCCGAATGAGTTCACACGGGCGCCCTAAATTACCCGCCCAAAACCCACCCGAACGACCCCACCTGAACGACCCACCCGAACGAGTTCACACGGGCACCCTCAAACGACCCCGCCCGAACAAGTTCACATGGGCACCCTCAAACGACCCACCAGAACGACGACACCCCCTGAACGACCCGCCCAAACGAGTTCACACGGGCACCCTCAAACGACCCGCCCGAACGATTTTTCATGGGTGCCCCGAACGACTGAAATGGACCGATAAGCGAGAGTCAGGCAAACGAGCTGCACGAACGTGCACAAAGCCAACCTCGGGTCACAACTTAGCATTTTTGATACGGCCCTCGCCCGAACGAGTTCACACGGGCGCCCTCAAACGACCTGCCCGAACGACCCACCTGAACGACCCGCCCGAACGAGCTCACACGGGCGCCCTCAAACGACCCGCCCGAACGACCCACCTGAAGGACTCGCCCGAACGAGTTCACACGGGCGCCCTCAAAGGACCCTCACGAACGATTTTTCATGGGCGCCCGAACGACCGAAACGAACCGACAAGGGAGAGCCGGGAAAACGAGCTGCACGAACGTGCACAAAGCCAACCTCGGGTCACAACTTAGCATTTTTGATACGGCCCTCGCCTGAACGACCCGCCCGAACGAGCTCACACAGGTGCCCTCAAACGACCCGCCCGAACGACCCGCCGAACGAGTTCACACGGGCGCCCTCAAACGACCCGGCCGAACGATTTTTCATGGGCGCCCGAACAACCGAAATGAACTGACAAGGAGAGCCGGGCAAACGAGCTGCACGAACGTGCACAAAGCCAACCTCGGGTCACAACTTAGAATTTTTGATACGGCCCTCGTCCGAACGACCCCTTGAACGAGTTCACACGGGCGCCCTCAAACGACTCGCCCGAATGACCCACCCGAACGACCCTCCCGAACGAGTTCACACAGGCGCCCTCAAACAACCCGCCCGAACGATTTTTCATGGGCGCCCGAACGACCGAAACGAACCGACAAGGGAGAGCTGGGCAAACGAGCTGCATGAAGGTGCACAAAGCCAACCTCGGGTCACAACTTAGCATTTTTGATATGGCCCTCACCCGAACGACCCGCCGAACGAGTTCACACGGGCGCCCTCAAATGACCCGCCCGAACGACCCACCCAAACGACCCGCCCTAACTAGTTCACACGGGCGCCCTCAAACGACCCGCCTGAACGAGTTCACACGGGCACCCTCAAACGACCCGCCCGAACGAGTTCACACGGGCGCCCTCAAACGACCCGCCCGAACGACCCACCCGAACGACCCCCCGAACGAGTTCACATGGGTGCCCCTCAAACGACCCGCCTGAACGACCCACCCGAACGACCCTCCCGAACGAGTTCACACGGGCGCCCTTAAACGACCCTCTCGAACGAGTTCACACGGTCGCCCTCAGACGACCCGCCTGAACGATTTTTCATGGCGCCTAAATGACCGAAACGAATCAACAAGGGAGAGCCTGGAAAATGAGCTGCACGAACGTGCACAAAGCCAACCTCGAGTCACAACTTAGCATTTTTGATACGGCCCTCGCCCGAACGAGTTCACACAGGCGCCCTCAAACGACCCGCTCGAACAACCCACCTGAACGACCTGCCCGAACGAGCTCATACGGTGCCCTCAAACGACCCCCCCGAACGACCCACCTGAACGACCCGCCCAAACGAGTTCACACAGGCGCCCTCAAACGACCCTCCCGAACGATTTTTCATAGGCGCCCGAACGACCGAAACGAACCGACAAGGAGAGCCAAAATGAGCTGCACGAACGTGCACAAAGCCAACCTCGGGTCACAACTTAGCTTTTTCGATACGGCCCTCGCCCCAACGACCCGCCCGAACGAGTTCACATGGGCGCCCTCAAACGACCAGCCCGAACGATTTTACATGGGCGTCCGAACGACCGAAACGAACCGACAAGGGAGAGCCGGGCAAACGAGCTACATGAACATGCACAAATCCAACCTCGGGTCACAACTTAGAATTTTTGATACGGCCCTCGCCCGAACGACCCACCCGAACGACCCGCCCGAACGAGTTCACACGGGCGCCCTCAAACGACCCGCCCGAACGAGTTCACACGGGCGCCTCAAACGACCCGCCCGAACGAGTTCACACGGGCGCCCTCAAACGACCCGCCGAACGACCCACCCGAACGACCTGCCCGAACAAGTTCACATGGCGCCCTCAAACGACCTGACCGAACGATTTTTCATGGGCGCCCGAACGACCGAAACGAACCGACAAGGGAGAGCCGAGCAAACGAGCTGCACGAACGTGCAAAAAGCCAATCTCAGGTCACAACTTAGCATTTTTGATATGGCCCTCACTCGAACGACCCACCCGAACGACCCACCCGAACGAGTTCACACGGGCGCCCTCAAACAACCCGCCCGAACGAGTTCACACGGGCGCCCTCAAATGACCCGCCCGAACGACCCACCCGAACGATCCGCCCGAACGAGTTCACATAGGCGCCCTCAAACGACCCGCCCGAACAACCCACCCGAACAACCCGCCCGAACGAGTTCACACGGGTGTCGTTAAACGGGCCACCCGAACGACCGAAACGAACCGACAAGGGAGAGCTGGGAAAACGAGCTGCACGAACGTGCACAAAGCCAACCTCGGGTCACAAATTAGCATTTTTGATATAGCCCTCATCCGAACGATCCGCCCAAACGAGTTCACATGGGCACCCTCAAACGACCCGCCCGAACGACCCACCCGAACGACCCGCCCGAACGAGTTCATACGGGCGCCCTCAAACGACCCGCCCGAACGAGTTCACACGCGCGCCCCTCAAACGACCCGCCCGAAGGATTTTTCATGGGCGCTTGAACGACCAAAACGAACCGAAAAGAGAGAGTCGGGCAAAACGAGCTGCACGAACGTGCACAAAGCCAACCTCGGGTCACAACTTAGCATTTTTGATACGACCCTCGCCCGAACGACCCGCCCGAACGAGTTCACACGGGCGCCCTCAAACGACCCGCCCGAACGACCCACCCGAACGACCCGCCCGAATGAATGACCCACCCGAATGACCCGCCCGAACGAGTTCACACGGGCGCCCTCAAGTCTATGGTTAATTTTTTTCCGTGCCCGCGCGGGGTGCGGCACCACCGAACGCTCCCTTTTTAACAAGTTAACGTTTGTGGACTACGCCTTAACTAATATAATAAGCTTTAAACCGATATAAACATGTCTTCACTTATAATCATAAGCATTAATCTTCATCAATCTTCATGAACCATTCTTTAACATTATCATATGCAATTTACTGAATAACAATTGCAAAACAACCGAGAAGAATGGGAGGGGAAACTCCCGAAAGTCTGCCCGAATATATTATGATCTTTTTCAGAAATACAACACAAGCGTGCCTGGCAGAATCCAAGGCCAACGCTTAACCGATTTTTGGCATTATTTGGCAGCCTGCCATTTACATACAAATTTCTGCACTTTACTCAAGAGCGGGTACCCATGTGGGTTACCAAGACGCTCATATAAACCTGCACAAATATCTGTTCAAACTACTGCCCAAAATATGCTTATCCAACCGACTATTCAATCCTCAAGTCTGCGCAACCCGTTGCTTTCTTGAGCGTATGAAAAGCCGCTGTCGAAATTCTGTCACCAGCTATATCTCCAAAACCGCCCTTAATTTGACCGACTTCCAAGTATATCCTTTGCGCATTCAAACATGCAATGCGCATGAGTTATGCGCATTAGAACTGCGCAACCCACCGCTTGGAAATCAGAGCGAGAGACTTCGTTGGTTGATATAGATGGTTCGAATGGCATCTCACCATGCCATATATATACATGCATATCATCCTCTTTCCAAAGGACGCGTGTAGCCATAAGGCCGACTCCCCCAATTATGATAATACGCCTTATATATAAGTCGGCCCAATTTAATAACCATTCTCCATCGCATATACGTTTCTTCATATGCTTTAATGGTCATCCCCATTATCCATATAAGGCCACATGTATCATATTTTATTATATTTTATTCCTTTCATCATCCGCTTATAATTATACATATGTATAAGCTCCCGCATAACATATGTCGCTTCACTTTATTTTCCACCATATACGTTCTTCCTTATGTTTTTTTAATGGTTGTCCATTATACATATAAGCCACGTATATATGGTTACATTATTTCCACATATTATATTTAATTCATCCACGCACATATTTATATGTGCGTATAATCCACCATATAATATGTGCTCTCATGTCTTCGTCCAGCACTTGGCCATATCCGGCCTACGTGCCTTCTGTCATACTTGTGCCCACATAACGTCGAACCGGCTCGCTATTCCGTCACATCGTGCCAACCTTTCGTTGCATCGTAACTGCAGCCCACCCTGACTCGTTCCTTGTCGCACGCAGTTTGCCCGCGTATTCTGTCACCCCAGCTTGTCGTTCTGCTACACTCGCTCGCCCATCTGCTACACCATGTCAGCATACCGACTTGCCGGTCTGCCCATCCGCGGCTCGGGTGACCGCACCTCAGCTTCGGCTCATCGTCCAAGTGTCGGAGGTTCGCCCCTCGTCATGCCTGCCGTCGTGCATGAGGGCGCCTGCCCATCGTGCACGCCTGCCCGAGACTCGAGGGCATTACACTCTCCTCCACCTGAAGTCATTGTTGTCCCGACAACACATCATCTTAGTGACTCTCCACCAAGACTAGTATCGACCATAATGTAGACCCCTCCATATAAGGCAACCATCACTGCCAATATATAAGGCCTGTCTCCATCAAGTCATCGCCATGTGAAAACTGCCCATGTATAAGTGCTACACATCCCGATCACGTGTCAACACACATCTCCATGCCCAGGTCCATGAAAACTCCATCCATCTCATTTGCAACATGTTGTCCATGAAGTGTTGGTGTCAATGTGCCAAGTCTGCCATATCTGTCCCAACATCATCATGTGTGTAAAGTAGTTGAGTCTCAGCTCAACCCACCATCATCATCATCGTGATTCCATCACCTCAAAGTGTCTCATTGATCCTCCACACCAAGTCACCCTTCCAAGCCATGCCCATACATGTACTTTGGAAGTATGCATCGCATACTACATCAAAGTCTCTCGACCTCGGCTCCTCAATGCATCAGACCTCTAAGTCCACCATGTATGATGTCCCAAAAGTCACAACAATCTCATGTCATCATGAGCTCCTCCACCAAAGGTCCACCAAGACTATCTCTTCGTCTCGGCCATGAGAAGTCCATCTAATCATCATCCAAGTAATCAATTTTCGGTTTAGTGAACTCGGTCACCAACCATATCACCATGTCATCATGAGTCCCTTCTCCATAGCTCCTCCATCAAAGGTTCACCAAGACTATCTCTTGGTCTCGGCCATGAGAAGTCCACCCAAGGGTGTGCCCTTCAATCAGTCCATGAGTCATGTCGGACACTTTGCCATGTGGCTAAAGCATGACCCAAATCATCCACAACGGTCATCAAGTTCCACCCTTGTCACGGGTCCTTGCACCTTCAACCATAAGGACACAAGTAACCCCAACAAGTCCTTCAGTAGGTAACAACCCTTGCTTCTTCATACAAGGTCCCATCATAGTCATCCATGGTAAGATCTCCCATAGTATAGGCAGACTGGCTTTGCCTTTCACTGCACACGGTCCATCTATCAAATGCCCAAATGAAATACAAGTATCCATACTTACTTTATCAATATGAGGCTCCTCCATATGAGTGACCTCACCTATCCATATCGATAAGTTGCGCGATCCTGGTTCAACTTTATCACCATCAAGTTCTGCCTCCATCGAGTCCTCATCATCATTCGGTCCCTTCATGTGAGTGACCTCGTCCATACATGTTGACAACCTGCACGATCCTGGTCAACCTGATCATCCTCAAGTTCTTCCTTCATCGTCGTCAAGCTTGCAACATCATCATTTATTACGGCTTCTTTTTCCTTGATGGTACCATTTGTAGCTTCACCTTGCTCCCTTGTCCAACCAAGTTGAAGAAGCTTATCCTCAACACCTTTTCCCAAGGCTTCAAGTTCTTCACGGATTCGGGGCCTCTCTTCCTTCATCCTTCTCAACCTCTCCAAGGTAAGTAAGAGCTTCCTTTCACCCAAACTTGCCATGCCTTGTACCTTGTCACGAGCAACCCTGCTCACTGAACTCTGATATGCTTCAACACCAGCTCTTCGACCGAGCTCTGATACCACCTGTCACACCCCCAAGTCTACGGTTAATTTTTTCCGTGCCCGGCGGGGTGCGGCACCATTGAACGCTCCCTTTTTAACAAGTTAACTTTTGTGGAATACGCCTTAACTAATATAATCAGCTTTAAACCGATATAAACATGTCTTCACTTATAATCATAAGCATTAATCTTCATCAATCTTCATGAACCATTCTTTAACATTATCATATGCAATTTAACCGAATAACAATTGCAAAACAACCGAGAAGAATGGGAGGGGCAACTCCTGAAAGTCTGCCCGAATATATTATGATCTTTTTCAGAAATACAACACAAGCGTGCCTGGCAGAATCCAAGGCCAACGCTTCACCGATTTTTGGCATTATTCGGCAGCCTACCGTTTACATACAAATTTCTGCACTTTTACTCAAGAGCGGGTACCCACGTGGGTTACCAAGACGCTCATATAAACCTGCGCAAATATCTGTTCAAACTGCTGCCCGAAATCTGCTTATCCAACCGACTGTTCAATCCTTAAGTCTGCGCAACCCGTTGCTTTCTTGAGCCTATGAAAAGCCACTGCCGAAATTCTGTCACCAGCTATATCTCCAAAACCGCCCTTAATTTGACCGACTTCCAAGTATATCCTTTGCGCATTCAACCATGCAATGCGCATTAGAACTGCGCAACCCACCGCTTGGAAATTAGAGCGAGAGACTTCGTGGTTGATAGATAGATGGTTCGAATTGGCATCTCACCATGCCATATATATACATGCGTATCATCCTATTTCCAAAGGACGCGTGTAGCCATAAGGCCGACTCCCCCAATTATGATAATACGCCTTATATATATGTCGACCCAATTTAATAACCATTCTCCATCGCATATACATTTCTTCATATGCTTTAATGGTCATCCCCATTATCCATATAAGGCCACGTGTATCATATTTTATTATATTTTATTCCTTTCATCATCCGCTTATAATTATACATATGTATCAGCTCCCGCATAACATATGTCAGCTTCACTTTATTTTCCACCATATACGTTCTTCCTTATGTTTTTAATGGCTGTCCATTATACATATAAGCCACGTATAAATGGTTACATTATTTCCACATATTATATTTAATTCATCCACGCACATATTTATATGTGTGTATAATCCACCATATAATATGCGCTCTCACATCTTCGTCCAGCACTTGGCCATATCCGCCTACGTGCCTTCTGTCATACGTGTGCCCACATAACGTCGAACCAGCTCGCTGTTCCGTCACATCGTGGCCAACCTTTCGTCGCATCATAACTGCAGCCCACCCTGACTCGTTCCTTTTCGCACGCAGTTTGCCCACGTATGCTGTCGCCCCAGCTTGTCGTTCTGTTGCACTCGCTCGCCCATCTGCTGCACCGTGTCCGCATACCGACTCGCCGGTCTGCCCATCTGCGGCTCGGGTGACCGCACCTCAGCTTCGGCTCATCGTCCAAGTGTCGAAGGTTCGCCCCTCGTCGTGCCTGCCATCGTGCACGAGGGCGCCCGCCCATTGTGCACGCCTGCCCGAGACTCGAGGGCGTTACAGAAATGAACCGACAAGGGAGAGCCGGGCAAAAGAGCTGCACGAACGTGCACAAAGCCAACCTCGGGTCACAACTTAGCATTTTTGATACGGCCCTCGTCCGAACGACCCACCCGAACGAGTTCACACGGGCGCCCTCAAATGACCCGCCCGAACGACCCACCCGAACGACCCACCCGAACAACCCGCCCGAACGAGTTCACACAGGTGCCCTCAAACGACCCGCCCGAATGAGTTCACATGGGCGCCCTCAAACGACTCGCCCAAACGACCCACCCGAACGACCCGCCCGAACAAGTTCACACGGGCGCCCTCAAACGACCCGCCCGAAACGATTTTTCGTGGGCGCCCGAACGACCGAAACGAACTGACAAGGGAGAGCCAGGCAAACGAGCTGCACGAACGTGCACAAAGCCAACCTCGGGCCACAACTTAGCATTTTTGATACGGCCCTCGCCTGAACGAACGACCCACCCGAACGAGTTCACATGGGTGCCCTCAAACGGCCCCCTGAACGAGTTCACATGGGTGCCCTCAAATGACCCGCCCGAACGACCCACCCGAACGATCCGCCCGAACGAGTTCACACAGGCGCCCTCAAACGACCCGCCCGAACGACCCACCTGAACGACCCGCCCGAACGAGTTCACACGGGCGCCCTCAAATGGCCCGCCCGAACGACTGAAACGAACTGACAAGGGAGAGTGGGGCAAACGAGCTGCACGAACGTGCACAAAGCCAACCTCAGGTCACAACTTAGAATTTTTGATACGGCCCTCGTCTGAACGACCCGCCCGAACGAGTTCACACGGGCACCCTCAAATTACCCGCCCGAACGACCCACCCGAACGACCCGCCTGAACGAGTTCACACGGCGCCCTCAAACGACCCACCCGAACGACCCACCCGAACGAACCGCCCGAACGAGTTCACACGCTCGCCCTCAAACGACCCGCCCGAACGATTTTTCATGGGCGCCCGAACGAACCGAAACGAACCGACAAGGGAGAGCCGGGCAAACGAGCTGCACGAACGTGCACAAAGCCAACCTCGGGTCACAACTTAGCATATTTGATATGGCCCTCGCCCGAACGACCCACCCGAACGAGTTCACACGGGCGCCCTCAAATGACTCACCCCGAACGACCCACTCGAACGACCCCGCCCGAACGACCCACCCGAACGAGTTCACACGGGCGCCCTCAAACGACCCGCCCGAACAGCCAACCAAACGACCCGCCCGAACGAGTTCACACGGGCGCCCTCAAACGACCCGCCCGAATGACCCACCCGAACAACCCGCCCGAACGAGTTCACACACGGCGCCCTCAAACGACCCGCCCGAACGATTTTTCATGGGCGCCCGAACGACCAAAACGAACCGACAAGGGAGAGCCGGCAAACTAGCTTCACGAACGTGCACAAATCGAACCTCGGGTCACAACTTAGCATTTTTATATGGCCCTTGCCCGAACGACCCGCCCGAATGAGTTCACACGGGCGCCCTCGAACGACCCGCCCGAACGAGTTCGCACGAGCGCCCTCAAACGACCCGCCCGAACGAGCTCACACGGGCGCCGTCAAACGACCCGCCCAAACGATTTTGCATGGGCGCTCGAACGACCGAAACGAATCGACAAGGGAGAGCCGGGCAAAACGACCCACCCGAATGAGTGTTTACATGGCAAACGAGCCGCTCGAACGAGTTTACATGGGCTTCGACACACGACCAAAACGAAGTCACAAGGGAGATTCGGGCAAACGGGCGGCACGATCTTTGCACGAGGCCCACCTCCCTTCACAACTTAGCATTTTTTATACGACCACGTGTGCCCTGGGTGCCGTCACACGACACGACCCGACCCGTTTGCACGGGCACCCACACACGACACGTCCCGACCCGCCCGAACGAAATTTGGGGTTTCCATGGGCGCACGACCCGAACGAAATTTCGGGGTTTCCGTGGGCGCACGACCCGAACAAAGCCACGAGGGAGCATCAGGCAAACGGGCCACATGAACATGCAGAAGACACACAGGCGGTCACGACTTAGCATTTTTGGCACGCCCACGTGTGCCCGGGCACCCACACACGGCACGACACGGACCGATCGGCCTTGTGCGAGCCGACCTGACCCGCCCGAATGTGTTTGCACGGGCACCCACACACGACACGACACGACCCGACCCGAACAAAATTTGGGGTTTCCTTATATGCACAACCCGAACGAAATTTGGGGTTAGATAGAGGAGGAAATTTGGGGTTTCCATGGGTGCGCGACCCGAACGAAGGCACAAGGCAGCGTCGGGCAAACGGGCCACATGAATGTGTAGAAGGCACACGGGGGGTCATGACTTAGCATTTTTGGCACTGCCACGTGTGCTCGATCACCCACGCACAACACGACCCGACCCGCCCGAACAAAGGCACGACGGAGCGTCGGAAAACAGGTCGCGCGAACATGTAGGAGGCACACGGGTGGTCACGCCCTAACATTTTTTTGCACGGCCACATGTTCCCGAGCACCCACGCACGGTACGGCATGACCCGACCCCACTCGACTTGCCCGAACGCGTTTGCACTGGCACCCACACACGACACGACCCGACCCGCCCGAACGGAATTTGGGGTTTCCATGTGTGCATGCCCCGAACGAAATTTGGGGTTTCCATGGGTGCACGACCCGAACGAAGGCCCGAGGGAGCGTCGGGCAAACGGCCGCACGAATGTGTAGAAGGCACACGGGCGGTGACGACTTAGAATTTTTGGCACGGCCACGTGTGCCAGGGCACCCACACACGGCACGACACGACCCGACCCGCCCTGGGCGAGCCGACCCGAATCGCCCGAACGAAATTTGGGGTTTCCGTGGATATACGACCTGAACAAAGAAGGCACATGAGTGGTCATGGCTTGGCATTTTCGGCACGCCCACGTGTGCCCGCGCACCCCCACACACGGCATGGCACGGGATGACCCGCCCGCCCGAAGGAAATTTGGGGTTTGAACGGGCGCACGACCCGAACGAAGGCACGAGGTAGGAATATCTTTGACTCTAATACATAAATATACCTGTGGTAACATGCCCTTAATATCTTCAACATTTTCTTTTGACTCTTTATAACACTTTAACATGTGCTAGGCCTATTTCAATGAGCAAGAAACTCAATGACAAATATATATATATATATATATATATATATATTATATTATATATATATATTATATTTATTTTGTATAATACTGTTAGCACTTGAAATTTCACCTTGGTGAGAAAGGTAAACCTCAAGGCAACATCAAACCATTTAGCCTCGTAGCTAGCCCTACGGGCGGGAGAAGGCTCTCTCCGGTCTATCTCGGTAAAATCTTCAATAGATGAGATGGAAAATAAGGTAACACTGATATTAGGCTAGTAAACTGATCAAAGAGTTTGATTTGGGTTTTTTTGGGTTTTTGGTGGCAAATTGAGGAGAGGGCAATTTTGAGTGCGGGGATTGGACACAGTTTCTGCAGGGGGTTCCTTGGGCGAGGTAGGAGACAATGTTGATGCCTTTAATTGAGGTGGATGGTCAGAAATGAAAGGTGAAGAGCTAAAGAGAGCAAACAATAACTTTGAATTCTCTTTAGACAGTAGAAAACATTGAAATTAAACAAACTTAAAAGCAGAGCATGGCAAGCATGAATTCTTACTTTAACACTTCATTTGTTTAATGTGCAGAAGTAAAAGAAAGGAAATGAGTCACATAACAAGCTTACAAGTACATTGAGAAACGCACACCATCAACACATGAGTCCACAAGAATCCAAAGAGGACTGCAAAACCCTGGTCTTCCTTAGCCAAAAATTGCAGAGATACAGTGAATAATACAATGATAGCTTCTCCCTCAAGAGTCCCAACCATGAAAATGAGCAAGAAAGTACATAATATAGATCATCTAACCTATTTCCTTGCCTCTAGGGGTCGAGCTCATCCTTCTAGGAGATGTTTCAACTAATTCTAAACTGAGCACTAAAATCTAGGCAGTGAAAACAACTTGCCTCTATAAGTTAGGAAACCAATTCATTCATTTAATTTTCACCCTTTTCATGAATGAATCTTCTAGAAGAGGTACATAAGAGTAAAAACATCATAAAAGTACAATAATTACATCAAAGAGCCTAATAAACCACCCCAAAAATTCAAACAGGGTCAAACTGCGTTTTTCTGAGCTGTACACTGAAAATTGAGAAGTTTGCCTGACGGGTCGCGCGCCTCTGCTGACGGGTCGCGCGCCTCTGCCTGACGGTCGTACGCCTTTGGGACCATATTTGGGGAACTTCCCGATGTCCAAAGTGAGCAAGAGTAGGATTTTTGGAAAGGTATATGAGTCTACTTTCCAACCCAACTGGAATTTTTGAATTTGGAGTTCATTTGCCCTATCCAAAATCAAATCTCCCAAGACTTCTTTCTGCAATTCAAAAACGTGGCAGAAAGTCATTTTTTACTAGTTTTTTGACTTTCTGGAGGCCCAAAACTTCATAAAATCTCAAGTCCATTGATGAGCATATGTAAATTCTCATGAAAAATCTGGAAATGCTGAGTTTTTTCAAAATGGAGTTGCCATGATGAAGGGTCGCGCGGGGGGTGAGACCCGTTAATGGAGAAAACCTGTGTTTGGCATAAAAAATTCACAAATGACAAAATTTTCTCCCAATTTCTTGAAATTTGGGCTGGGAGTCCCCAATCAAGTACCATGCTCATTCAAGGAGGCTTTGGCCAAAATTTGGAGTGGATCGGGTGTTTTCCTTCGTTTTTGTGCTTTGGCCAACCGTCCTTGGAGCACCTTCGTTCTCGCCGGTATTTTTGACATTTCTTTAAAACCATGACACCTGTGAAAAAATGGAAGGAGGTTTTTCTTCCTTGGCATGTTGTGGACAAAAAAATCTCTCAATTTTCCAAAATTCATCTTTTATTGCTCTGGAAAATCATTTGAGTGCGACTTGTCCCGATGTGTGAAACAAGGAATTTTGTCGAAATGGAGCGAAATGAAGGGGATTGGGGGCTTCTAAATTCTAGGGGAAATTTTTGGAAGTAGGGAGGGATGTTAGGAAGCAAGGGAAAGTGGAATATTAGAGATTTAGTGAGGGGAAGGGGTCCAAAAGGGCAAAACACAGGCCCAACCTAGAAAATTGCCAGGTTGTAGCTAGAAACTAGGGTTTGTGCAAAAATGAGGAATTTGGCGAATCTAAGGGATGGGAAGTGTTTGATAAGGTACTTTAAGGATAGGGGAAGGTGTATGAACATCAGGAAACAAGATTTTCCGGTGATTTGACCATCCAAGAGAAATTGCCTTCAAAACCCTAGGAGAGGGAAATGACCTTGCCTAGGCACAACTGAAGCATGAATAAGATGTAACATGACCCAATGGAACCTAATATGATGATAGCAACCCTTTGAATGATGATAGGCTCAGCTGAATGATGACATGGAATGACATTTGGACAACTTTGAAAAGTGTGAAAGCAAACCCTAGACCTAATGCCTAGTGACCAAATTTTGCTTGAAGACTCACTGAAATGACAAAATTTGACCTTGACACTTCAAAATCACTTTGTAAGAGCATATTTGATCACTGGAGGAAGGCTGGAAAGACTGACACTAACAAATACAAATATCAAAAGTACATTTATGAAGACCGAACCGAGTTACACTTTCTTCAACACCCCCTCTCAATAGGGAGGTATTCGTAAATCATTACAAGGTGTTTGGCTATTTTTCAATCTTGAATAATTCACATAAGAGAAACTGGATTGGCAACCCATCTGTTATAGCATCATATTAGCCAACATTGTTCATAGCAAGGCCTTGACTAACAGCTTTATTTGTCATAATACCAGAGCACAATTTGGCGAAGGCCAATGGCTTATAAACACCTTGGTCATTGTCTCTAAAGGTACATACCCACCCAATTGTTCCCTGAGTATGACCTTCCAGGACAATTCTTGTCTTGGGTTCCCATCCCTCAAAGAATATCGCTCCTCTTGCCTACTCTTGTCTTGGGTGCCCTACACATCCTCAAAGAGCATCAGATGCCAAATGATTGCCCAATCCTCCCGTGATTTCTTGCTAAGTGAAGACAAGAATGTTGTGTCTATCTCTTCCCCTTGATAAGACATGCCCAAGTTTCCTCTGACAAGGAACTTGCCCAAGCTCCTTTGTATTTGGGAACTTGTTAGAACTCCCTCTTAGCTAGGGACTTGTCCATTCATCAACAACGTCTTCTTCGTGGGTCCTTCAGTCGCTTGATCTCCTTCTTTCCTTCGATGTCATGAAGTCTTTGTTTGAACTTCTTCTTGGCAGGGTACCGGCCATCGATCACTTTCCCCCTGGTTTTTCATGTCATTGCTCCCTTCGTGGAAAGTGGCCTTCTTGATATATATCAGGGCCTTTTTGTCATCTAGCTACTCCTTTGTCACCTTGTCTATCCTTCATAACACTTATCACATGGATGCTTAGTTGTACTCGCTTGTTCCCGTACTTTGATTTAGTGGCCCTTCATGTCTTCATCGTGATATTGCTCTTCATCATGACATATTTGTAGAGTTGAATCGGTTATCTGCACCTTACTATCTCCAAGGCCTTCGTAGGTGTCAAGGGTCCTTCATCTTTTTCTTCCTTTGTCAGAGTTGCCGTGCCTTCTTTCGAGAGATGTTGAGGAATCTTGTCAAATAGTTATTCTTTGTGACCGCGATGTTCTTCATTTGCTTCTTATTGGATTGATTGGTCAACCACCTTATACTCCTTATGAGAGCACTTCTTCATGTTGACCTTTACTCCACTGTAGCACATGCCTCCGAGCATGTCGTTGGCGAAAGAGATCCTTTTATTCTTGATCGTGATTCTAGAACTTTTCCCATGACCCAATCAATATATATGGCCACATGACTTAAACTTTGATGCATACATACCTCACCTTGATTATGCTTTTATCATCGCGGCTTTATTTGATAGTTCTCCTCGATTGGTGTAGCCTTTCTTGCTTCATCTGCTCTCGCCTGTATATCATCCTCCCTTGAATCCCATAAATGGGACCCCCAATGAGACCTCTACCCCCTTTGAAAGAAGACTTTAAGCAAAGAGGTTGACTTAGTCCTAGGAGGATCTTCCTTCTTTTGCTTCTTGTCGTCTTCTTTCACTTCTTGAGTTACATGAGCTTCTTCCCTTTTTCTCTTGTTGTTGTTGTCCTTCTTAAGTTTAGGAAAATCCCTTCTGTAGCGTCCATACTCTTGGCATCCAAACCGTTCGACTTTGGACATGTAGTGGCCCCAACCAATTTGTTACTTTCCTTGCAAAAAGACACTGAGGTATACTCAGAAGGGGACATATACTTACTTGATAGAGCTTGAGATGTAGTGAACTTGCTTTCTTCTTGAAGACTTGATGGCTTGCCTTCCTTAGATCTTGATGTTGTTCAAGTTGCTTTCTTCAAATGGACTTGCTTGATGACTTGACTCGCGGTGCCTTTCATTCTTCAAGATGTAGGTCCCTCTTTGATTTGTTCTTCTTGTAGGTGCCTTTATACAAGGCGTTTCTTCTTGCTTTGTAGTCTTCCATGAGGAATGATAGATGGTAGACCTTGTCCTTGATGTGATTGAGACTTCTTGGCTTGACGCTTCAACCTTGCGGATGTTCTTGAGATTCCCTTTCCTTGATGTGTCACCTTAGCTCCGATACCGCGTTGAAGAATCTGGGGCAATGGGGTATAGCGGGATTCTTCTAGACTTATAACAATTTGTGAAGCTCTTTTGCAATTTATCGTGTTATCTTCTTCTCTTCTTATTAATGCATGTGTGTTTACTTTCATCAAACTGGTGCCAAAAACATAAGAACAAGAACACAAGATGTTGGCTCTCTGCCAGGGAAAAACCTCTCTCTCTCTCTCTCAGAGAGGAAAACCCTTTCGTAAATTTCCCTCATTGAAGCTTCTTATTGGTCATTGCGAAGCCCTAGACCCTTGACAATAATATCCCCCAAGCACAAGTCGAGTCCTTCCTCCTCTCTGCACTTCGTTTCTTCGGCACTTCGTTCCCCGGCACTCTGTCCTTCTTTCAACTTTTGATAGTCCATGGTGGACTAGCTCTAGAAGAGACTCCAACCTTTGATCCTTAGCGAGGTCCTTTACCAATGAAGAAACCTTCATTCTCTTGACCAACCGAGCCTTTTTCTTGATGTGAGGTTGCAGGCTCGATGTACACCAAGTTTACTGCACCTGGGGCGATTTCCATCGCGACGAGACATGGAAACCCCAAATTCCCCACACTTGGGATGCTTTCGACAAGGCGGGACATGGAATCCCCGGGTACCCCGCAATTTGGTGACCTTTGTCGAGGAGGGACCGGAGACCCCATGTCACGCTCCTATCCTAGTGGTAGTATTTCAACCACGCATAAGCGGGTGCGGCACCGCCGTACTTTTTCCTTTTACCAATACTTGAGTACACGGTCTGCGCCTACTTCAACACTCGATCAATTCTCCAGCAAGTGTTCTTAACAATGCAGCGAAAATAACTTACCATAAATTTATCTTCAATTATTCTTTCAACCTGTCGTGTCGTGTGGTCGTGCTGCACTGGCCCGCGGCCTGCACGACACAACTCCACACCTGAACTGCGAACCTGTCCGCCCGAATTTCCCTTCCGCGGCGCCCAAACTCTGCCCGTCGGTGCGGTCCATAGTGAGGGCGCACGGCCCGCATGCAGTGCGGCCTGCCTGCCCGGACGGTAACCCGCCCCGCTCTGCCTGCCCCGCTACCAAGCCCGACCCGCCCTCTGTAATCCGCCCGCCGGTGCGGCCCTCTTACCCGCGTCCTTCTCTTCCTTCCGTTTTCGCCCAACTCCTTCCTTCGCACTTGTTCTGCGATGTGGAAGTCTGAGTTCAATGTCCCTTCGTCGAACG